>JAJEJO010002724.1:6456-67133 GCA_020662805.1 Glaucomys volans | reverse complement strand
ACTTGGCACCATGTACAGACAGAAGAATGAGAAGTTATGCTCCATTTGTGTACAATGTGTCAAAATGCATTCTACTGTCATGTATAACTAATTAGAACAAATGAAAAAAATGAAAAAAGATTGGGAGAAATATATATATGTATCCACACATATATACATATACATATATGTATGTTTGTGTATGCCTACAAGAAAAAAAAATGTTGCCAATAGTGGAAACATATCAAGGGTCTAGTGTCTTTCAGATGATAGATATCTCATCCATCCATAATCAAGCATGATTTCCTTAAGCATTTTGTTTACATACAAGGAATATGAACTTTGTGATCATTGAGCCTCATCCAAAGTGTCTTGACTTTAACTTGAGGCCATTTATTCTGATTTGATATTTTTACTGACTATGGTTAATGGAAAGAATGTTAGAGTTTGGAAATATGAGAAAAAAATTGAACTATTCAGGGAAAGATTTGGAAAAGCCATGTTTGATCAAATACATTCTAAGAACCCTTTTTAAGCTTTATCATATTGTAGTTCTCAAAATAATAACAAAGTTTACTTCAGTTAATTTCCATTTCATTTTACTTATACAAGTTTTTCTTTTACAGAGCATGTTTTGATGAACTTCAATCTGATTACCTAGAATATTGGTTTGTTTTGGATTACGTATCAGATGTAATCTATCTTCTTGATATGTTTGTACGAACAAGGACAGGTAAATATGTTCAGTTTTGGATATTCTAGAATTTAATGCTTTTTCATCTGTTATATGATTTGAAATTTCTGAATCTGAGTATTCTTTAAAACAAGCTCACAAAAATCTATTTTAGAGGAAAAAGCACAGTTGAAAATAAGAGTAATCATATACTCACCATCTTAGGTCATTCCAAGTGATTCAGAAAGATGTTAGTTGCTAGGCAACCTGTTGAGCATGAATTGGTGGTTTTTCTTCATTTTCCTGTTCATTAGGTTTATGCCAGGTGAGAGGACTAGAGAGAACAGAAATATTCTCCCAACTCTTTTGGGGAAAGGGTAATTACTACCTAATCGGGAAATCCCTTGGAAAGGGAGAGCCATACTAGATATTTTACAGAACTTTGTGATTCATGGTGGGCATGATTGGCCAGGGGCAGCATCTCATAGCTTCTTACTTGACGTGCTCTTGAAAAATAGGTACAAGCTCATTGTTTCTACACTGCTCTCCGCATGCATGTGTAACTAGTGTATGCAGAGTAGAAGCTTTTAATAACTATTATAGAATATTGAGGCATTTTCTAAATAATAGTGTCCTGGAGTAATTCTCCAGTTGTTCTGTCCTTTTTCCTTTATGTAAAGAGTAATAAACTTTTGTCCTAATGTGATGTATTACAGTGCTGAAATTCTGGGGTTAACACACATGAGGGTTATAGTAAAGAGTATAGAAGGAAAGATCCGAGGTGACTAAGTATGAGGGACAAGCATGCCCTGCCCCCATCAGGGCACAAGATGAAAGATGAAAATGCAGACTCCCAGAGACTGAGGCTTCACATAGAAGAGGCAGGGCATCCATATGCAAAATGAGCTGCAGGACAGGTATCCAAGCTTCCAGGATAGACCTAGGATTCTGTCAAGAGAGTGGCATGAGTTATTAGGCATAGTGCAAGGGTGTTCAAGAAGATCTGTGTATATTAGGAAAAGCAAACTATTTTTTTCTTATTGTACTCTCAACACAACACACTCGGGGCTACCAAGCAATTCTGCAACATCAGTTGGGTGTTCCAAATCTGACACTAACTGGAATTAGTGCAGACCCCATGTGTTAGGGGATTAATCCCATAAGACATTCTCCCACTTCAGATGACAACATCAGCTTGTGACCTGTGCTGCTGACCTACCAGCTATAAAAGCAGGGTTCCCACAATCCCCTCCTCAGTTTTAATAATTTGTTAGTATGGCTTGCAGAACTCTGGGAAACACATGTACTAGTTCATTGTATTAATAAAGGGTATGACAAATGATTCAAATGGATGGTCAGATGAAGAGATTCATAAGGTGAAGTCTAGAAGTCTGCAAGGGTCCCAAGAGCAGGAACTTTGGTCTCCATAGAATTGGGGTATGCTACTCTTCCAGCACTGTGTTAGCCAACCTGGAAGCTCTCTGAATCCAATAAGTTGGGTATATTGGCATATATTAACTTAATCTCCAGGATCCCTTTTCCCTTCTTCCCTTCTTCCCTTCCTGGAGACAGCGGAAGTTGGGGCTGAAAGTTCCAAGCTTCTAAACATGGCTTATTCTTTCTGGTGATCAGCTCCCTCTAGGAACCCACCAAGAGTTGCTTTCTTAGAATAAAAGATTCCTATCACCCAGAAAATTCCAAGGGATTAGGAAATCAGTGTTAGGAATTGGGGTCGAAGGTCAAATATCAGAACAAGAGATGCAACTAGAACTCCTGTTGTTCAGAAAATTATAAGGATTTTAAGAACTCTGTACCAGAAACAAGGACAAAAACCAAATATGTAATTTATTATATCACAATATCACAAGAATGTGAATGTTTTTCATGAAAAAGATGACTTTACCAGAATGGGGATTCTGGATCCTGGGAGATTTGTGTGCCTATATACAAATCTCTCACTTTCACACTAAGCTGCACTTTTTATTTCCACAATAGACTAGTGTCCACAGGCATATGTTGATTACATATTACATTGCTGAAGGCATATGAATTGTTGTTTTGAACAAAGTTGAGAGTTACTTTAGGAAAATTCAGAATAGCTTAAAAAAGAAGAAACATCAAATTGATTTTTCTCCTTTTTTTTATAGGTTATCTAGAACAAGGATTGCTGGTGAAAGAAAAAATGAAACTCATAAAAAAATATACATCAAATTTTCAATTTAAACTTGATGCTCTATCAATGATACCAACCGATCTGCTATATTTTAAGTTAGGGTGGAACTATCCAGAAATTCGATTAAATAAGCTGTTAAGGATCTCTCGTATGTTTGAGTTCTTCCAGAGAACAGAAACAAGGACAAACTATCCAAACTTCTTCAGGATTTCTAATCTTGTTATGTATATCGTCATCATTATCCATTGGAATGCATGCGTGTATTACTCTATTTCGAAAGCTATTGGATTTGGTAATGATACATGGGTCTACCCTGATATTAATGATCCTGAATTTGGTCGTTTGGCTAGAAAATATGTATACAGCCTTTACTGGTCTACACTGACTTTGACCACCATTGGTGAAACACCACCTCCTGTGCTGGACTCTGAGTATGTCTTTGTGGTGGTCGATTTTTTAATTGGAGTTTTAATTTTTGCTACCATTGTTGGTAACATAGGTTCTATGATTTCCAACATGAATGCAGCAAGGGCAGAATTTCAATCAAGAGTTGATGCTATCAAGCAATACATGAATTTTCGAAATGTAGGCAAAGATATGGAAAAGAGGGTAATTAAATGGTTTGACTACCTGTGGACCAACAAAAAAACAGTTGATGAGAAAGAAGTCTTGAAGTATCTGCCTGATAAACTAAGGGCAGAAATTGCCATCAGTGTTCACTTAGACACATTAAAAAAGGTCCGTATTTTTGCTGACTGTGAAGCTGGTCTGTTGGTGGAGTTGGTCTTGAAATTACAACCCCAAGTCTATAGTCCTGGAGACTACATATGCAAGAAAGGGGATATTGGAAGAGAGATGTATATCATCAAGGAAGGCAAACTTGCTGTGGTGGCCGATGATGGAATCACTCAATTTGTGGTGTTAAGTGATGGCAGCTACTTTGGTGAGATCAGCATTCTTAACATTAAAGGTAGCAAAGCTGGCAATCGAAGAACAGCCAATATTAAAAGTATTGGTTACTCAGACCTGTTCTGTCTGTCAAAAGATGACCTCATGGAAGCTCTAACTGAGTACCCAGATGCCAAAACTATGCTGGAGGAGAAAGGGAAGCAAATCTTAATGAAAGATGGTCTACTGGATGAAAGCATTGCAAATGCGGGCAGTAGTCCTAAAGATCTTGAAGAGAAGATAACTCGAATGGAGGGGTCAGTGGACCTCCTGCAAACACGGTTTGCCAGGATTCTGGCTGGGTATGAGTCAATGCAACAGAAACTGAAGCAAAGATTAAACAAGATTGAGAAATTTCTGAAACCACTTATTGACACAGAACTTTCTGCTCTTGAGGGAGCTGAAGTAGAAAGTGGACCCACAGAATCCACACAGGACTGAAAAACTGGTCATTAACAAGAACACACACATCTCTTAATCCTTTCGATCATGTGACCTAAGGCAAATGAAATTTGGAAGAATAGGAAGGGGGAGTTGGGAAATTTTTCCACAAGGAAAATTTTGCTTGGGTGCATGACACAAGGACCTACACTCACTGTAAGGAACTATGATTAAAGAATTATCCTATCTCGGGATTTTTCACAGTGTATAATGTGCACAGATATAAACTGATAAATTTGTCAGTATCTGTATCTTCTGATATTTTCATACCACTTCCTGTGCTGAACTCTGAGTATGTCTTCATGGTGGTTGATTTTTTAATTGGAATTTTAATTTTTGCTATCATTTTTGGTAACATGGTTTTATGATTTCCAACATGAATGCAGTCTTCTATTCTTCTTTTATGTAATATTCTTTAAAAAAGTGAATAACTATCCCTCACTTGCACTGTTGAGGAATAAAATATATTCAGAGTAACCGGGAATTACTGTGTATATCATGTCAGGCATGCCATTTCTAGAAGAATTAGAATGCAATAAAGTAACATTAATTATGAAGCTAGAGTGAGTATGAATTAATTGATAATTTAGTAGGGAGTTTAGGATCTTAACTCTTTTCAAGGTCATTTTAAGGACATTGTGATAGGCTAGGACTCAGTAGAGGTGGTAGGGAGAAATTTCTTATTGATAAAAGCATGATAAATCAGACTTCGTTATAAGAATATATTCATACACATAAATATTGAAATATATTGAAAATCATAAAATGTTATAGAAATTCTTTATATTAAAATTTTAAAATTCTCTGAGCATTAAGGCCTGACAGCACTGGCTATTATTTTATTTGCCTCGCCAGTAGTAAGTAAAACAGATAAAAGTAATAATATTGTTGGGTGATTTACAGGGAAAATTGTGGTAATGTTAGAAAAGGAGAACTAGAAGTTGTGTGGACCAACATGGGCATTATCTAGGTGCTTCTTAAAAATCCAGAATCCCAGGGCTGGGATGTAACTAAGTGGTAGAGTACTTGCTAGCATGCAGGAGACCTTGGGTTCACTCCTCAGTACTGCAAGGGAGAGAGCAGGAGAGAGGAAGAGGGAGATGCAGAATCCCAGGCTCTGCTCCCTACCTATTGCCTCAGAATCTGCATTTTAGTAAGATCCCTAAATGATTCATAGACACATTGAAGCTTGAGAAACATGTATCTATAGAACCATAAGGAGATGAGAGAATAGTTCTAAGAGAAAGAAAGAAAGAAAAGAAAAGGAAAATTTCTAAATAACATGTGACTGTGTAAGACATTGCTAATCAATCACACAACTCAGTACTTGTAAACCCAGATGTGGTTCAAGAAATCATTTTTAACATAGCTCACGAGAATTGATATGTGATTTCTCTCCCTGCCTGTAATGACATTACATGGCTTTTTGTTAATTTGACATTTCAGATATTTATATGGATCTCAATCAGTGGATACCAACACTGTAATTTATTGTATTCTATTATCAGAATATACATTGAATTATACATTATGTCTCTGTAGTCCTTCATTTTCCTTCCACATTTTATATATCTCTTCAATATGAGCCAGCAAGTATTTCTTCACAATAAAGGAAGTGTCTGATCCTCAAATTGGTGTATTGTATGTAATATGGAACTTGGCTCTGAGATGAGGGCGCCTCTTCCTTTCTTTTCTTTCTTGTTATTCCTTCTCTTTCATCTGTATAAAAACCTGTAAGACACTGTAGACTAGACTTGCAGATGTAGTACAATAGGAATGAGCAAGGGTTACACACTAGTTCAAGCTTGGCTTCCAAAGAAGCAGCAACCTCAATAATAGCACCTAGGTGCTTTGAGTCTGATCTGGGCTGGAGACATAGCCAAGAGTTCTGATTTGGTAACCTCTGATCCCAAGCTCTAGGAGCTTCACTGATGCTTACCTTGGACAGGTGGCAGATTCCAACTTCAAAGGTTTGGGGTACTGAGGTTAGTCAATTCCTTTTTCCTTAACTCCTCTAGGTCAAGGGCTCTGACAGACTAAGCTGGGTTACAGGTTAGACTCCTGGAAGGAGTGCAATGCAGAGGTTTACAACTTTATAAGGAAACTTGTTTTTGTTTTTTGTTTTGAAAAGACAGGAAATGTGGCTTTGGGGAAACTCATGGTAAGAGTGCTGATCAGGGTATGCATGCATGCCAAAGCTATATTCCTAACTGTTTCTGCACTCCAACTGGTTTTCCAGAAAGCAGTCTTAGCATTTTAGGACAGGAATAGGGGCAGGAGAGGGTGCAGGGGACCTAAGGCTGAAGTTTGAAGATCTAAGTTAGTGCTTGCAACTGAGGGGATGAGAGAGAATTCTAGGAGATCCAGTGGAGTAGAAACCCAAGCTTCTGGTATTACCAATATGATGAGTGTTTACCCTTCCCCCATTCTATTATAATGTGATATTCATATAGGAAGAAATTGCTTCATAATTTTGCATGCATTTAAAAAATACCAGTATTTCCAACCTAAAATATTATATGATTAAGCATCATACCATTAGGTGGCAATGTTGCTCTACAATTAATTACAACCTTCAAAGCCTAAAGTTGTATATTTTTTTCTCCTTAGAAATTATACATAGTATATCTATAATTCATAGCTAAACTTCAATCATGATGCAGTGTTAAACAATGACTCACATCTCCATTAGTTGCTAAATATTTTAAAGACAGGAACTCTCTATAAAATGAATGTAAATTTGTGAAAATCTAGGCTGCCTTAATTAATGTGTGTAATTCACATGTTTACTCAGAAGTTAGAAAGGACTTTTCAATAGAAGAGGAATCACTAATGAATCCATTTCCTCCACCACGGGTGTGCACCAAGAACTTCAGTACCTATGACAGTTGCTTTTGCTCGGCAGATCTGAGTTTTGTTTGAGACTCAAAGGTCTAGCACCACTTGCCAAGGACGTCTGGTTTGATTTGATGAGCCAACATAAGCTACCATGCCTAGCCACAGTCCTGGGAAATGTGTCTTGTGTTTTCTTTAGTCATAATAACAGATAGAATTTACTTCTCATAATTACAGCATTGCTATGCAGAACTTAGGACATCAGCAAAAAAATAAAAGAGAAAGAAAAAAATGTTGCAGCTTGCACATTCACACACACACGCACACATACACAAACATACACATTTGGCTAAGTTTTACTGATGAGATCTTGACTTGAAAATAAAACAATGTAATTCATGTAATTTATGAAACCGCCCTGCACAATCCTTAAATAAGTAATTGTTACAGAAATATAACAAATCCTTAAGTTACCCAGCCACAGTGTAACACACACACACACACTACTCAGATTTTTCTCTAAAAAGTGCTACCATATCCAAACTGAAAGGAACTCAAACCATAATGTAGTACAACGTTGCTGTGTTAATTCTGAAATTTCCAAATTGATATTTAAATATTTTCTTACCATTTATTTATTTTTTCCTAATAATTATATTTATTAGCTTTCTTTCCCACTCAAACTATGAAATTCCGAGTCAAAGACTGCATCATCTTTACCTTGCACATAAACCTTGCACATAAAAGATACTAAGTAAATGTGGAGTGGAGTTGGTGGTGTGCATCCACTTTTTAATACAATCTCAGATAAGAAAATGCAACATGTGTATTTATTCTTTGTTGGATGGTCCTCAAGGATGAACAAGGCAAACTCTAAGCACTGCTAATGTATGATGATGATGACAAAATTACAGGTGCCAGACAAAAAATGTTAGTTGCTTTTTAAAAGAATAACAATACAATGTGTGGAGCATCCAGGTCTCTGGTTTTCCTCACCACTGAAAGAGAAAGTGAGAATAGAGGAATGCAGACTTTTTGACCTAGATGTTAATGCCAGTTTGTTGCATCAGTCTGGTCAAGTAGAGGGCAGAGCATCTTTCTGATCTACTTGAAGCTCTCAGAAACCTATTGTCTTTATGTGTCATAAATATCTGATCCTGGGATTGAGGATTTCAGAAGTCATTATTCACTTTTTATTTCTAAGCAATTAAAAATGGAAATTTGGTTCAGTGCTTAAAAATGAAAGAAATTATAGGTACTAAAACCAGTGCTCTTTGGCAATGAAGAGTAGTATTTTTAACATGAGTACTTCCAAAAAGGTTTTAGAATAGCAAAGTATACACCAGTCTAAAAAACAACATGATCCAATAAGGTTGAAAGTGTAAATTTGAAGTGTTTAAATGTTTCTTAATTTCAGGAAGTTCATCAAGAGAATAATAATAATAATTACATTACAAGAAGGTTTTTACTAATGTATAAGACAAGTACCAGAGATCAGGAAAGGGAGGGAAGGAGCAAGCAGCATTTATATTAAAATTCAGTTTGAATTTTTATTTTTTAAAAATGTCATTGCTTTAAAACCTTTAAAAGGATGGGTTTGTTTTGACAGTGTGGCAGTAAGCCTGTCTAGGACACAGTCATGGTTTGGATATGTGGTATCCCTCAAGAACTCATATGAGACAATTCAAGAATGTTCAGAGATGAAATGACCAGATTTTAAGAGCTGTAACCTAACATGGATTAATCACTGATATGGATTAACTGGCTAGTACCTGTAGGCAGGTAGGGTGTGGCTGGAAGTGGTAGGTCACTAAGGGCATGCCTTTGGGGTATATATTTTGTCCTTGGTGAGTAGAGATATCTCTTTCTCTAGCTACTTCCTGGTTGCCATGTCCTGAGCTGCTTTCTTCCCTCATGTCCTTCCTCCATGATGTTCTGCATCACCACTGGTCCATTGGTGTGGAGTTGGCATATCATGGCCTGGACCTCTGAAACTATGAGCCAAAATTCCTCCTCTAAAATGTTCTTGTCAGTATTTTGGTCACTGTAGTAGTTAGAAAAAGCTAACTAAAACAGACACTGTTTAGATAAAATTCCTGATAATTCCTTAAATTGTATTAGTGAAGGTCCAAGTTTATAGATCATTCAGAATGAATAATAGCAAACAACGGACTTATAGACCCAGGAAAATAATATGATATTCCCTGGACTAGCGTATCTATAGGAGAAGAAGAAAATGTGGTTTACCTCTTCACATTTTATAAATACAGAAATGATGGTTAGTCAACACCAAAATCCTTGAGGCTGTAGAACAGTAGGAACTCTGGGAAAGTATAGGAATTTTTACCATACTTTTGAATGCAATATGCTAATGCCTAAGCACAAAGTTGGGCCAACCTGAAACTCAGCAATTTCATTCTTAGGTATAGTCATGGATAAAATCTGCCACATATGTTCAAGGACAGATGTTTAAGAATGTGTAAAATAGTAAAATATTAGGAAACAGCCTAAATGTTCATCAAAAAGAAACTAGGTATGTAAATTAGAATAGAGGGACAAATATATATATACAAATATAGACATATTTTTACATATATTCTAATTCATATATTCTAATTCTATACCTAATTTTTATAGATAGACATATATATGACAAATATCAATCTATTTTTTTTGGTAAGTGAATCCTTGGACACTCTACCAGTGAGCTACAATCCTGGCCCTTTTTATTTTTTATGTTGACACTGGGTCTCACTAAGTTGCCCAGGCTGGCCTTGAACTTGCAATCCTCCTGGCTCAGCCTTCCAAGGATCTGGCATTAGAAGTGTGTGTCACTGCACCTGCTTAAATTAGAATATATTCTTGTATCAAAATATTATAAAACATTCAATGGTAAAAGGTAACACTTATTTAGCATTTAGTTGGTGTTAGGCTTTATCCCATGTTCTTTCCAGAAAACAATACATTAAATTCTCATAACATCAAAATTAAGTCTCATTATGTTCCCTGTTAAACAGATGAGGAAGTGGAGGCACAGAGAGGTTAAGCAATTTGCCCAAGGCCCACAGGAAGGAAGTGGCTCAACTTTATTTGAACTTAGATAATGTGGTTCTATCCCTTTACCCCTTCATTTGGGCTGATTTTTTTAATGAACACATAATATCACCTATGCACAATTATGAACATATAATACAATATTGAATAATGTTTATGAATCTGTTCTCCTCATGCAAAAGTTTAATAACATCCAGGTAAACAGTAAACCCTAGAAATTAAAGTCCTGTTTACCTCTGTGGAGATGGAGGAAAACAGGATGGAATCAGGGTCAGAAATATGTAGAACTTCAACAGTGCTATTTTATATCCTTCAAACAATCTGGAAAAAAAATCCAAATGTTAAGATTCGGCAGAGCTAGTTACAGGTAGAGTTTGCTCTCTGTAGTTTTTGGTATGTCTGAGCTATTTCAAAAAAAGAAAAAACAGGAGTAGAAGGGTTTAATATAAATTCATGCAGCTAGTTTAGTGGCAAAGCCTGAACTTTTGACCTTGGTTCAGTGCTCTCCTGTCTGAGACTGTCCTGGGTTGCTTTCTACATAGACCAAGGTGAAGCTTTCTGGGCTCCCACTTGGTGATACCATGCCTGTTAACTCTGTTTCCACTTTAGACTAGTCTGAATGCATACCTAGTAAATTTGAGACAATACTTTCTAGAATTACATTTCATGTCTGGTTCTTGGTTTCCTGACTAGTTAAAAGTGAAAGAACACATTTCTTTTTTCACCCACAAATCCCTTTGGGATTCTACAAATAGGAATTTACCACAAAATTACTCACTAGCCTGTCAATGTTGACTCTTAAAAAGAGTTGATATTGGATTTCTTGTCAAATTGCCAATTTTCCTCTTTCTAATTGGTTCATTTTTGTTTTATCTGGGCCGAGTTTCAGCCAACTGGACTTGGTCCAGGAAGCTACTTGGGTTAGTTTTCAGAGACTAGAGAGCCTGTTTCCTGGGTTTGTCACAAGGATTCATGATGCTGAGGCGCACAGGTACCCTGGTGGCACCAAAGCCCTTGGTGCTGCATGAACTTCCCCAGTGGCCTTGCACTTAGTCTCCACAGGAAGAACAACATCTGAGCCTCTCAGGGCTCTCAAAGGAGGAACATTTATTTGCTGACCATTACCAGTGGGTCTCTAGAACAGGGATATAATTTTTCTTGCACATTTTAGAATGTAATATGTCACTAGTTTGCAAAAAACACTGATAATTAATAGATCTACATTGCAGGTATTTCTATTGCTACATTCAGATATAATTTCACAATGCCCAAAGAGCACAAAATATATAAAATTATGAAAAAATGACACAATAAAGTAATGTGAAATTTCCTTTGATTATATTTTTCATTTCTACATCTAAAACAATTAGACATTTGAAATGTCTTGATTAAAACAAAACAAGACTCTTCAGTGATTGAAAAATGGGTCATTTTCCCAAACTGAAATAATAGATATTTCTTCCCTTGCTTAGAAATTGCTTGTTTTGGTTTTGATATAAAGCTATTTAGTACAGATCTCTTGACTCAATACCATGGACCTAGTCTCATTTCTTTTACCTCAAGAGAAAGCCTGCTCTCTGGCCTCCATGACAAGCTAAAAAGTCATATACTTCTTTGCACCTCAGAGAAAGGATGGAAAATAAATCACAAATAAATTATTAAAATACATAATATAGATTTACTACATTTCAAATACTTATTTGCAATCATATATAGTAGGCCTCAGGTATTGATAATATCAATTGAGAATTGGCTGTTTGAACCTAGTGAAGTATGATTCTCTAAAATAGGAAGTCATAGCTAAATAATTTATTTGAGCCATGGACTTATAAAAGAATATCAGTAAATATCATTTATTACAATTTCAAAAGAGGTAATCACAACAATGATGATGGTGACAATTTTTTAAAAAACTATATATGAAATTAGGAATAGACATTATAAAATAAATGATAAAGGTAAATAGAATCTCTAGGTATTGACCCTCACCGTGATTGGGCATTTTGTTAGCTTTTCTTTCACTGTGACAACATACCTGAGAAAAAGCACTTAAAGGAGAAAAGATTTATTTTGGCTTATGATTTTAGTACATTGTGAACTGATTTCATTGCTTTCAGCCTAAGGTGAGCTAGAATACCGCGGCAGAAGGGTGAAGTATAGGAAACATGCTCACCTATGGCAGCCAGAGAGCAAAAAGAAAAAGGGACTGAGAACAAGACATAGTCCTCAATGGCATGCCTGCAAGCACTCACTTTCTTCCACTAGGTCCCACCTCCTGTGGTTTTTACCACCTCCCAATAGACCATTCAAATTATGAATTATGAGGTTAGAGCTCTTATGATCCAATTATTTGGGGGAACATTCCATATCCAAACTATAATAATCATATTTAATATCTGTAAACATTATTTTGAAACCAGTGGATAAGTTTCAGTACCGATAAACTCCATTGGATAAATTCAGGATGGACAAATTCCATTGAGGTGCATTTGGGATGGAAGAATTCAAATTATATTTAAAAATGATCGGCCAAGCAATCAAACACAATTGAGGGCTAGATAAAGAGTTTTGTAGCTCATAATGTTCCCAATTATAATTATGAAAAGATCAAAGAAAGACTGGGTTTCATTAGGAAGAACTTTTAAGAAGAAATGTTGTATTGTCTTGGTCTGAACTTAGAAATAATATACTCCTTATTTTTGTGAAACCTGAATATATTTTTCAGAGGGTTTAGAGAAAGGCTAAAAATCTGACAGAGTTCCACATGTGATTACACAGGGCTCCAGTCTAGAAAGACTGTGGCTAAGAGAAAAGTGCTATAAAAACAAGCAACACCCAAAACAAAAAACAAAACAAAAAAACCCCACAGGCACACCAAGGTGCTTACTAAGAGATGGAAAGACAACATTCACTAATGCACCAGATCTCTGACACTCCATCTCTCAAAGGACCCTTGAAGGCTGAAAAATCTCAGACCTCTCTTTGATAAGTGAGAGAAAAACAACACTGAATCTCATGGTAGAAAGAGACCTGAAATCACACCTAATCTAAAGCTAAACATAGAAGCATTCAATTGTCTTTGATTTTGATTTACTGTTTGGACTTCCCCTGGTGTTTTCTGCAATTTCAAGACACACAACAAATGTGATACAAAAATTCCGGAAAGGTATTCTCACTGGAGACCAAATAATTCCAAGGACTGAGGACAGGTGCAATAACGAGGGTGACTGTTTTTAGGGCAGTCTGTTCAAACCTTCTGGATTATGAGGCATAGAAGTGCATTTTGTATTGTGACCCAGAAAACACATAAACCTTTCAGAAAAGAATATCACCCTTAAAATATGCAATGTATTAGGAAACATTCTGTTTTCTCTATTCTGTTTTAGTTTTAAAAAAAGTGCTTGTTGCAAACTGCTAAATTGATCTCATGCTTAATTAATGGAGCACTACTGGCAATTAAAAAAGAAAAAAAAGCTACTCTTCCAGAGAATGGCAAGTAGAATTCACATTAGCCTATGCAAGAGATGAGGAAAACCAAGGGGAGTGGAATATACCCAGTTCTGGGGGTTTTGTCATACAAGATGTCAAAACAGTGTCTCTTCACACCAGCTGCCACTAGGTATGAAACATGCTTCACTTGGTGTGGTGGTCTGTTATTTCTTGAGACCATAACCTACTAATGAATTATCCTATTCTCAGCTCATTATCTCTGTGTGTTTTTTTAAAATATGACATCTGAATGTCAAACTCACAAGGATTTTTTTTTCCCTAAATTTTTGAAGATTTTCTTTCAACGCATTTAGAGACATAGTGAATCCTTGGTTAGATAACAGATAAATAGCAAGCATGCTTCACGAGGTGCATTAACATTGCTCAGCACTATAATCTTTTAGATGTTTTTCTCTTTAAGAACACAGTAGTTATGAAAATGCATTCACCTAATAACTTTGGGAGCACTTGGTGCTCTTTGGGGTGCCAACAGTCCATATTAGGGACTATTATGTTTGTCTTACTAGTTTTAAAATCCAGGAAAAATAAACTCAACAGAATAACCCAGTAATAAGTCTGCAAAAGGATTTTCAAAGATCAGCTAAAGTTTGCTGAGCTCAACTGAGTAATAACTGATAAGATACCTAACCAGTTTTAAAGAGCTCAAGAAATTGAAAACATATCACCTCTTTTAGTTATTAGCAGATAATATATTCTTCAATAACCATATCCTTCCCTTTATGTTTTTCTTTTCCTTTTAATGAAATCTTACAAAATTTATAGAAAATTATCAACTTTCTTTCTCAAAACTAGGTTTTTTTTATATTATATTAATTTATCATTAGGTTCAACCACCAACCAAAATAATAGCGACTAGGTAAAATTCAGGAACTGTAGTTTAAATGTAATAGAGTCTATATTTATTTCTTATACTAATGTCCAGATTCAGGCATGTCCAGATTCAGGAGGATTTCCAAGAAATTTTGTTCAATGACATTCTCAGGGGTACAAACTCCTTCTGTTTCAACATGTCTGACTTCCATTCCCAAGATAACCTCATGGTCAGAGGTGGTTAATCCAGCTCCTGTTGTCACATTTACACTTTAGGCATTAGGAAAGGGGAATACAGAAAGAAAGGCATTCTACCTCCCTCTCAGGACATCTTTCAGAAATCATAAAACCCACTTCCACTTACATCTCATGGACAAAAATTTAGTTGTATGGCTATGCCTACCAGCAAGAGAGACTGGCTCACTATAGTTGTTATTATAAGATATATACCATATATAGAGTATAATATGTGGGTAAATCCAGGGGGGTTATTATTAAGAAAGAAGACAGATTTTTCTGTTAGACTATAACTCTGTTGGTTCCTTGAATGTTCTAAGGCAACACCCCAAGGATACAGTACAGAGAGACCACTGGAAATACTGGACCTCAGACCTGGTGTTCCAGTTTCCAAGAGTCTTAAGCCCTAAGCATGGGCTTAGAAAAAAGAGCCATGGACCTGAAGGAACCATCTGGATCATGTGGTTCTCTACACTCTGATGATAATAACCAAAGGAAACTCTCCAGTGCACTACGTTAGATCTTTGGGACCATTGCAATCTGAGGGATTTTTCCTTGCAGTATGTGGGATGGGGGCAGGTTTGAAGAATGTTTGAGATGTGTCTGTTAGAATGGACAAACACTACGAGTTCTTATCTAAGGTTCACATCTTCCCAGTGGACAAGTTCCTAGATACTCAGATTCAAGAGTCTTGCTCTTCAATTGTCTCCCATTCTACCCTCATACATTATCAGTTTTTCCTTCTCTATGGGATAGTTGCATTAGTATGCAGTAGCTCAAATATTAAACACTTGCTTGACCTGTTTCTGCTTCCAGTCAATACCTCATTTCTCTGCTCCCCTTTATGGTAAGACTCTTTTGTACATTTATCCTTGTAGAATTTCTCTCTTACTGTTCTTTCTTGGATCTGATGTAATTAAGTTTGCTACTGTCACTCCACTGAAACCTCCCATTAATGTTAACAATGACTCCTACATAGCCCAATATAATGGTCAGTTTTCAGCCCAAGAATTACTAGACTTCTCAGTAGCATTTGGCAGAAGTAACTAATCCGCCTGCCCTTTTAATTTTGAACAACTTTTTTTCCTTTTTGTATAGGGAATTGAGTCCAGAAGAGCACTACCACTGAGCTACATCCTCAGTCCTTTTTATTTTTTATTTTGAGAAAAGGTTTTACTAAGTTGCTGAATTGCACTAAATTGCAAACTGCACTAAATTGCAGTTTGGCCTTGAAACAGTGATCCTTCTGTCTCCACCTCCCAGTTGCTTGAATTACATGCATGCACCACTACACCTGGCATTGAACTGCTTTTTCGCTTGACTTTCAGAACACTTGGCTTTCAGTCATTTTTCAGACTGAAATTCCATCTCCCTTGGCTTTTCCTCCTCATCAGACCTTTAACTGCCAAAGGGTCCTGTAGCTATAATATTCACTACAGTGTCTCTTACTGGGTCTCTATAATTCTACTCTTGCTTCTCTGCCCCCATAGTCCATTTCTGTACAGGAACCCCTGTGATAATTTGAAATCAAAATCAGAACATGACTTCTTTGCCTTAGTTTGCTTAAAATTAAACCCCAAATCCTCACCATACTCTACATTAAGTAGCCCCCTGGCTCCCTCTCTGATTTAATTTCCTAGCACTCTCCTACCCACTCAATCTGTCTCAATCATACTGGCCTCCTTACTATCCTTGAATATACTAAGTATGTTCCATTTTCTAGGTCCTTGTAGTTTCCTCTTCCTTTTCCTGGGAAGTTCTCCCCAATAGTTAATGCTGTCCCTTCATTCAAGTCTCTGCTCCAATGTCATCCTCTGAGGGTTTCCCCTGACTACTCGATCTGAATTCAGTTCTTCATCACCTTACCTCTCTGCATAGAACACTACTTGATATTATATTTTAATTTGTTTAGTTATCTGTTTCCTCCACTAAACTGCAAGTTCTATGAGGACAGGTATTTTATTTCATTTATTACTCCATTTCTTTTTTTGGGGGGGTGGATACTGGGGATTGAACTCAGGAGCACTCAACCACTTAGCCACATCCCCAGGCCTATTTTGTGTTTTATTTAGAGACAGGGTCTCGCTGAGTTGCTTAGTGCCTCACTTTTGCTGAGGTTGGCTTTGAACTGGTGATCCTCCTGCCTCAGCCTCCCAAGCCACTGGGATTACAGGTGTGCACCACTGCACCCAGCTTATTACTCCATTTCTATTGCCTAGAAAGAGCCTGGGACATAATAGGGCCTCAATAATTTCTTTTGACTAAATTAATAGGTGAATTTCCCAACCAATCCTGGGATGACAAAACTCTGAGTTCGATTATGTTGACTGACTATGACTACAAGAATTGTGATCATTTGCACATCTAAGTTTCTAAACTAGGAGTCATACGTACATCAATTTTAATAGTAGGTGGCCATTTTATCCAAGTCATTTCCAACCTTAAATCATCCTATTATTTCCACATTAGTTTTTCTGAAAAACCTTGCTTAGGATGCCATCTCCCTTCTCTTGAACCTTATAGCGGCCACTCACTGTTAACATTGAGACCAAACTTTTCAACTTCTCTCTTCAAGGTCTTCTCTAACCTTATTTATCATCTTTGCCTTGGGATTCAAGAGATTTTATCATTATTTTTTCCCTTTCTGGCTCAAGTATATGCCATGTTTATTCTTACTTTCAACACTTGGTTCATGCTGTTCCTACCTCTCAGCATGCCTACTTCTATACCATTAAAACCTTACATTTCTCTTAACAATATCTCAGTTCTCAGCATCTTCATGACCTCTTCATTCTGACCCTGGTAATTTACTTACAGCGAATCCTTCTCATCTCTGAGTAGAAAGTATGTCTGCTGCTGACAGTATTGATTAACTGCTAGCCTCACTTATGGATTTAAGGACTATTTAGCTGGATGTCTGAAGAAAATTTACATTAAATAAGAAGAATTATGGATTATCTTCTGTTTTGAAGTTTTTTCTATAAAAACTAAAAGGATAGCCCAGTGGGTAATACTTTAATTATTCAATTCTGAGTTTTACTAAGTACAGAAAAATCTGACGTATTTCTTAAAGTTTATATGTATCTCAATCTGGTTAGAAAAATCAACTGGACTTTTAATGTTCCTAATTCCTCTCTGCTCCATATACAGAAGAAAAGCTTTTACAATTTTCTTGGCGTGTAATGCCAGTGCTTGATTGTATGTTTGTTTATTTTCTCCTTAACATTTTTTTCCCCATTTTCCCCCTGCAGTTTGTTTGGGTCATGTCAGTATTTGAGGTAAAATTGATATAAAATGAATACAGTGTCTGTTATCAGTCTGGATCCAAACAGATATAGAAACTACACTGGGCTAAGTTTTTTTTCTTTTTTTTTTTTTTTTGGTACTGGGGATTGAACCCAGGGGCACACCACCACTGAGCCACATCCCCAGCCCTATTTTGTATTTTATTTAGAGACAGGATCTCACTGAGTTGCTGAGGCTGGCTTTGAACTCAGGATCCTCCTGCCTCAGCCTCCCAAGTGCTGGGATTACAGGCGTGCACCACCGTGCCCGGCTTGGGCTAAGTTTTATATAAAGAACTAATAAACTTTGATAAAAAGAATGATTACAAGGAAGCTTTTTATGGTATTTTAAAATGGAAGGAAAGTATCTAAGGAAGGACAAATTGCCCTTCCCAAGGCTGAAATTTAGATGTTATTGGAAAGGGGATCAGTTAATATATTGGACAGAAGAAAAGCTTGCTAGCTGTTGTGGCCAGAGTCAGTATGCAGATAGTATTTGGAGGTAGGCCCTTTGGTTGTTAATTTTGGTTAGATGAAGTTTGAAGGGAAAGAGAGAACTCAGCTTGGCTGCGTGCTCTCTTGCCATGTGATGCCTCAATTTGCCATGACACAGTCAGAAAATCCTCAGCAGATGCCAGCACCTTGATATTGGACTTCCCAGTTTCCAGAACTGTAAAAATAAGTCTGTTCTTTATAAATCACTCAGTCTTTTATAACTACCCAGAATACCCAAGATCCAAATACATTTTCAGGCATTCTGCTAATACTAGCATAAAATAGACTAAGACTGGTCATTCTAATTTGTAGCTATTTTGTATACAACTGCTAAGAACATGAGTTTTTGTATAGTTATGCACTCATTTCTTCTGGTTATATATCCAGAAGTGTGATTTTTTGGTCATAGTGCTTTAGTAGTAGGACCTGTTTAATTTTAATATATATTGCCACACTTTTTTGGAAGTGCTGAATCAATTTCCACTTCCACTACAAGGTACAAGGACTCCAGTTGCTTCAAATCCTTGCCAATATTTGGCATTGTCATTCTTTTTGTTTAAAGCTATTCTTCTGGGTACATTTAAAAAATTAAAATTAATTATAAATGCATAATATTTCTCAACCTTTAACTCAATGTCCCTTTTGATACATATAGTGAACACTTTGTCTTCCCAATATTATCTGAAATTTCAAAAGAAAAAGAACAGCAATGGATATTTTTGAAAAGGTGTTCTTCACTTACAAGTGCTTTCTCATTACAGTGCTCCATTGCAAAAATTTATAATGAAAATATATTCAATGATTGTTCATTCAGAGAGCTTGTAAGATTCTGATTCCAAAGTGATTATTGTGACTATTTTCTGTAGAGCATGGCAGGGAAAAATTGTGATTACTGGAAGCTTTTGCCTGTATTTTAAAGTAACTGGAATTTCCAGGTAGACTTTAAATTCAGTTACACAGTCATCATATAGCATGGTGGTTAAAAGAGTATTGGCCAGGAGTCTCACTGCCCCCTTGCAATCCTGGCTTTGTTAGAATGCTGAATAAGAAAATTTTACATGCCTTTATTTCTTAATTTTAATAATGGTTCTGATAACAATACCTATGGATTGTTGCAAAGATTAGATAAGTAAAAGAAGAAAGGACTTAGAAAATGCTGGCATATAGAAAGCACTTAATGCAATTTGTATATTGTGATTAGCTATTAATTTGGGGAGAATGGAAGACATTTCTTCTCAAGGTTTAGCACAGCTCAGTGGTAGAGTGCCCTTGAATTCAATCCCCAGTACAAAAAAAAAATCTGTATGTGTTTGGCATACATGTATGCTCCTTCAGATCTCTGGCACATAAAATGATTTTAAGCCAAATCTCCCTCATTAGTAAACACTCTTAAAGCTTCCAACCGAAAGTTCTTATCCAAATGCAATGTTAAGCATTGGTTCACTCTCTAAACTTCTAGCCAATGAAACTATGCTCTTAGGACCATGTTTGTATTTGGATAAGATACAGGCAATACTATAATACCTATGTAAAAGAGGTTAAAAGCATGGTTTCTAATAAATCAGACTTAGTTTTGAAGCTTACTTTCATCTTTTTCCTATCTGTATAAAGGGGCAAGTTACTTAGCCTCTCTGCCCCGCATTTTCCGTGGTGAAACAGAGATAATAATTAGGGTTACTGTACCAAATTAGTTAACACATATATTGAAGATGTGGGGGAAAATGTACACTCATACATTGCTGGTGGACTTGCAAATTGGTGTAGCCATTCTGGAAAACAGTGTGGAGATTCCTCAGAAAGCTTGGAACGGAACCATCATTTGACCCAGCTATCCCACTCCTCCACTTGTACCCAAAGGACTTAAAATTGGTGCACTACAATAAAACAGCCACATCAATGTTGATAGCGGCTCAATTCACAATAGCTAGATTGTGGAATCAACCTAGATGCCCTTCAATAGATGAATGGATAAAGAAACTGCGGTACATATACACAATGGAATACTATTCAGCCATAAAGAAGAATAAAACTATGGCATTTGCTGATAAATGGGTGGAGTTGGAGAATATCATGCTAAGTGAAATAAGCCAGTCCCAGAAAACCAAAGGTCCAATGTTTTCTCTGATAAGTGGATGATGATACATAAGGGGTGGGGTGAGGTGGGGATAGGGGTGGGAGGGAGTAAGGGAAGAACTGAGGAAGGTTGGATTGTATGAAGGCAATTGAGGGGTGAGGAGGTGGCAGAGGGAAGGAAAGATAATTGGAATGAGACAAACATCATTACCCTATGTACATGTATGATTACACAAATGGTGTGACTTTACATTGTGTACAGAGAAAAGTTGTATCCCATTTGTGTACAATGAATAAAAAAAATTTAAAAAACCATTAGAAGCTTGTAAGGGAGGAAAATGAATTATGTTTAAGTGTTGTATAAGGATTGTATAATCCCAAACAGTAATCAATGTATTTCTCAATCCCAGACCTCAAAATTAATTTTTGAAAACTACATATCTCAATACATCTTATTGGAAAACTCAGCAAAGTCAAACGATTTAGGTCTTGGCTCTCAACTACTTTCTTAATAAAACCCACTTGAGGGAGCCGTAAAATTCAGATTGCTCCAGAAAAAGAACCTTGTAAACTCTAATGAACAAGGGTAATAGGCGTTAGATTTTGACATCGCTCTAGAAATTCAGAAGGGCACTTTCTGAACTGGAGCAACTTTCCTGAAACACCACCTCGCCCCAGCTTTCCTTCCATCTTCAAGCGGCCACTCCGAAGTGTTTTCATTATTTTTTCCGTCAGTGAAAAGACACTGGCAAGTCCCAAAACAAGATGAAGCGGAAGTCCAATTGGGGTTACTTCGACAGACTCCAGACCCCTACTGCATTCCAGGAGATAGCCGGGAAGAAGACGCTCTGCATAGGTCAAGAGCACCTCCCCTGTGTGCCTCCTTTCTAGCCGGTTACCCCTCCCGAGCCCCAGAGCACGCCGGGAACTGTAGTTTCCAAAGGGTCGGTGGCGTCCGGTCGGCGCAGGCGCACTAAGCCCCCCCGGACTCTTCCGGAGGAAGAAGCGGTCAGTGCTGCCACGCGTTCTGCGGCTGGAGCGGGGGCTTCTGGGAATTGTAGTCGCTGCGAGCGGGCGTCGTCGGTAAGGAGACGTAGCTTTCCGTGGGGTCCGTTCTCGTAGTTGGTTCCCGGCGAAAGCCGCTGGGTTGGTCTACCGCTCTTCTTCCGCCGCACTTTTCCTCAGCCTGAGGAGGCGCTCTCTGTCTCCCCGGCTCTTCCTCTCCGGCACTGGGGGCTCTTTGCGCGGCGGTCTTTTTCTCCACCTAGTCCACTCCCTCTTGGTCCACCTCCCAAGCCCAGGCATAGCGAGAACTGCCCCTCCCACAGAGACAGGGCCGCGACCTGCTCAAAAAAACCGGTGCCCCTCCCTGGGACCCTCAGCACGCAGCCGCTCGCACAACGTGTGCCTACTGCCGCTTTCCTCGGCGCGGGACCCGCAGTGTTCACGCTCTTTCCACTCCTTTATCTTTCCTCTGCAGGGATGGAAGCTTCCTGGCGCCAGGTGGCCGGTGGCCGAGGCCGTGCCCGAGGACGGGCCACCGCAGCCCCCTCAGGAAATGGAGTTCCTCTCCGCGGCGCGGGAGGAGGGCGAGAGAAAGGGTCCGGGGGTGCGGTACTTGCCAGCCCCGGGGGAGCCGCGACGACGGCGGCTGGAGGTAGCAGGCACGGCCCCGTGGGACCTGAACCACCGCAGGCTTCCGCGGCCACTGGTGAGAATGGCTCCTGTCCTCAGACTCACCTGGATGCTTCTTAACACTTTTTCCTGCCTCCGCCCTCGCCCTTTGTCATTCCCTTCTTTATTCTCCTTCAGAAGTTTATGATTGGGCTCACTTCTCAAAGCTTTCAGGCATCTTTCCATCATTTTTTATCTGAACGTTGTTGGTATTGCCATTGTTACTTTCTGGCCAGTATTCTCCCAAATTACACTTTTTGCCCACCCGAATCCCTAGACCATAAAATGTAAATTATGCCATCTCATAAAAACCTGCTTAACCACTTTTTTTTTTTCTTTAAAGTCTTGTGACTTTGATATCTTTGTGGCAACAGTCAGCTGGGCTGAGATTGCAGAAGTCCATTTAGACTGGGAGTGGACACTGCATTTTACATGGTCTGTTCTACTTTTGGGACTATCATTTGCCATCTTTACCAGATTTCCTTTCTTTATTGAGTGACTTGTTTAAGCCCTATAAGCATTTGAACTAGTGGTCCTTTTCTCAACTGTGTTTTCCTGTCCACAAATTTTATATCCTTTCATGGATATATCTGTGTTGTCTTCTTGGGTATGTTAATACTCTTCATTCAAGACTGTTTTAGTGTGATCTGAGAGCATTTACACAAAGTTGTAGGTGGGACTGAGAGAGTAATCCCTGATTTTGTGTGTGTGTGTGTGTGTGTGTGTGTGTGTGGTGTTTGTGTGTTTGGAATGCGTTTTTTCAGAATACCTTTTTTTTGTGGGGGGAAGGGAGCAAATTTGAGCTTCTGAATAGGTTTTCTCCAAGGCTTTTGAAGTTGGGTGGTCTTCACATGGTTTGCAGCTATTGAGTTTATGATGATGATGGTGGTGGGGGTAGTTTGCAATATTGAGACCTAAGAACAATTTGGTAAACTTTCTCAGATTTTGTGAGTAGAAGGAATGCAAGTGTTCTCTATCTGGGGAATTGAGATGTGACTGTAAAAAATAATATGTGGAAAGGTCGCTTTGCCAACTTGTCTATAACTTGAGATGTTAGGTAAATAGATATATGTCAGATTATAAATGTTTTCACTATATCTGTCCTTCTTAGCCTCCCCTTCCTTAAATGTCTTTTAAGTGCATTTCCCAGAGATTATTGGTATTTATCACCTTCCTTATTGTACAGATTTTTGAGTCAAATGTCTTTTAGCCATTACTTTTTCCCTAGTATTCAGTGATTCCCAGGTAAACACTATGCATTATACATTTTATTTTCTTCTAGTTTTACTTGCAATAACAATTTTGGTTGATAATCACCAAACTGGCTATAACAAGAAAAGGAAAACATTTTATGAGAGAAATAAAAGATAAAACATCACTAAATACTAATAAACTACCTAAAATAAGAGAACTTATCTCATAGTAGTTCATCAGTTTCAAGTATAAAATGAATTTTAAATTAATAATTTAAATTACAAATTTAAATTCCTTCCAATATGTGTGCTATTGAATTCAGATAAATTTGGTAGTTTGTGGCTCCTTTCCTAATCTATGGTTGCTGTCCATAGACCTTAATAACACTTAGTTATTACTTGAAGAAAATTCCCGTGGTCTTTGCTCTTTAAGAAGTTTGAAGTCTGTTGGGAATATGTGCCATGAAATAATCTAATTCTGTTTTGCATTCTTATTTAATACAAGTGACAAAATGAGAACTATAGACAGTACTAAAGGGAATCAAGTGGAAAAACTAACTTATTTTACATTCTTTTTGGAGTGAAGTCATGAAAAAGCATATTTTCCATGTTAACAATATTTTGTGTAGATTAATGTTAAAAATACTTACTTTTTGTGACCACAAAAATATCAAAAGACCACATAGAGGCCAAAGTTCTTGAGTGTTCTAAGAAGAAAGTTATAATAGGTACACAATGAATGCTGTCTGTGCGAACTGGTGGATTGGGTGAGCTGTGGTTGAAAATAGGGTAGGTTAAGGAAGTACTACCTCCCCAGATTCTGACATGCTTCCAGTGAACATGTTCCCTGACTGCTTAAAAATCACTGTGCAATGTATTTAACATGTGCCATTTTAATTTTTTGTTTATGTGTTGTGTTTGCCTTTGCAGTACTGGGGATTGAACTTAGGTCCTCACACAAGCTAGGCGGGTACTCTACTACTGGGTTATATTCCCAGCCCGGTTAAGAAGTTTTTTTTTGAGGTTGATCAGATTTTTGATATTTAATTCTATCTTTATAATTTGTTTTTCTTGATTTGTTAGTTACTAGTTTCTATAACAATTTACTGCTTTTAGTGAACTTATAAAAGTGAAAGTTATTGTTGTGATATTTTCTTTGTGTGTCTAGACATTTGAAAATACTTTGTCTTATGAATTTTAGTAACAAAATATTGCAATGTCTACTTTCAAATGCATGTTAAAAATAATGTTATTAGCACATGCCTTGCTTTTTGAGGAGATTATTTTGCAGAAATGAAACCTTTTTTTTTTTCCCTTTTAAACAGAGCTAATGTCTCAGCGGAAATTTGAGGAAATCAAGAAGGCTAATCAAGCTGCAGCCAAAAAACTGATTGAAGAACACTTTAGCTCCTCATCTGAAGATGAAGGAGATGAAGATTTTGAAGGAAAACAGGGAAAAATAGTTGCCAATACATTTGTAACATATACTACTCAAACAGGTATTGATCTTTTATATTTTGCCTTTTTTGACATCAATGAAAATATATTCCTGACATTTTTTGATAACTTTTTCATATTACATGGAATAGGTTTTATCGTTTTAAGAATGAGCATGTTGTGTTGTGGAGTTGAATTTTTGTACATTTTGCTATTTGAGTTGTATGTTGTTTGTTCTTTCTGTAAAACAAATAGTATTGGTGGTGGTTCTTTCACAGCCTTAGTATATCTCTTGTGACTTTAATTGGCAGTTCAGTAGAATGCTGGGAGGGAACTGTCAAAAATCCCTGAGAAATGCCTAGGGCAAGTTGTCTTTTTGTGATTTGATTGAACTAGAAGACTTCAGATATTCTTTTCAATCTATTTTTCACTTTTTTCTTCTTCATCATGTTAAAAATGTCTTGAAATTCATTTAACTTATTTTGTATCTTGTTCACATTTGATTTTCATACTTCTTTTCTTATTTTTAAGCTAAATCTCTTCCATTCATGTTACCTGTTACGTATATCTAGGTTGCTCTTAAATCCACATTTGTTTATGTGAAGGGGCCAAAGTGATGCTACTGTGCATGACTTAGTATTAAGTTGTAAAAGTAGATTAAAGGTAAATACAGGTATTAAATCTTTCACATTTTATACTTAAAATCATTAGTAACATTCTTGCATGTATTATCAACATTTATCACTATCTGTAGAAAAATATCATTGTTCATTTACTTTTATGTTAATGACACATATAAACTCTTGCTCAGTTCTTTATCTCACTTTAGGGTCCTGTTAGAACTACAAGAAAGTATAGAAATTTTCTAGGAAACAACTCTGCAGAGGAGAAGCAACTCTTCTAGAGTTACAGGATAAATGGCAGAACCTGGTTTAAACGTAACTTTCTGAGCCATTACTAAGTTGATTGTATCTTCTGTGTAAAAGCAGGAGAAGTTACGAGGTAGTTTAGACTGCTCCCTTGTACCTGTTCATGGGGAAAAAATGCCATCATATACAGTAGTTAAGAACATTGACTTTCAAGTCGAACTGCCAAAGTTTGAATCTTGGCTTTGCTTCATGAACTTAAAAAATGTTAAGGTAATTTTTTTGTATCAAATTCATTAATATTTTGATTCTCATTCCTATATATATTCTGTGCTTTGCATTTATCCAAGTAAGGAGATCTGATTACTTGATTTATGAACAATAAATGCCAGAGTAATTGAGAGGGTTTCCATCTCACATTAGTGAATTGAATACCAGGACTTTCCAAGGAGTTCAAATTTGTCTAACCACACCCCTCACACTTTTGTGATTCTTCTCTTAACTTTCACACTTGCATGGCCCATTTCCTGATTACCCTCTCTGTCTGGCTTGACCCATGGATACATCGTATTTATGTTGAAAGATGACTTAATTCTTCTTTCATTGGTCTTTTTCTCAGTAGCATTACAATTGTCCCTGTGACCTGCATACCCAATATGGGAGCCAGGATGACATGAGTGTTGTCACTTACTAGTTTCCTTTCTGCCATGTCATATAGCTTATCAAACACAGCAGTCTCTCCTTGTGAATCTTGTTATTACCATCACCTTTTAACGTAACAATCTGTCACCTAAGATGCTTACGTTTTACTTCCTAGATTTCATAAATCTGTGTGTGCTCTCCCTACGTACTGTCATTGCCTAATTCATGCCTTTAGAGCTGTTCAATATGTGGATCAAACCTACATAATAACTGTGATATAATTTAATATTATTTGATGCATGTGAAAATTGAGACATTAATAACTTGTTCAAGGTCATTTTTTGCTTTATCTGCTATATCTCTAATTGGTATTTCCTGCTTCTTCTAGTCTTGGCCTCTTCATAATTTTTTTTTTTTTCAGTTGCCAGAGTCATCATTTTAAAAGGCATGCCATGCTATCCACTGTGACATGCTGGGCAGTATACTTTATTGCCACAACCAAACTTTAATCAGGCTTCAAAGAAATCTTACATAAATTTTGCGAGTGAAAAAGTTATACTTTATTTTTTCAAAACCTTTTCCATCTTGTTCTTAAATTCTAAATTATGTGAATTAACTTATATTAGATGAAATTCAAAATAGTAAGTATTTTTTTTATTTGGTTTTTTTTTTTTTTTTTGGTACTGGGGATTGAACCCAGGGGCACTCTACCACTGAACCACATCCCCAGCCCTATTTTGTATTTTATTTAGAGACAGGGTCTCACTGAGTTGCTTAGGGCCTTGCTCAGTTGCTGAGGCTGGCTTTGAACTCGGGATCCCCCTGCCTCAGCCTCCCAAGTGCTGGGATTACAGGCATGCGCCACTGCGCCCGGCTTAAGTATTTTTTTAAAGCCAGCTATATTGAAAAGTGACATAAGCAAATTTCTAACACAATTATTCTGCTTTTAAGGAATTTTTGAAACTTCAGTATTTATTTAAAATAGAGCAATTGTTTAATAATTTTTACAGTTTTAGGAGTGTTCATGTATTTCCTTTTTTTTTTTTTTTTTGCCGTGCTGGGGTTTGAACCCAGGGCCTTGTGCTTGCAAGGCAAGCGCTCTACCAACTGAACTATATCCCTAGCCCTTCCATGTATTTCTTTAATATCCTAAATTGTATTTATGTTTACATTGTGGTAGGGCAAACTTTTGTTAAGTGCTGTATTTACTTTGATGATTTTAGGAAATAAAGAATTATCCTAGTGTCTTATTTTTTCAGTATGTCTTTATGACAACTTAAATTTTGGTTTGAACCAGGTTATTGCCTTGGTAAGTTCTGTACTTACATTAGTTTATACTGTTAGTCTACTTTTCTTGGAAACTCAGTCAACCTGTATTGAACAACTTTTATTGTACTAAGGGCTTGCAGGCCTATTTTTCTTACACTATAAAGTGGCTGAGTTTACTGCTGCTTTACTGTTGTTTGTCCATTAAGGTGCTTGTTCTGTCTTTCATTTTGCTGTTACCTGTTATTTCTTGGACCTGCCTGCCATAACACTGACTGCAGTACAGCATAGGAATTAAAGGGACTTACTTTGTAGTCAAGCTGAAGTTACTTATTCTGTGTCTCATATTTCTCTTATGTAAAATGAAGATAACGACAGTTCATTTACGCCTATGGAAATAATAGTTTAGTATGTAGCAAATAAATGCTCAATGACTGTTTAAAATCCTAGTTAACTTTATTTTCTAAAAAGGTTATGCTACTTTTCCTTTTCTTTTTTTAGCACAAATGGTGAATATAATTTAATAAAGCATGATTATTGTACTGTAATGACCTCGGGGTCTTTCATTTAATGAGTTTTTATTAATAGTATACTATGTGCTAAACAAACACACACACACACACACACATAGACACATACACACAGCCATTTATGCTAAATGGTCCTAACAAGTTTTGGCTTTTCATTTCCTTTCATATTTTGTTTCTTTATGCTTTCTCTTATTACTTTACATCTTGATGCTCTCATCTGTGGTTCTGCCCACAACAAATTTGTTAAGGACTTTAACAGCAAAAAAAGTAAGTATATACTGACAGAGCTAAGATACTGTTTTTGAACTAAGTATATGGATTTAAATTCATGGGTCTTGTAACCTTTTGACAACTTATTGGGTCCTTTTTTTCATTTTTAAAGTTTGCATTTTTTACCTATATTTTGAGCAATTAATATTGTTTACAATGTGACACGATCAGTGTGTTTATGTTATTTTCAGATGTTGTTTAACATGAAATTTTCAATTTTTCAATTTCAAGATGGAGATATACGTGAATTAGAACGAACAAAGCAGTATGTAAATGAAGCTTTTCAAGCAGGAGCTATGACATGTTTAATTTGTATTGCTTCAGTGAAGAGAAACCAAGCAGTAAGTTGTTCACCTTGTTCATTTTAATGTCTCTCCCAAATATCTTACTTTGCATTCTTAATACATTATTCTTTTGCTCATATTTGTTTAAAATTGATTCATTTAAGAATTTTGTATATGAATTGATCTTTATTTTGTAAATCTGAAATTTAAAAAAATTACCTCAAAATGAGTTTCCTTTATTTTTAGCACTTTTAATATCTGTACTGTTAGTTTTGCATATATTGATTAGCGAAAGCATTTTTAGCATCTATACTTCATAGTTTCCTACCAATATGAAGTGTTAAAATGTGCTTTAATATATTACTTTCAGCGGGTTTAATAAAGAAAAGTAATGTCATAAAGCACATATGATTTATTAGTTAGCTTCTGTGTTGAAGACATGGTGGAAAGTTACAGGGGTCATTGAGGAGAGAAGGTTCAAATGTAACTCAGGTCCTTAGAGAAAGTGGCCTATCTAAATGTAAATCTGTAAGGTCACTAATGAAACAATTAAAGAGAGGTTACAACTGAATATGATAGACTCAGCTTTTAAACCTGATTAGTTTACTGGTATTTTAACTATATTGCCTAGAGAAGGATAACCAGGCAAGATGAAAAGGGATTGGTCATATAGAATGAATCAGAAATTGAACATGTTCAGGATGGTTGGCATTGTGTAGCAGATGTAGGTGCCTTTGGTGTTCAGTCATCTATTCTTTGATTTCAGCTATGGTGGGTAAGTGGACACAGTTCTACTTTAGAACTGTGGACACAGTGCACATATGGACACAGTTTTACTTTAAACACTTGCTCAGTGCGTGGGTTGTTTTGTTTCCCCCCATCTCAAGGTATTCTCTTTGGAAACTGACTTAGCCAGTTAATGTCTTTTAAGGCAGCATTCCATCACAGAGAATTGGTTGATTAATGTCCCAGCCTTCTTTTTGTTAGGGGAGCTGGGATAGTCCAAGGTATGTCTTACATGGTTCTTTATAGGGCGCCCTGCAGTATTGAGCTGCTGTGGCCTTTAGTAGTAATCAGCCCAACAATATACCATTTATTGGCATTTCTTCCCTATCTTGTCCCTTCATTCTTGCATCTGAGATCTTATTTCTGGCACTACTTAGGAGAAACCCAAACTAAGAAGTTGGCTTTTTTAAATGCTGTTGCCAGCTTATATAATATGCTATATATCTAATTTTTTTCAATAGTTGTAAAATGTTATAAGGAAAAAGAAAGTGATTTTTGTCTTTTATATCAATTTCATCTGCTCTAAAAATTAGTATTTCCTAAGTTCATTGTATATATTCTCATTTTTTTACTCACTTAATTTTTAGAATTTAACACTAAGTGCTAAACTAATAGGTTTTATATAACAAAATGGCCATATAGAGGTATTGTACATATTTATGTTTTAGGATTTTGTTGTAACAGTATTTATAATTGGAAATAACCTTAAAAGTCCAAGAACAAGAATTTGGTTAAATAAATTACTGTATGTAAATCTATGGGATATACTGTAAAACTTTGAATTTCATGTTGTTTATACATATTTGATAAGTCTAAATGCTTATACTATATTTAAAAAAGACTATAAAATTACATGAGTCAGTACCAGTATGACTTCATTTTTAAGGATAATGCACATACACATATTGCACACACACACATGACTTGAGATTATCCAGAATGCTAGCTGTAGTAGGAGATTGAACCTGGGAGTTAATGATATTTTCCTTTAAATTGTTCTACACCTTAGTACATTTTTATTAGGATATTTCTATTCTATAAGAATGAATAATTTTTTTCTTTAATCTTTAGATTGAAAATAGTGTGATATTCTTTTTAAAGTATTGTGGAATTAATAATTAATGTAATTATCAACACTTTTGTTTCAGGTTTGGAGCTGTTCGGGATGTTTCTGTATATTTCACATGCCCTGTATCCAGAAGTGGGCTAAAGACAGCCAATTTCTTCTATCTTCTTTGACAGATGATGATTTTGGCAAAAAAGATTATCCTTGGCCTTGGTAACTTTTTCTAATTAGTTGAATTTGAAGTTGTAAATGAAAATTATACATAATAAGTTGCTTTTTGGCAGTTTCATTGTCCATGTTTGGCCTTTAGCTATTTAGTTTATAAATATATGGAACCTTGGTAATGGCTTTTTTTCCTTCACTTTGTGTAACTGCTAGTTTTTTTCAATAACTCATAAATTATTCAGTTTATTTTTTATATTAGAACAACTTCCTAATTATGCTTTAAATGGACTTTTACTTCTTTTCTTTGGGACTGAAAATCTTTCTTAATTTGGTATAGCTCTTGGAATCATTGTCACATTGAACAAGGTTATCATCTTATTTTGATCATTAGACTTCCCAATTTTATCCTTGAAATCACAAAATTACAAGTGTATATTATCTGGTATCATTAGTTTTTCTGCATTTATTTTATTGTGCTTATTGACAAGTATTTAATATTGGGCTTTTGTTATGTTTTGAGAAAGAGTTGTAGAGTGGAAATTCTATATCTCTGCTAAACAAGGACAGTAAAAAATTTAATCATAGTGGCAACCTGAAGGTGTGGTTCACTCTCAAGGTAATGAAACATAAGCTGAGGGACTCTTTGTATTTACATTTGTAGTTAATTTGTTGTTTGTACTTTTGTGTTCTTTTTCTTATCATAAGCCCCAAAATTGTGTACAAGCCTCACAATACCTCCATCAGACCTCCCTTTATTATAGTGAATACTGAGACTTTTGTAAAATTGTGGTGGTATGATTTTAAAAAACATTTTAGACATACAAGTTACTTTGTAAAAATTCTTAGCAATCAGTGGGAGAGATTTTATTTGCCCACTGCCCACTTCCTTTTGTTGAAAGGAAAAGATGGTTTCAGGCTTCTCCTCTTACGCGGTGGAGTCAGGATTTGAAACCTAGAATTTCAGATTTCTGAATTCAGTGCTTTTTCTAGATTTCCAGCTGAGTTCTATCTTATCGTCTTGCTTTAGAGATATTGTTTTCTCTTTATTGAATATACTTCTTTAAAACAGTTTAAAATTTCAAAGTCTGTATTTATTTTGCTGTTGTATGCTATTTACTTTTGGTGTAGGTACTGCAGTGTTTAACAGGTGCAGAATTAAAGCAGATATTCTGACTTGTTAATTTTTGAAATTTAAACCTCACATGTACTTTTTCTTGCCCTTCCTCTTCTCACTTCTATTTTAAGTAGTCTTTAGGCCATAGAGGAGGAAGGTAACAGTTAAGAGGATAATGAACTGCTATTCCTAAATCTAAAAGGGAACAAATATTTAATTGAGAGGGCAATATCCTTTGCATTCTATATTTCACAATTTTTAAGAAAGAAGATAAATGTCTATTCTGTTTGAGAATCCATTTCGTTTAACTTTTAAAGGGTGGAGCTAGAACTTGGTAAAAATGTTAGTAACATTAAGTTATTTTATGGAAATAAAAAATGTAAAAGTATGTGTTTCTACTAAGGTATTGCTTGTTGATGAACAAGATATAGCATCATTACATTTTGTTGTTGGCATTTTATTTATTTTTAACTCATATATTTGCAAATATTGCCCTCTCTCAAATGGTTTCATGTCAGTGATGATAGGCAGGGTGCATGCATGGTGAGTTGCCTGTTATCCCTCTGTATCTAAGCTTATTAAAAGTACACATCTCCCTTCACAGTAGGTGAAAGGAGTTGTAGGCATTTTTTTCTTTAGTAAAGAAAAATGTAACTCTTTCAACAAAATGCCAGTTAGAACAGATGAGCTATAGTATTTGTTTTTGATCATTAATTACAAGAACATATCTCAGTTACTTTGAAAATATGTGGTATTATTTTGGAAAAAGAAAATGTTTTCATGACAATGAGAACATTGTTTTTTATACAGAAGAAATTTAAGTAAATGTAAAACTTGTTTTGGTATAGTGTTCTACCTGTACTCATTTGTCTGGGAGATCATAAGGTTTAGAGCATTTTTGGGGGAGTAGAGTGGTCTGTGATAATCTACAAGTGGATTTTTGAGCTGAAGATCAAAACTTTAGTATCAAAGCTTATTTTAATATAGGTTACTAATCTTTGTTTTAGCAGAGAATATGAAATGGTATTTAAACTTTTCTTTGACTTAGCACATTGGATATTTATCTATTTTGTATTGGATGTTGAGAATTACAAAATTTTTTGTTTCTTTTCAAGTTCATTTCCCCCTTAATTCTAGATTTTAGTTAAGTTTCTTGCTGCTATTTTGCCTATCTTTAACCCAACTACTTTTCTGTTTGCTGTTGCTAATATATATTATTTATTTGTAAACCATATAATCAAACTTTTTAAAAATTGAGCTTCATAAAAATCTGAGTGAATACCTCAAGAATAAAGTTCAAGTGGTTAAAAGGAAGGTAATGTTGCTTTCTTTTTGAAACTGTATTCTGGATATATATGTTTAATATGTAGCAACTAGCCACAGCTGAATATTTAAATTTAAAAAAATTAAAAGATAAAGAAATTCTGATCCTGCCTCAGTGGTATGTATTAGCCAAATCTCAAGTACCATATGTGTAGCTAGTTGCTACAGTATTGGACAGTACAGGTGTGAGAAAGTTCTGTCATCTCAGGAAATCATACTATACAGAGCTATGATGGATGGTTAAATAGATTTTAATAAGATCTTGGTTTTTTTACTAATACAAAAACAGAGCTGAGGGTTCCTTAACCTAGAACTAATTGAACATAGTATCATCTGTTACTAAGTATGTTTATATTCCTCTTATGTTTAAGATGAAATTAATTTTAATAATTTCATTCTTTTTTTGTAGTCCAAAATGTAGGTTTGAATACAAAAGATCAGAAACGCCTAGTAGGTACTATTGCTATTGTGGAAAAGTAGAGGATCCACCTTTAGATCCGTGGCTTGTGCCTCATTCATGTGGCCAAGTATGTGAGAGAGAATTTAAACCTCCTTGTGGCCATAAGTGTTTACTCCTCTGTCATCCAGGTGAGTTCCATATTCCATATTACATTTTTAGTTGTGAGTGGGTATTTCTTCTTATGTTGAGGCAAAAAAAAAAAAGTTAAAATTTAATTGAGAACTTAAGTTTTCCATGAGAACATATTGAAAGGTATTGCCTTTTAAACTGTCAATAAAAGTTCTAGAAATTACTAACAGGTATAAAAATTCAAAGTTAATTTTTGACTTCTGATTTTTTATTTCCCCTTTGGATTCTAGGTCCCTGTCCTCCTTGTCCAAAGATGGTTACAACTACTTGTTACTGTAAGAAAGCAAAGCCTATTCCTCGTAGATGTAGCACCAAGGAATGGTCCTGTCAGCTACCATGTGGACGCAAGTTGCTATGTGGGCAACATAAGTGTGAAAATCCTTGTCACGCAGGTAAAAGTTCATACCTGTTAGGTATTCTGACTTTAAACAAGAATCAAAGCAGTCTTTGTTGCTTTTATAAATTGTTTATTAGCTAAATTATCACTCTGGTTTTAGGAAGTTGTCAGCCCTGTCCAAGGGTTAGTAGACAAAAATGTGTCTGTGGCAAAAAAGTAGCTGAAAGAAGCTGTGCAAGTCCCCTGTGGCACTGTGATCAAGTAAGTTTATATACATTTTCAGGGGTGGATATTAAAGAATACAGAAAACATAAATAACTAGAAAACAAAAATAGTAATTTTGTTTAGTTGAATAAAGGATAATAAAGAATGGCAACTCAGATGAACTGGATCATGATTTAGGAAGCTACTTTTCAGTTAATATAATTTTGATTGTTGGGGAAATTTTTTTAAAGAACAGCTATTTGTTGAATTCTGAGTTCAGTATAGTTTTACTCTCTTACTTCCTAGTTTACCTTCCTCTTCCTGTCTTTCCCTTATCTTCAGCCAATACCCTTCCCTGTTTCTTGTTAATCCCTTTTAAGGAAGTAGGATTGAATTTGTAGATTGCTCATCCAAGAATTGACATGATTGTAGTACTGTTTGGAAATCTTTGGTGGTTGGCTGTATGAAGCTGGGTGTACTTTTTAATTTCTTATATACTCTTTGGTGCATAGGAAATAAAAATGTGTGTACCTGTGTGTGTGAGAGTGTGTGTATATATGACACCTATGTTAGACATAAAGCTTAATAATTTGAGGGACATAAAGAAGTAGTTTACTTGTGATTAAAAATGGATTATGTTTTATACAGAGTTGTTGACTTTTTAATCCTTCACTTTTGCTTATTTTAGGTATGTGGAAAAACACTGCCGTGTGGTAATCATACATGTGAGCAAGTTTGCCATATTGGTGCTTGTGGAGAATGTCCTCGATCTGGGAAAAGGTTCTGTCCATGTCAGAAATCAAGTAGGACTTTTTTAATAAAATGTTTTATTGGTGCATGTTATTATACAGAACAGTGGGTTTCACTGCAGCCTATTTGTACATGTACACAATATAATTAGATCCATTTTACTCCTCACTACCTCCCCTTCTCACTCCCCTTTATTCCCTTCCTTTACCTTAATGATTTCCCTTCTATTTTCTTTTTTGGTACAGGGGATTGAACCCAGGAGTGCTTAACCATGGAGCTACATCCCCAAACCTTTTTAAATTTATTTAGAGATAGGGTCTTGCTGAGTTACTTAGGGCCTTGTTGAGTTGCTGAGGCTGTCTTTGAACTCACATCTTCCTGCTTCAGCCTCCCAAACCACTGGAATTATAGGTGTGTGCCACCATGCCCTGTATCCTGTATTTTAGGATTCCTCTAACCCCCCACTTTTCTCCCCTCTAGCTTCCACATATGAAAGAAAACATGACATATATTTTATGTCTTTATATATTTGAATCTGGATTATTTCACTTATGATATTATCCAGTTCCATCCATTTTCCTGCAAATGTCATAATTTCATCTTTTTAATGGATGACTAAAACTTCATTGTTTATACATACTACATTTTGTTTATCCATTTATCTGTATCTCTAGGCTGGTTCCATAACTTGGCTATTGTGAATTTTGCTGCTACAAATATAGGAATGTGTGTATGTCTAAAGTGTAGTGGTTTTAAATTTTTTTGGTAAATATAGAGGAGTGGTGTTAAGTGAATCACATGGTAATTCCATTGTTGTTATTTTGAGAAACCACCATACTGAATTTTATAGTGGCTATACTAATTTACATTCCTACTAATAGTGTGTAAGGGTTCCTTGTCCCCTACATCCTTTTCAGCATCTGTATTTTTGATGCTTGCCATCCTGATTGGAGTAAGATAGAATCTCTGTGTAGTTTTCTTTCTTTTTTGGTATCAGGAATTGAGCTTAGGGTTACTTGATCACTGAGCCACATCCCCAGCCCTATTTTGTATTTTATTTAGAGACAGGGTCTCACTGAGTTGCTTAGCGCCTTGCCATTGCTGAGCCTGGCTTTGAACTTGAGATCCTCCTGCCTCAGCCTCTGTAGCTGCTGGGATTATAGGCATGCACCACTGCGCCCTGCTGTCTGTGTAGTTTTGATTTGTGTTTCCTTGGTGGCTAAAGATGTTGAACATTTTTTCATTAATTCTTTGGCTCCTGCTTTTTTTGAGAAGTGTCTCTTTAGTTCATTTGCCCATTTATTGAGCGGGTTGCTTCTTTTGGTGTTGAGTTTTTTGAGTTCTTTTTATATTCTGGATATTTATTCTGTTGGAAGAATCAGCTGGCTAAGGTTTTCTCCTATTCTAGATTCCTTCATGTTGTTTTGTGTGAAGAAGCTGTAAGAATTTTTTTTTTTTTAATGAAATGAGCTATCATGCCTTGAAAAACATGGAAGAAACAAATGCATATGACTAAATGAAACAAGCTTTTTTGAAAAAACTACATACTGTGGGACTCTGATTGTATGACATTCTGGAAAAGTCAAAACTCTGGAGACAGTGAAAAGATCAGTGGTTGCTAGAGGTTGGGAAGAGGGAAAGATGAATAGGTGAAACAGAGAATTTTTAGGATAGTAAAGCTGCTTTCTATGATACTATTAGTTGAGGATTCATATTATCACACATTTGTCCAAACCCATAAAATGCATAATACAAAGTGTAAATTATGATCTTTGAGTGATTATATCATTGTTAAGTCCATCACTTGTTATAAATGTACAGTTCTATTAGGGGATATTGATAATGATGAGGCCATGCTATCATCATTACTGAGAATTAGATTATAGGTGAATTTTGGCTATTTTGAGATAAAGGCATAGGTGGATTGCAGTTTGTTTCAGCTTCCACCAGTAATAATTTGTGTATTTATAAGATTGTATCTAATACTTGTTATAATATGTATGTTAAAGGTGAGTTTTATAATGTTTCATAAAAGTCTGTATCTTTTTTTTAATTCTGTGAGGTTAAGAGCAAATTGAAAAAACAAATTCTTTGTATTATGAAAATTCCTTAAAAGAATTCTATGTAATCTTACTCATTTCTTTAAGTAATCATTTCTGAAGTAGTTAGCACATAAAAATATGCTTGAGGACTGTAAATTGTCATGTGTCAAATTTCTTTTAATTTTTTTGGAAAAATTGAGGATGTAAATGCCACTAAGAAAACAAGGTCCATTTCAAATTTCTTTTTAAAAAGTATAGGGCTTAAAAATTCTAGGAATTATTTTCATTAAAGGTAGTTTTTTCCCAGTAACGATGTGCATGTAAAAATTCATAATCTGAAAGGGCTATATCATTCTTTAGAGTGCTTTGTTAGTGCTTAATAATAATTATCATATTGACATTGACATTTTGTCTGCTTTTAGAGTTTTCGTTGCCTTGTACAGAAGATGTACCAACTTGTGGAGATAGTTGTGATAAAGTACTGGAATGTGGAATCCACAGATGTTCACAGCGTTGTCACCGAGGTCCTTGTGAAACATGTAGACAAGTTAGTTATGTCCTGTAATAATTACTTTAGGACCTACATATCATAATATGTCAAATGAGATTATCTGTGGTTGTTTTCATTATTTACTTTCATATACATGTATGTAGTGATGTATATGAGTTTAGTGTCCTAATATTTATAGTAAGAAGCAGGAGAGTATGCTAGTAATCAAATCTAAAAATTTCCTTTTGGTATAAAAGTTCTTATTTTTATAGTCCAGTGTGAATTTATTTGTTCTGAGAAGACAGTTGAAGCAGTGATGAATTAGGCCTAGTTAGGGTGGAAAAAAATGAATGCCTAGATTTAAGTCTTAAGTTATATATATCATTTTGGTTTTGACTGTACTACCAGGTCAAGAAGTTAGCTTGCTAGATAATTCAGTTTTCTTGCTCTAGTGAGAAAAGATGTGTAGATGTTATGGTTATAGCTGGATGTAAGTGGCTTTAATGTGTGGTATATTTTAAAATATTATTATTTCTACCAAATTTAAATTCTTAAGAAGTCGTTTTTGGAACAAAATGAGATATATTTGGGAGAGACAACTTTGGGTAAAGTCTTGCATATAAATTTGTTGTTAAGATTTTTGTCAGTGTTTTAGTAATTACAGAAATTGTAGTGTGGTAATAAAAGGATATTAACAAGTTAGTTTTAATACCATGTCTTTGTTTATTCCAGGAAGTGGAAAAGCATTGTCGCTGTGGAAAGCATACAAAACGAATGCCCTGCCATAAACCATATATATGTGAAACTAAATGTGTCAAAATGCGTGACTGTCAGAAGCATCAGTGTAGGAGAAAGGTATGCTTAATAAGCTTGGGAAACTGATTAAAAATTGTCTTGAATTTTTCCTTTTTGGGCTCCTGATAAACACTCTTCTTGACTTGTTCCTCAAATATTCAGATACATTCTTTGTTTTCTGTAAAAAAAAATTAATAAATATTCTAAGTTAATTTTATTTGTTTCTATTAATGGGAAATCTGTCAGTTTTTTAAATGATAAGTCTTTTTGTCTTGTACCATAATCCTCTCAGCTTGGTTCTCAGGCTCTTTCTGTTCCCTAACTTTAAAATATCATTAGCATTATTAAAGTGATAGTTAATAGACCTAACTTCTCTTGTTCAAATCTTATCAAGTCTGGATTTCTTTTTTCATTATGAAATATCATTTTTTTCTCTAGGAAGTTTCCTTATTCTTAAATTATTTGAAATATAATGATGATTTCAGCTTGCTTTTTCGTGTTAGCATGGTACATATTTTTTTGGATTTTATTTAATCCCAGTTGACAATGTTTGTCATTTAGTTTGGGTATAAACCATTTATATTTAATGTAATCTTTTTATTATTGTTGAGTTTGAATCTTGGTCTGGGGATGTAACTCTGGTAGAGCTCTTGTCTTAGCAAGGTTCAATGCCCAGAATCACAAAAAAGAAAGTTAAATAAATAAATCTTCTATATTGCTGTTTGTCTTCTATTTGCCCATTCATTCTTTTCCCTCTTTTTTGTCTTCTTTTTTTGATTGGATGTTGTTTTTTCAGTGATTCCATTTTATCTACTTCCTTATAATCTTTAACTAATTTTCTTTCTTCTGAGTGTTGCTTTAGGTCTTATATTCTTTAAGAACCTTACAGTGGCATATTTTATGACATTTCTCCTGACCTAAAGTGTATAATTCTTATAATTTTCTACCCATGTATTTTATAACCCCCAATAACATTGTTTACATTTTTGCTTTAAACAGTCAGTTATTTTTAAGAGTTTGAAAAAAAATAAGAAAATGTAGTTTTCGATACATGTCATATCTAGTTTTGGTACTTTTTTTGGTGTAGTTTCAGGTTTCCATCTAGTTTCATTTTCTTTCTGTCTGAAGGAAGTCCTTTAATATTTCTTGTGCTGATAATGAATATTTTCAGCTTTGTATGTCTAAAAATGTCTTTCTTTGACCTTTGTAAAAGGTATGTTTACCATAGAATTCTTTGACACTTTGTTCTGTCCAAAGTACTTAAAAGATGGTACTTTACTATCTATTAGCTTTCATTTTTTTCCTACATGGAGCTCTGATTGTTACCTTTGTTCCTCTGTACATAATGTATTTATTTTTCTCTCTCTTTTTTTTTATTTTTTATTTTGGTTGTTTTTAGGATTTTTCCTTTTGGGCTATATGTTCCTGCTTCTTGGCCTGCCTGAGGATTTTTTAAATTGTTTTTAATGATGTAAATTTTACATTTTTGGGTGCTGAGTTTTTTTAATTTAAATATTCCTTTAAGTATTCATAATATTTGTTCTGGGACAAAGTTAAGTTGCTTAGAAACCACTTGATCTTTTTTAGGCCTGATAGAGTTAGGTTGACTAGAGCATTCCTTTGTCTAGAGCTAATTTGGCCCCACTACTGAGGCAATAACTCTTCTTAAGTATTCCACTTGATGCCTGTGTGTCTCCTCCCACTCTGGCCATAAGGAACATAAACTATTCCCAGTCCTGTGCAACCTCTGGAAATTGTTTCCCTTTCTGTTCAGTGGTTCTTTCTGAGGTTTTGTTAGAGTCTTCTCACACATATATAGGCTAGTATTCAGGCAAAGATTCAGTGGGCCCCTTCTGAATTTCTCCACAGCTCTTTCTCTGTACTGCTACCTCCTCACAAATTCTAGCCACACTGGCCTCCCTGAACTATGATTTTTTTTTTTTTTTTTTTTTTTTCCTTGACTTGGTGAGACTAGCAGGATTTGCTTGTGATCTTCCTTTTTGTACAGCACCCTAGAGACCTCCAGTTCAGAGATGTTGCAATTGCAGGACTCACCTCGTTTGTTTCACTCTTCTTTTAGGGATTGCTGTTCTATGCTGCATGATCAATGTCTGAAAACTGTGACTTCACCTTTTATCTGGTTTTCTAGTTGTTTGAGACAGGAGGGTAAATCTGATGAGTGTTAGTCTGTTTGGAATTAGAAGTGTCAGTAGGCTTATTTAAGTCATGGAACACTATTGCCACTGGCAAAGTGATAGGCACATAGCATTATTCAGTATATACCTATCTAATGGAGCTATTTTTATATACTTTTGAATCTTGTTCTTTTATGAGTTACAACCTTAATTTCTCAGCACAGTTGTTATATGTATTTCCTTTCCAAAGTTTGAGATGTGAGAAGTCAAGGGAGAAGTTAGGAATGATGACAGATTTTATGTAGTTACCTACTCTTTGTGAATGAAAATTAGGACAGGTGGTAGCTGTATTTCTCACAGGCAATTTAGAAATCAGGGGGTCACAAAGAATGATGGGTAAAATTAGCCTATCTCTGCTTCTCTTCATTAGCAGGTTTCTGATCCCATGGTTGGAAATAACTGCCAAAACTATACAATGAACAAGTTTTATTTTAATGAATATTAAAAATTTTTAAAAACTAGTTGTCCAGATTAACTGTTGTATCTGAGTAGATCCATTCCTTTGATTAATGTTGTCAGTGTCTGTATAGATAAGTAATTGAAATTATCTGATGAAAGTATTTTAAAAATTAACTGAAGGACATAGAAAAATTAACTGAAGGACAAGAAAATTCAGTTTGATTTTATTAGAGTAGGTCGTTGTCTGTTTAAACTTGTAATTTCTTAGCAGTGTATCTGCTTATTAGAGGAATGTTTATTCTTAGAGTGAAGAGGAATATCTTTGATTTCTGTAAATTCTGTGAATAACTAGTGATGACATTCAATATGCATGGATTTTTGAATTGCCTATTCTCTATATATTGCTTTCTCTTTAGTGTTGCCCTGGAAACTGTCCACCTTGTGATCAAAACTGTGGACGGACTTTAGGATGTAGAAACCATAAGTGTCCATCTGTCTGCCACAGAGGTAAAATTAAACAATAGCTGTAATTATAATGTTTGTATTTACTTAGTACTTTAAGTTGATAGCTTTCATGTTCACTATCTTATTTGGACCTCTTAACAGCCTTGAGGAGTACATAGGAAAGGACAGTTGCCAGTATCCCTATTTTATGAAAAATGTGATTTAAACTTAAGGGGGTTCAGAGACTTATTCAGGGAAACATCTAGTATAGCTGTATAGCCAAGATTTGAACTCAAGTCTTCTGAATATAAAAGTTTTGTTTTTTCTGTAGAATTGTGTTTTTTTTCTCACTTAATCTTTCCCACACAATTTTTTTTTAATGAGTTAAGATGTTAATAGACTTTTTTTCAGTTCGATTCTGGATTTTATGAATTTATATGAAATTAAATATAGTGTGGGATTGGCTAGTTCTCAGACATTTTAGTCTGAAGATCCCTTTATTCTTTTTGGGACCTTAACTTTTGTTAACGTGAGTTTTGTCCATTACATTTATTGTATTTGAAGTTAAAATAAAATAATATTATCTATTATTTAAACATAGCAATAATTAACCTATTAGTCCATGTAACATTTTTGTGAAAAATAACTATTTTCTGAATATAGTGAGAATGCTATTCTTTTACATTCTTGCAAATATCCTGAATGTCTTGCTTAATAGAAGGCAACTGTTTTTACATAACTGTTTCTGCATTTAATCTTTTGTAATTTGGCTTATCACTAGTTATTGGACAACTCTGGTCTGTGCATGTGAGACCTTATAGACTCCCTGAATGGATCTCAGGATCCTTAGAGTACTTTGAGAATTGTGTCCTAAGTTATTGTAATGACATTTTTGAGCATCCATTAAATATCAGGTACCGCGATTATATGGTTGAACAAAATTGACAGTCTCTGCTTCTATGGAACTTAATTTTTGACTTTTCCTTCCTTGGTCAAATTCAGCTATTAAACAGGGTAGACAAGTATGAAAAGAAAGTCAGAGTAAAATGAAAATTATGATAATGGAAATGGTCCATGCTATTTTACATTTACATATATAAATGTTTTATTATCTATGCTAACTCTGTCAAGGAGAGGACTCTGAAAAGATAACATTTGACCTGAAAGAAGTAAGGGATCAAGCCATATGGAAATGGAAGTTGGGTAGTGTTCCAGGTCAAAAAGTAGTGATTACAAAGTAGAATGCTCAAAGGGACAAATGGCAGGGCATGAGGTCAAAGAGATCACAGGTTAAAGTACTGCTAGAAAAAGGAGGATATGAATAGGACTCTATAGAGTGAAAACACTGGTGGTGTAGGCAGCTTGCCTAGGTCTATGACCATTGAAGAGTTGAATCAGTAGTTTAAAATCTTCTCATCAGGAAAACACCAGGCCTAGTTGATTTTTACATATTAATTCTAGCACATTAGTGTTTATTATGTATGTAAGTTCAATTTCCTCATAAGCTTGGTTTCAAAATATATGTTAAAAAAAAAAAAAAAAAAAGAAACCTACACACCCAACTCATTATTTCATCTTACAAGGAAAGTAAGAGAAAATTACAGGCCAGTTTAACAGACATATTTGTGAAAATATTTATGCTTAATCTATCATAACCAAGTTGGGCTTATTCTTGTAGTATATGACTGGTTTAACATTAGTAAATCTAATAATGTTATTTACTATATTAACCATTAAAGGAGAAAAGAACTCATCTGGGTAAATGTCTAAAATATGGTTGATAAAATCCAACATCCACATATGACAAAAATTTAACTACAAATAGAAGAGAATATCCTTAATCTGATAGGGTATCTGTAGAAAGTCTAGAGCAAAACATCTTGCTTAGTGGAGTGGTGTTGAAAACATTTCTCCTTCTCATATTTTGAAACAAATCTCATAAATGTTTCAGTATTCATCCCTAAAAAATGGATTCTTAACTTAAATGTAGTTAACATATTTCTTCATGTCACCAAATATTTGGTGTTCAAATTCTTGTATCATAAGTATCTTCATTTTTTTACTCAGTTCATGAAACTCTTAAGACCAAGTAAAATTAGCAGGTGGCAATTAGTTTATGCTCTCTAAAGTCTTTCAATCTATAATTTCTTTCCTTCATGTTTTTCCCCCTAGTGGGGGGAAATTAGGTTGCTTTATTTGGTTTTTCTTTTTAGATTTTGCAAATTGCATCCCTTTGGTGTTATTTAACATGTTTCTGTGTCCTCTGCATTTCCTGTACGTTGTTAGTTGGATGTAGAAATTTGATCAAGGGTTCAGGTTCTGGCAGAGTGTTTATTTTGTAAGAAGATGTTCATTAAAAATTTTTTTGGAAGATACTATTGTACACTCACCATTTACTTAATTCACATAACATGTAGAATCATTATGACATTTGTCATTCAAGACATCTCATAATCAAATTATACTGTAACTCAGGGAAAGGATGTTCGTTGCATATTTGCATGGTGAATATGTGAAAACTTGATTTATATTTCTCTGAAGTTTAAGGTCATCTGTTTATAGTTCATCAACTATACAACTCTTGCCCATTTTGGTTGACCCAATGGACACTGTAGTTATTCTTTGTATGCTGCTGTTTAATTTTGAAAATATAATTTTGAAACTATTTTAATTAGTATTTGTTATGCAATACAGGTATCATATAATAAATTCTTTTGGTCAGTAGGAAGACTATTTAGGGAAATTATTCTATATTGTCTGTAAGACTTAATTTTAAAAAGTGATGCTGTAGTTTCAGAGTGGCAGAAAGGTTATGTTTGATTTTTTATATTGGATGGAAAATTATTGTTAAGTATAGATATTGATGTTATATGCTGAATGAGAACAGACAAATGTCACTATTAGCTTGAAAAATGTATCACCTAATCATTCTTTAGAAAAGATCAAAATAAAACTTGATCATGTGTGTCAGGATGATTTGGCTTATGTTACCATCAAGATTTCACTGGATTATACTTGTCAAAACACTGAAGTGTAAATTAATAATTTGTACAATGAATGTTATGTTTTTCCCTCTCATTTTCTCAATTCTAACTCAAAATTCTGAATTCATAGCTCATATTTGTTTTAGGTAGTTATTTTTTAACTTCTAAAGGTATTAAACCAAGTTATTTTCTGTCATCAGTCTGTTTCTTTATCAGATTAGTTGCTTAGCCATTTATTTTACTTGTTCCTGTCACTTAAACTTATCTTAGTTTAAGATTTTTCACTTTTTTAGTTCAAGACTTTTGTTCCTTCCTTATTTTTTCATTTCTAATGAAGTTCGTTTCTGGGAAGACTAGAGTGGGAAGAAAGTCCTTAAGATGATGTCAGAGCCTCAGAGTTTGAAAAGGTTTCTTTCATTTTCTTTCGTATATTTCTACCAACTCACAACAAACTCAGTACTTTTTTCTTATATTTTAGAAGAGAAGCATATGGAATCAGAACCTAAAATGAGAGTTCAGAATTTAGTCTTTCACAAAGCACAAAAGATTGTACTTGTTAACCAACATCAGGTCGTAAGAGAGAAGTTATTTTCTTATTGGGGAATTTATCTCAAAGTAGTGTACTTTGATAGAAGTATGTATGTAGAGAGGCCAAAAAGATTATTGTTAGTGTTAGATTTTCCAGAGACTTAAAAGCCATTTTTGCTTGTAGTTTTTTTTTTTTTTTGCTATCATGTTAAATTTGTTATTTAGATTGGAACTTGTAGAAAATTTTGAAATTTCTAAAGCTTTATTGAGATACCAGTATACACATAAAAAAGTATGCAGTCATAAAAGTATGGCTTGATGAAGTTTTATAAGCTTAACATAACCATATAATTAGAATTCATATCATTAAGCAGAACATTACTGGCATTTCCAAAACCTCCTTAAATCCTTCATAACCATATCCTGCGTTTGAATAGTAAAAATTAGCTTTTCCCATTTACTTTATGTAAGTGGAATCTTACTATACTACATACTCTTTGTATATACCTTCTTTTGCTTAATGTTATCTAAATACATTCATATCGCCGTCATTTCCCTCGTTATCGTAGGCTATCCCATTGTGCAAATATGTTAAATTATAGATTCTGCCACTGATGGGCATTTGGATAACTAAAGTAACTTCTTTTTAAATATAAGACTTTGTGTTTTTTTTTTTGCTTTTTTGGTCAGGCAGTTGCTATCCATGCCCAGAAACTGTAGACGTGAAGTGCAATTGTGGTAATGCGAAGGTGACGGTACCTTGTGGCCGAGAACGAACCACAAGGCCACCGAAATGCAAAGAGATATGCAGGTTGGTATAAAGCTTTGCACAATCTTACATCTGGTATTTTGTAATTCAAATTCATATTTATTTTTAATATTGTTAGTAATTTAATTTTTCTTTAATGTTTTAAAATATTTTCATAGTATGCTCATTCTATATGGAATCAGAAGATAAAAAGACAGTTGCACTTTAGATGTAATTGTTCAATGGTCCAAAGTAACTTAATTTGTATTTTGTGATTTAGTCGACCACCAACATGCCATCATACAAGTCGAGAAAAACATCGTTGTCATTTTGGTCCTTGTCCACCATGTCATCAACCGTGCCAAAAAGTTTTGGAGAAATGTGGTCACTTGTGTCCTGCTTCATGTCATGATCAAGCATTAATAAAGCAGACAGGCAGGGTAAGAAAACAGTATTATTAAAGAGATGATACATTGCTGTGGATCATATTTTCTGGATTTTACATAGTCATTCAACAGAAAATGATAAAGTACTTTTTAGGTAATAAGCACTATGCTGTGAGCTGGGGTTCAAGGAAAACAAGTTGGTCTTTTGTCTTCTGAACCTCATAGGGTTGGGTGTGTAGCTCAGTGGTAGAGCACTTCCCTAGCATGTGCAAAACTGAGTTAATTTCTCAACCCTGCAAAAATAAAAATAAAACCCAGAAAAGCTTAGAAAAGGAAATCAAATAAATATTTGCAAATACAGTGTGATAGTTATGTACAACCATGATATAGATGAATATTCCTTCATATATTATGGTTTAGGGTTACAGATATCCTTTAGTTTCCTTCACAATTCATTTACTTATTCAGTATTTATTGAACTTTTACTATGTGTCAAGCATTCTTCTAGGTAATGAGGAACAACAATTGATAAAATAGTGGAGGTTACATTTGAACTGATGAATGGTGGAATTTACAGTTGTGTTTCTAACCATTTTTGGCTTATGAGAGGTAAAGAAGGCTACAATGCCTTTGTTCTACCTCTTAAAAATTGGAGTCAGCCTCAGTATTTAATACTGAATTGTGTGGAGGGGAACAGTCTGATAGTACAAATGGAATAAAATCTTTCAGTAAACGTAATCTTTGATTACTTGAAAAATTTTCAGTCTGCTTGAGCAGAGACTATATGGGAGCTATTTTCTTTGATTCTTACAGAGTCATATGATTTAATCCTTCTGTCTTTAAATTGTCATATGCTTTACTTATAGCACCAGCCTTCAGGTCCTTGGGAGCAGCCGTCTGAGCCAGCATTTATTCAGACTGCATTGCCTTGTCCTCCATGTCAGGTTCCTATTCCTATGTAAGTATTAGAATTTTAACCTTTTTGTTGTTGTTGCTTTTGTTTTTGTTTTTTTAATCTCTTGACATAGTCTGACACTATCTTAAGTAAAGCTCTCACCTTTGTCTTAGTTCATTTCATTTTTAGTTCAGGCTTGGCCTATAAACAGTTTCTGTGTTCATCTTCATTCTTTTTTAACTGTAGTTGCCCTGCTGCTTATAAATCTCCTATGGATATCTAGTTTTGAGTCTTCTCCCCAGCTAGAGTTTAATGTCCTTCAGCTTTCCATAGCAACTTATGCTTACAGTTAATTAAAGCACTTCTAGGAGACTTATTGCTTGCTACTTTTGCTGATGATTCCCATGCTAGAGTACAAGCTCCTTGAGGGTAGAGGAAAGCCAGGTTTTTAGATGGCAGACTTGAAAGAGTGTTCAAGGAAACATTGGAAATGAAAGGAAGTAGTTTACTGGATAGACCAAGAAATGACTGTATTTGAGTTGTAAGGAGTTGAGCCTGGGGTAATAGGCAGTCCTGGAATGTTTCATACTCTAAGCAGAAGCTATGGATTATAGGGGAAAAGAAACACAGATTTCTGGAAAGCAACATAAAATCAGAAAAGGGGCTGTTGTCGACAACTAAGGTTCCAAATCTAACATTAGTATGTGTTGTCTATTGGTCTTTTAAAGAAAATATTATTTTATTTTTAAAAGCCATTCTCATTTTTTCCTGTCCCATTAGGTTATAGTATATAATTTATAGTATTAATATATAGTATATATACATAGTAATATATGTGTATAATATATATTACTATATAATATGTATTACTGTATATATTACATATTTGTATATTATATAGTTATATATACTATATAGTAATATATAGTATATATATAAAAAAATCCTCTTTACATGTTGCTGGAATCAGTTTGCTAGTGTTTTTTTTTTTTTTTTTCAGTGCTGGGGATTGAACCCAGGGCTTTGTGCTTGTGAGGCAAGCATTCTACCAACTGAGCTATATCCCCAGCCCCTTGCTAGTGTTTTGTTGAGAATTTTTGCACCTGAATTTATTCATGTAGGATATTAGTTTGCAGTTCTCTTATGATATTTTTCTCTGGTTTTAGTATCAGAGAAATACTAACCTCACTGAATTAGTTGGGAGGTATCCCTTCTTAAGGAGTAGTGCGAATTCTTCTTTAAACATTTGGTAGTATTCACTGGTAAAGCCATCTGGTCTTGGGCTTTTCTTTGTGGTAAGTGTTTGATTACTAATAGTTTTGCCTTTTCCAGAACATTATATACAGTAGTTGAAATCCTATAGTATATAGCATTTCTGAACTGACTCCTTTCATTTAGCAGTGTGCATTTACAGTTCCTTCATGTCTTCCCATGACTTGATAGTTCATTTCTTTTTATCACTGAATAATATTCCACATATGGATGTTTTGTAGTTTGCTTATCCATTTACCTGTTGAAGGAGATTTTGGTTTCTTCCAAGTTTTTTGAATGAAGAATAAAGCTGCTGTAAACATTTATATGCAAATTTTTGTGTGAATGTGTTTTCAGCTTGTTTGGGTAAATACTTAGGTGTGTGACTGCTGGATCATACAGCAAGCTTATATTTAGCTTTGTACAAAGCTTCTAAACTGTCTACCAACATATCCATACCAGTTTGCATTCTCACCAACAATGAATTGAGCCCCTGTTGTTCTGTATCCTACCCAGCATATAATACTGTCAGGGTTTTGAATTTTAGCCATTCCAATAGGTGTAGAGTGGGATCCCATTTTAATTTGCAATTCCTCAATGGCATATAATGTTGAGCATCTTCATATACTTATTTGCCGTTTGTAGATCTTTTGATGAGAAATGTATTCTTTGTTAGATCTTTTGCCTATTTTTTTAATTGGGGTGTTTGCTTTATTACTTTAAGAGTTCTTGGAATATTTTGGACACAAATCCTTTACCAGGTGTATGTTTTCCAAATAGTTTCTCCCTGTTTGTGGTTTGTCTTTCATTTTCCAAAGTGTTCTTTGAAGAGCAGAAGTTTTTCATGTAATAAAATCCAACTTACTCATTTTTTTCCATGGATCATGCTTTTGGTGATGTAGCTAAAGAGTCATTACTAAACCCCAAGTCATCTAGGTCTTATTTTAATGAGTTTGGCCATTTCACATTTAGATCTGTGATACATTTTGAATTAATTATTTTGAAAGTTGTAAGATCTCCCTGTTTTTTTTTTTTTTTTGCAAGAGGATATCCATGTGTTCCAACACCAATCATTTGTTGACAAGAATATCCTTTTCTCCTATCATTTGCTGTTTTTCTTTTTTTTTTATACAATCTATTTTTTTATTTGTTCTTTTTAGATACACATGACAGTGGAGTGTATTTTGACATATTATACATACATGCCGTATAATTTCCCATTCTTATGGTTCTATATGATGTGGAGTTACATTGGTCTTGTATTCATATATGAACATAGGGAAGTTATGTCCCATTCATTCTACCCTTTCCTATGCCCATCCTCTCTCCTTTCCCTTCTCTCTGCATTGTCTAATCCATGCCATTGCTCTTTTGTCAAAAGATCAGTTGACTGCGTTTGTTTGGATCTGTTTCTGGTCTCTCTTTTCTGTTACATTGACTTGTCTATTCTTTCAATACATGCAGTCTTGATCACAGTAGCTTTATAGTGAGGCTTAAAGTCTGTGTCAGGCCTCTGACTTTGTTTTTCTTCAGTGTTGTGTTGGCTGTTTTGTGTCTGTTGTTTTTCCATACAGACTTTAGTATTGGTTGGTTGATACTCACAAAATAACTTGCTGGGATTTTGATTGGAATTATGTCAAATCTAGATAAAATTCAAAATAATGACATCTTAATAATATTGAGCCTTCCTATCCATGAACATGAAATATTTCTTCTTTATTTAAATTTTTTATTTTCTCAGCATTTTGTAATTTTTCTCATGTTTTATATGTATATATATACTCACACACACATATATATACACATACGTAGTTAGAATTATACATATTTCATTTTTTGTGTGTGCCAGTATTGTAATTTTAATTCAAATGTCAATTGCTCATTACTAACATGCAGGAATGATTTGGTCTGTGTAAATTAACTTTATATCCTGTAAATTTATACAGTGACTTATCATTTCCTTATTTGTTTTGTTCCTAATAAAACTAGTGGAGTTTGTATCTTTGATTTAGAAAACTCTTTCTGAAGAATTTGTAATGTTTTAATTTCATTTTATTTTTTCCTTGTAGGGAATGTCTTGGGAAGCATGAGGTGAGTAGTAGGTATACTTTTTAAGTGAAGCTTGTAATCTGTACCCATGCTATACTAGAATTATTAGAAATAACAGTCAAATATTGTGTTTCCTTGGCATAAAGAGTGCAAGCCTTTGTCTACTAATTAACAAAATAGTGCTTTCATTTGAGAATTTGTACGTATGACTCACTATCAATTCATTATATTGAATTTCCATAGGAATAAAATATTTTACTTCTTGGCATCTGTTCTTTGGAGACTTTTTTTTGATAGTTCATTTTGGTTTTGATAGTAAATATTAATGAAAACATTTTAGATTTTTGTGAAAGTTGTTCTCAAATGAAAGCAAAGTTATTTTAGAAACATGGGTTCAGATGGTTTTGTGTGTATGTGTTTATACTAATTTTCTTTTTTTTTCTTACTTGTTTAGGTGAGTCCACTACCATGCCATGCTGTTGGACCCTACTCTTGTAAGAGAGTTTGTGGACGAATCTTAGCTTGTCAGAATCACACCTGTATGAAAGAATGCCACAAAGTAACTGAAGTTGATGGCTGCAGTAGCAAAAACAAGGTAGTATCTTTAGGTTGAGTATATATTTGCCTACTGTGTGCTTGAAATATTCTTTATAGCAATTACACTGTAAATATTTTTATTTTTTTCAAATTTGAGGGTCTTTATTAGCTGACTAACTGACTGTTTCATACAATGCTCCAAAAATGGCTATTGGGAGAACAACCCTGACCGTAGGGTTGCAGGGGTTTTTATACCATAAATCAGTACATCAATCATAAGTGTCTGTTGCTAATGATTTAAAATTACAAACTAACATCATGAGATATGAAATCATTAGCAGAGGGGGAAGTGGGCCAAAATGACCTTACTTAGGTGTAAACTAATGAATGGTTACTAACATCTAAACAATCACTGTTGACATCACCCTTTACATGGTACATTGTTTAGGAAACTAGGAATCAAAAAGAGAACAATTTTTTATTATAAAGAATTGCCATTTTGTCATTTTGTATTGCCAGACAAGTCATGCTAAGTAACTGATGATGGGTGCAGAGGCAGGGTTTTCCCACGGGAGAAGCTTTGCAACTACTGACAGGTACAGGGGCAGGGCATTCCCATGGGAGAAGCATTTCCTACATAACATGGAGCCTCAAGGTAAAATGGAGTCTGTTTAGTCATTGCCCATATAGCCTGGTGTATAACATTTCCATGGAGTTAAATATGTCGGCCCGTCACAGGAAGATTTAATGGAAGAAACGATTTCATATATAACAGTAATAAAAATATATTAATATGTTTGTCAATAAAAATATGAGACCTATTAAAAATAAAAACTAAAATACCACTGAAAGCAAAAAAAATAGCCTTTCTACAAATAGAAGGACCATATTATTGTGTAAATTAATTTGTAAATTTAACAAAATATCAATGAAAACTTAACAGTTTTAAGCCATATCACCTGATGCTAAATTTAGTGAAAAAAATAGACATAGAAGTGGGGCCAGCACTAAAACACATTGAGGCATTTTTAAAAGCCTAAATAATTTAAGGGTATCATACTGGTCTATTAGCAAAACAGAATGCCCAGAAGTAAGTACATTCAAATACATATAGAAATTGAATGTATAAAGAGGACATCATCTCAAATCACAAGAAAAAGAAGTAGTCAATAAATGTTATAGGGATAAGTAAAGTAATATCTCTGCCTTACCTCATATACTATGATAAATTCCATATGTACCAAAGATATTTTTTAAATAACACGTTAAATAATAGGAAGAAAACTTGAAAATTTTTTCTTTACAAATCTGGAGTTAGCAAGAACTATCTAACCTTTCATGACTCAAAATCCCCAGGTCATAAATTATTTCACTGGTACTTTTTGTTACATAAAAGTCAATTTCTTAAGGAAAGAAGCATCAGAAACAAACTTTTAAAAAAAGACAACTAAGGTAGATATTTACAGTTCATATCACAAAGAGCTGTTCTTCCTAACATGTAAATTGACAAAATCATAACCCTTTCGAAACAAAGAGAAAGGAAATAAAATAGTTAACTTCACTCATTAAAAAAGAGAAATGTAAATTAAAACTGTGGATGAAAGACCATTTTCTCTTTCTCCATTGGCAAAAATCCAAAGTTAGCAAACATACTCTGTTGATAGGACTCAGGAGGGGAAAGCATTTTCTCATGCATTCTGACAGTGGTGTGTTAAAGTCACCCAGAATTATTGTGTTGTGGTCCATTTGATTCCTGGAATTGAGAAGGACTTGTTTGATATACATGGATGCACCATTGTTTGGGGCATAAATATTTATGATTGTTATGTCTTCCTGATTTATGGTTGTCTTAAGCAGTATGAAATGTCCTTCTTTATCCCTTCTGACTAACTTTGACTTTATCTGATGTAAGGATGGAAACCCCTGCTTTTTTTACTGAGTCCATGTGCTTGTATGTTTTTTCCCATCCTTTCACCTTTAGTCTGGATGTCTTTTTCAATGAGATGAGTCTCTTAAAGGCAGCATATTGTTGGGTCTTTCTTTTTAATCCAATCTGCCAGTCTATGTCTTTTGATTGATGAGTGTAGGCCATTAATATTCAGGATTATTATTGAGATATGATTTGTATTCCCAGTCATTTTGACTTATTTTTGGTTTTTAACTTGACTGGTTTCTCCTTTGATTGTCTTTTCCTTTAGGATAGCTCCTCCCTTTGCTGACCTACATTGTTGTTTTTCATTTCCTCCTCATGGAATATTTTGCTGAGAATGTTTGTAGCGCAGACTTTCTATTTGTAAATTCTTTTAACTTTTGTTTATCATGGAAGGATTTTATTTTTTCTTCAAATCTGAAGGTAAGTTTTGCTGGGTATAAGATTCTTGGTTGGCAACCATGTTCTTTCAGATCTTGAAAGATGTTGTTCCAGGCCCTTCTAGCTTTTAGGGTCTGGGCTGAGAAATCTGTTGATATCTGTATTGTTTTCCCCCCATATGTAATCTGATGCCTTTCTCTCACAGCCTTTAAAATCCTATCTTTATTTTGTATGTTAGGCAATTTCATAATAATGTGCTTTGGTGTGGATCTGTTGTAATTTTGTGCATTTGGTGTTCTGTAAGCCTCTTGTAGTTGATTTTCCATTTTATTCTTCAGGTTTGGGAAATTTTCTGATATTATTTCATTTAATAGGTTGTTCATTCCTTTGGTTTGTATCTCTGTGCCTTCTTCAATCCCAATAATACTTAAATTTGGTCTTTTCATGGTATCCCTTAGTTCTTGGAGGTTCCATTCATGATTTCTTACCATCTTCTCTGTTTCGTCAACTTTATTTTCAAGATTCAATATTTTGTCTTCATTGTCTGATGTTCTATTTTCCAAGTGATCTAGTCTGTTGGTGATTTCCATTGAGTTTTTAATTTGGTTTATTGGTTTAATTTGGTTTATTTCGAGGATTTTTCTTTTTTTTTTTTTTTAGAATCTCTGTCTCTTTGTTGAAATGATCTTTTGCCTCCTGTAGTTGCTTTTTCAACTGTTTATTGGAGTGATTGTTCATTGCCTGCATTTGCTCTCTTATCCTTTACTTCGCAAATCATTTTAATTATGTATATTCCGAACTCCTTTTCTGACATTTCTTCTACTATGTTATCACTGGATTCTATTAATATAGAATCTTGGTTTGTTTGTAACACTTTCTTCCCTTGTTTTTTCGCGTTGTTCACGAATCTTCCCCTGTGGCAGTGCAGATCTGGGGTATTACAGTTTCCCCCCTATAGGCTTATGGTGACCCTAAGGTTTCTAAAACGTCTTCTTTAAGGGGGAGATCAATATTAGCAGCACCCAGTACAAACAATATGCAGCCCTAAACCAAATAATCCCTATGAAGATGTTAACAATATTATCATAATAAACAGAGAGGATGAGTTCAATTATTTTCTACAGTATAACCAATAGATTTGCAGTGAGGTCTACAGTTTCTAATGGTGGACAAAGAGGATGGGGAGGTGTGTAGGATGTAACTTCAATGGGATCAGAAAAGAGTATATAGAAGTACTGGATCATAGGGAGAGTGAAAGTAGAATCAAAAGAAGTTGGTTGTTATCATGAGAAAAGGGAGAAAGAGACTGAGGAAACAGGTGAACAAAAGGAAAACAGAGCAATAAAAATAAAGAAATAAAAACTTAAACATTTTCAAAAAGGAGAAAAAAAAAATCTACACTATAACAGTCATGTACTCTTCAAACCTCCCAGTGTTCAGTAGCCTGATACATGAGAGGTACCTGACAGTGAGCTTTCAGTTTCCAGCAGGCATCTCAGAATGGGATTGGCCCCACCTAAAGAGGGCAGCTTCAGCTTCCAGGATAATCCTAGATAGCTGAAGTGGCTTCCAAATGTGTTGGCAAATGGGGAGCTGCAGCTCAGGGCTTGGGTGCTGAGTCCATGTGTGGTGCAGTTAATCGGCTAGAGGTCCTAAAGGCGGCACAGTCCATTGGACTGAGGGGTCCTGGAGGTGAGGCACAGTTGGGCTGGGGATCCTGCAAGTCCTGGCTGTTGTCCCAAGATGGTGACAGCCACATGTAACCAAACCTGCGGGTATTCTGACAGTGGACTTCCAGGCAACAGAAGCAACTGGCAATCTGCTGGTGGTCTGTGGGCAGTCTTCAGGCTACCAGTGGATAATTGGCAGGTGGACCTCGAGTGGTGGTTGATAGGTAGGTGAAAGGCAGACAAGGGGCATGCAGACAGGCAAATGGTGGATGATAGGCGGCAATCAGTGAGTGATCTGCACTCAAAAAGTAGTCGATATGCTTGCAGACTGTGGGTGATCAAGGTGGACAACTGGAGTAAACAGCAGGTGATTGATGAGGAGCAAAGACTGCCTCACAGAGAAACAGATTTTCCTCTGCTTGAAACCTGAGTTACAGAGCGACAAGGAACCCAGTCTTCCTCTAGTTCACCATCTTGGATCTCTGTCTTTCAGATATTTTCATTTTGCTGTAGCTTCTTTCATCTTTCTGGTCCTTGTTCCTTCTTCCTTACTTTTCCTAAGATACCTGACTTTTTTTGACAGCTGACTTTTTAACAACTTGTATATTGCTCTTCGTGTTTGAGCTGCCTCAGAAAAATGTGCCTTTAACTGTGAAACTCTTCAAATACAGTGTTAATACACAGGTTATGATTTTATGATAAAAATACAGAATCTGTGTGTCTTTGTAGTGGTTAGCAATATCATCTCCACTCCTGTCCATGTATGTAAGTTTAGTTTAGAGCATTTGCTGTCAGATATATGAAAAGTATCTGACACATATGATAGATAATGTTCACAATTTTAATAAATTCCCAGTCTTTTGTTGGAATGTAAATAGCATTACATATGTGTGGTATACATGTAGTATAATTTATTAAAGGCATTTCATGAGCATTTGAACTCATTCAGATATCTCTAAAAGTTGTGATTTTATAAGGAAAAACAAATGTAGCTAATCAGATTTTAAATTTTAAACTCTATTTTAAAAATAATGTTTTTCCCTGGACTTTCATCATATAGTGACTCATAATAATATTGGTTAGTACCTTAATGAGAAGTAAGCCAGAAATTTTAAACCTCACTGTATTACTAAGTAACATTAAGTTTACAGATATTTAAAGTAATATGAATTATGTTATTGAAGATTTTGCTTGTGTTGTTAGAGGTTTTATAATGCATGACAACATAAATGCTTTTGCTATAATTCTTGTTCATTTGCACATATGTGTAAATTATTGCTTGTAATTTAATCATCAATACATGCCTTGGTCCTTAAGAAAATGTACTTATGATAAAATGAAAAAGATATTAGAATTAAAAAGTCAACTAACAAATGATAATAATGACTCAAAGTTAGGGTATAGGTGCTTTATGGCTTTCCTTTTCCAGATTTCCAGAACATGAAATGAAAAAAACTAACTTTCAAAGCTATTATTACCATCAGGGAATTATTGTGGTTTGTTAAGTATTGCTTTCTTGGTTAAAACTTCAGTTTTTCTTTTTTAGTGAGCCTTCATGTGATATTTGACAACCAGTCTTGCTCTGTTTCCTAATTAAGATAGTCTTTCTTAGAAAATGGAAGTAATGCAGGAAGACAGTTTAGGAAGAGCTGATGTTCAGTAATTTTTTTTTCCTTCATAGCTGGAAGGAGCTCATATTATATATTTCTTGTTTTGTAGATAGGGAAACTGAAGCTTAATTTTGTCAGTGACTTGGTTGTTTGTTTTTTTAAAATATTTTTTAGTTGTCAATATACCTTTATTTTACTTATTTATATGTGGTGCTGAGAATTGAACCCCGTGTGTTGCACATGCTAGGCAAGCACTCTACCATTGAGCTAAAACCCCCGAGTGACTTGTTTATAGTCATTAAACAGGAGAGTAGCACACAAGTTATTGATATTCCTGATTTCTTAACTCCCAGCTTGATATGCTCTTCTCATGTTATTTAAATAGAAGACTATTGTAGATATGTAGCCAGGAAGCACAAGTAAAATAAACTGTTAATTTTGGTTATTTTTGCATATTTTGTGGCTTGTTGTCTACCAATTTCTCCATCTTTCTCATTTCAAAAAGAGTCTTATTACCATGTTTGCACATCATTTTTATCCAGTTGCCTAGGAATCATGCTTGACTCCTTTCTTTCTTTCATTACAAATCCTGTTAGATTTATCTTCAAAATAGAATCTGTTTCTCACTGCCTCTACTTAGAACTAACATCCTCATCATAACCACCTTTACCACTTACCTCTATTTCTAGTCTTTTCCCAACTAGCCTTCTGCTCATACATTAATTTTACTACATCAACCAGATTCTTCTTTTAAAATATGTTTATCAGGTAACAGCTCTCTGTTCACAACCCTTTGGAAACTTTCAGCCACTGTCAAATTAAAATTCAAAGGTCTTTCAATGGCCCATGAGGTTCTGTGCTGATCTAACTCCTAATTGCCTTTCTTGTCTCTCATCTTGCTATTTCTTGAACATTACAAGTTTGTTCTTACTTCAGAGCTTTATTTATTCCTTTTCTCTGGAATTCTATATTCTTCTGGTTTTCTTCCTTATTTAGCTCAGTTTCTATACTAATGTGAACTTTATTGGACAGGTTGCATTCTTGTTACCTGGACATTTCCTGCATTCTCGTTACCTTGTTATTGGACAGTGTTGCATCACTCTTATTGTGCTGTATCTTTCTTTAGAACACTTATAAAAGCAGTTATTATCTTCTTTACTTTTTCGCTTAAATGTAAATTCTAGGAATCTGTCTCTTCTATTACTAGTACTTGGAACAATGCCTGACAGTTAAATGTTGAATAAGTATTTGTGGAATGAATGAATATACTTTTTAAAATTAAAAAAATAGAAATTATTTGTAGAATATTTTTACAATTTGAGACACTTTTTCTTTTCAATCCTAAATGCCAAAAACAGATTAGAATTTTATTGATATAAGTATTATAATCATGGCCATATTTATGAATGATAATGTAAATGCTTAGTCTTTAAGACTTAGTATCCATTGTCTATAGCTCTCCGACTTACTTTATCGCAAGTATAGCATTTGAAAATATCCTGCAATTAAAATCTTTAACCTTTGATAGAATCTGATAATAATTATATTATTAAATCACTAGAGCACAAAAAGAAGCCTTGTTAAATTACATTGAGGTACATTTATTTGCAAATGTAATGTAGCATTGTTAATTGTTATTTATTTTATGAATGCAATTGAACTTTAGTTCATTAATGTGCATTTTATTAATGTGTTAACAGTTGATTTCTTTTTTTCAATGATGATCATGCTTTTGTGGGTGTGGGGATGAATTGGTAACATTTTACTCTAAATTTTTAGAAAGTAATTTGCATTTTTATTAGGGATGCTTAATGTAGTTAATATTTTACAGGTGAGGTAGTTTGACCTAATAAGATTCATAGGCATAAAAATCTATATGAATAGACAGTCTCACTCTTCTTGAATATTTTTAAGATGAATGAGAGCATGTGCTGTTTTTATTAGCTATATTTCTAAGGGCTACAAAAGTATTTTAATTGGATAACTAACTTTTAAAACTTCAATATATAGAAATATTAGCTTCTGGTCTCAGGTGATGTATTCCCATGCAATTTTCAGGCTGGCCCAGAATGTCTTCATTGTGAAGAAGGGTGCTCTAAATCACGGCCACCAGGTTGTCCTCATCTGTGTGTTTTGCCATGTCACCCAGGAGAATGTCCTCCTTGTGTTCAGATGCTTAGAATAAAATGTCATTGCAAGATCACAAGCCTATATGTGGAATGTAGGTAAGTGGACCAAAGATATATTCTTGTTTTAGTAAAGTGGGTTGAATGGTATGTTCTTAAAATTCAGAACACTTTCAGAAATGTTGTTCAAATTCTGCAGGCCTAGATTTTTCAGTAGAGACCTGGAAGGAAGAAGTACAGGTTACTTCACCTTCTAGATATTTCACTCTGCATTCAGCTAGGGAATTCTGCTTTATTCCATTTGGGGATTTTGCATAAGATTTTGTTAGGAAAAAAGTCGTAGCATTGCTATTTAAAAACACTCCTGTAATAGATTGCTCAAATGATGTGTTATGCTAGAATTTTGTTTGATTTATTTATATTTGCTTAGGCATAATTTTTGAATTATATATTTAAAAGGTAGACATTTGTTTATTATAGATGTTGATGTTAATAGCATTTATCATACTAGGATATGATTTGTATATTTTCCTTACTTAAAAAAAAAGGAAAATTTTCTTGCAGATTATATGAAGGGAAAATATTTTCTATTTAATAATGATCTGACATAATTTACCTTAGACTCTCTCAGCTCTATTTTGTACAAGTCTGTAAAGTTGGCTTTTTGTTAATATATTTTACTTAAGTTAAATTTGGAACTATAATTACTCCAGATTTTTTTTAGCATAATTCCTTTTTGAAAAATGCTGTTAGTATTGTCCAAAATTTTTGTCACACACAACTCATGCTGTTAAATTGCAAAAACCAATTTTTATAAGTATTGAAATTATTTTGTTGAAGTTTTAAAAATAAAATATAATTTTTGATTTTAGTTTTATGGGGGAGTTAAGTCAATTTTGCATTAAGGAGAGATGTGGATGAAAAAAGATTGAACAACTAGTCTTAAAATTGTTTTCATTTTTTTATTGTATAGCTTTTTTCTCATGAAATTTTTATTCACTAGTTTCAGCATCCATTAATGATTCTGGTATAAATTGGTTGTAAGTATGATAGTGCCAAATGTTAATCATCTCTTCTACATTTATTAGTTGGCATTTTACTTTAAGGAGTAGCTCTCCCTTTTCCCTCATTTATTAATAGCATCATGGGCTTATGGATTCTTATTTGTTACTGTCATTTGTGTTTGTTACTATCATTTTGTGTTTAAATTCTGATCCTCAAAGGTTCATGGCAGCACCTTTAAACTAGTCCCCATGTCCCTTTGACGTTACATCATTTAAAAACTATTTTCTTACTTTTTGACACAATAAAAATGTCTCCCTTGTGGGATCAATTTTGGAAAACTGTATTTTCTTTGGAAATTATCAGTTTCATCTAGGGTTTTCAAATTTGTTTCTATAAAGGTTATCCAAAGAAGTTGTATGTGATTTAAAATTTTTTCCATTTTATAATTTTTTTCTTTGTCATCCTTAAATATTTCTGCTTTCTCTCTGATTCTTGAGTGTTAGCTAGAATATATGTTTTGTTATTTTAAAAACCCCCAGGATTTATGTTTATTTAATTTATTTATTTATTTATTTATTGGTGTTAAGGATTGAACCCAGGGCCTTGTACAGGCTAGGTAAGTGCTCTACCCCTGAGCTACATCCTCAGCCCCCAGGATTTTATTCACAATTTGGATTGACTTTTTTTATCTTTCCCATTTTAATTTCTGCTTATATCATTAGTTTTTCCTTTTTTTAAAAAAAACTTTTCAGTTAGGAATTTTATTTATTTATTTTCACACTTTCCTTTTTACTTTGAACATGTTTAATAGTTGTTGATCCTTCTCTGATCATTTTTAAATGTTGTCCATATATTTATGTTATATTCTATTATATTTGAGAACCTTATATGTGAATTCATTTTTTTTTCCTACAGTAGATTTGCCTTATATAAAGATATGGTATTAAAATCCCACATATTTAGGGTGTTTCTGTATCTCTTTGCAACTACTGTAGTTTTTGCTTTATAAAAATGATCTGTTTTATGTTGTATAGAATTCTTAACTGATAGGACTTTTTGGATTAAAAAGTATCCTTCTTTGTCACATTTAATACTTTTTGGCTGTATTCTTTTTTGATCTCAGATTTGCAGTCCCTTTTTTATTTAGAAATGGTGAGGTAAATCCTTGAATGTCGCTGTTATCTTTGGTAAGGTCTGTAATTAC
>JAJEJO010002723.1:160066-216639 GCA_020662805.1 Glaucomys volans | reverse complement strand
AAAAAAAAAAAAAAAAAACCTTAGCCAGGTGCGGTGATGCATGCCTGTAATTCCAGTTGCTCAGGAGGCTGATGTAGGAAGATTGTAAGTTCAAAGCCAGCCTCAGTGATTTAGCAAGGCCCAAAGCAACTCAGTGAGACCCTGTCTCTAAATAAAATACAAAAAAGGGCTGAGGATGTGGCTCAGTGGTTAAATGACCCTGAGTGCAATCCCCGGTACCAAAAGAAACAAACAAAAAACAAACAAATCTTAGAGGCAAGAGAATAAAAAATTAATAATAATAAAGAAACAGGGTCTTGGCAAATGTAATCAGTTTAAACTGAAGTTATACTGGATTAGGGTGTTCTTAATGACTGGTGTCCTTATAAGAGGGAAATCTGGATAGAGACAGACACACAGGGGAGAACGCCATGTGACAGCAGAGACAGAGGTTGGAATGATACATCTACATGCCAATGGATGCCAAGGACTCTCAAAGGCCATCAGAAACTAGGAGAGAGGAACAGAACAAATTTTTACTACAACCTTGGAAGGACATGGCTCTGCCAACACCTTAATTTCAGAATTCTGGCCTCAGAACTTTGAGAGAATAAGTTTTTGTTATTTTAAGCCACCCAGTTTGTGGTAATTTGTTATGAAATGTAAGAGATTAATATGGAGTAATTACTCAATAAAATAATTATTAGGATCAATTGGAAAGGCTTGTTAAAGGCTTAATACAAAATGAATTTGGCCAGAAGAGCTAAAAATTCCAGACTAGAAAAAGGGCAAGGGAAGGACTGTGACAAACTGAGATTGAAGATCATGACCTCACAGCCTGGCTTTTAAAGCATCCCTCTGCCATCCATGCATGGGTACCTTTTTGGAAAATCATGGAGTAGAATTCCTGCAGCTGCCTCACACTGGTGAGCCCTGAGCAGCTTTTCACAAAAAAGCCCAAGGTGAACTCAACACCCTCCTTTTCCAGAGACTTGAAACAAACCTACTCCCCTGGGCAGATTTGTCCAGAAGTAGTGGGGAAATCACAGCAGCTGGTCTCAGCATACTTTTTAACCTGTTCAAACCTTCATTCTCCCATTTATGAAATGAGACAATTAGATCCTAAGATTCCATCTAGCACCAATCTGAAATTGGTCTGTCCATTCACTAGTCCACTCATTTGCCAATGCATTCAAAGGCTTGGTGCCCCTGCTGTGGCAGGACCTTCAGTGGTGAGTGAGAGCCTTCTGGAGCTCCCATGCTAATGCAGGAAACAGCTTATAAACAGTGAGTGCACAAGGAATTATTCAAGGAGAGTTGTGGTTAGGTGCTATCATGGAACTGGGTGTGAAAAGAGCAACTAACAGGAACCCTGAACATGTCCTAGAGATTGAGGTGGGTAGTCCAAGAAGGCTGCTTTAAGGAAATGCACATCTAATAACTAGAAGAAGAGGAGTTAGGCAAAAGGTGAAAGCAAACTCCTATGAACTGAGATTTTAAGTCTCCCTTGGCTTTGAATGTCAGCCATCAGCTCCCAACTATCTTCCCTGTGGGTCCCACCAATGTCAACATTCCTGAAGGAGAGATAGCCCACAGGATGTGTTGCCGGAAGAATTTAGCATAAACCAAGTGAGCACATAGGTGTGAGGAAGAAGCAATGCAGAGTAAAGCCCAGCTTCTTCCCTCAGTTCACAGCCTGGTGAAAGAGATACAAATGGAAACAAATGGTTACAACACCAAATGATAAGAACTACTCTAGAAACAAATTAAGGCAACTATGTAAGTGCAGAGGAAAGAGTAATTTCTCTTCAGTGGTCCCAGACTTCCACATCTGTAAAATGGGCAAAACCTAGCATGCTTCTTATGCTTACTTAAGTGAGGCCTCAAACAATGGTTACTGGTGTGAAAAGTGTTTTGATCTCTTTAGAGGTGACAGGGACCAGCAGTAGCTGGGAAAGTCTGATTCCATAGTTAACACAAACACTTGCTAAACACTCCCAAAACACCACAGGACCCACCCATAACTAAGAGCTCTGGTACTCTCCATTCTTCTGAATGTCAAGCAGGAGGGAGGAAGCACGGGCTGGTCAGCAGCCCTGCACAGTATGGCTTCTTTTTTTTTTTTTTTGGTACTGGGGATTGAACCCAGGGGCACTCCACTCCTGAGCCACATTCCCAGCCCTATTTTGTATTTTTTATTTAGAGACAGTGTCTCACTGAGTTGCTTAGGGCCTCGCTAAGTTGCCGAGGCTGGCTTTGAACTCACGATCCTCCTGCCTCAGCCTCCCAAGTGCTAGGATTACAGGTGTGCACCACCGCACCCAGCTACAGTGTGGCTTTTTACTCCACATATTCACAGGATCTTCTAGTATCCAAAGCATCACACTGAGCACACCCCCATATGTTCATGGATATACACTGTACTTCCTTAAGTCCCTCCACTCTGATCTTTCTCTTACTGTTTATTGCTTTACAGCCCTAGATTGCTGAGCTGCACTGACCTCTGTTCATGACTGTCCCATTGTCCTCTTATTAGACTGAGACCAAGGACAGTGGGCCCAGCCCTGAAGGGACATCAGACACTCCCAACCCCCTGCCCTGCCCAGAGTCATGCCAAAGTCACCTATCACCCCATAAGCCCTTGTGGACTTTTTCCTTCTCTCTGGGACCCTCAACCTCCCAACTTTCTGCCCTAAAAAAAAGGGATTTGTTTGTTTTTTGGTGCTGGAGATCAAACCCAGGGCTTTGTACATACTTAGCCCTGAGCTATATCCCCAGCCCCTGAAAAAGGAATTTTTCAACACTCAAAAGTCAGCAGAAAGAAAAAATGACTTTCATAGCAATCTGAGGAGTTTGAAAGAATCAGAGCTACACCAGCCAAAGTGACCTCTTGCCTGAGGATAGTCCAAATGAGCTATCCAGGTTCCTCCTGGGCTGTGTTAGCCTCCTTCCCTTCTGCCTGGGTAACTCTGCTCCCCAGGATTCCTCATCCCCCAGCTATCATGAAACTGGAGCTGGCACTTGCACCACAATTGGGTTGTGCCTATATTTGTTACCTCCTCAGTGTTGTCACCTCCACCATCCTTGCCTGAGCTGCTGGGCTTGGCTGTGCCTTTGGCAAGCTTGGGGGGCTCCTGCTGGAAGAAGATGGAGGAGTTAGGATTAGCAGAAGCCAAAGGAAGGGAGAGGTCTTGTCTGGACCCCTTATCGTTATTGTAACTATACTGTGTCCAACTGAATCAATCAATCAGACCCTATCTTGTACCTAGCTTCAGGTGAGGGATACACATAAAGGGAGATTCAGTCCCTCCAAGAAGTTTAGAATCTGGATAAGAAGTTATCCTTAACACACAATAGTCAAGCATAATAATGTTCTTTTATCTGGGACTCCACCAAGCTGGTACATGGGTTAGGCTTGGCAGGGCCCTCATTCAGGTAAAAACCAAGGTAAGAAGGCTTAAAGGAAAAGGATTAGAGAACAAGATGCTCAACTGGCTTCTGGCTGAAGGGGTCAAAGCAGTACCAGAGGCTTCCATGTTAGAAGGATAGGGAAAAAAAAAAAAAGAAGGATAGGAGTCACCCTTTCCCCTCAGGGCCATCCTGGAGAGACCAGGAGGCATTTTTTGGATGTCACAAATAGCACCCAGACAAGAAAGTGCTACTGTTATTTTTTTCAGTAGGGCCCAGGGATGCTAACTGGTAGAGGAAGCGTCCCACCCAAAATACCAAGAAAGCCTGGGCTAGTAAGTACTGGGATAGGAATGAGGGTAAAGCCCTGAATTGTTAGGAAGAGTGAGCACTAGACTGAAGTTTCCCTTGGGAACCTGGCAGCTGGCTCAGAGCCCTGGCCTGCCCAAGATCTCTTCCTATGCTTTGGGCCAAAAAAAAAAAAAAAAAAAAAAAAAGCAACCACACAGGAACAGGATGGGGAGAACGTGAAAAAGACGGGGATTTAGGTCTGACAGCAAGCTCAACACAAATCATCCATGTGCCCTGGCTGCCTCTGCAGCTTACGTGACCTTCCACCCAGTTAACAGACCTATGCAGAGTGCTTAGGACTGACAGGGTCAGCCTAGAGCCTCTGGTTCAGTCATGAGCATTACACTTTAGGAGGGGCAATGAGAAATCTGAGTTTTTCTTAAGGGAAATGTGACCCATACTGGGAGTACATTCAAAAGCATGGCCCAAGAGCAACAGCTGCAGGAACTGGGATAGTTAACAATGGAAGGGAGGAGTCTGGGGGGGTGGGGAAGCAAGATGGATCTCAACCAGCAAATGAAGAGCTACCCGGTGGACTAAAGATGCAACTTGTCCATGTGGACTCAGGGGCACAAGAGCAACAGGATGAAGTTGCAAGAGGATAGGCTGAGGCTTGAAAGAAGGTCAAATTTTCTCACGGAGCAGTTGCATGGAAACTGGCTGCCTAGTGAAGCTGAAAGCTCCCCAGCCCTGAGAGCATTCAAGCAGAGGCTGGGTGACCTCCTCTAAGGCATGCTGCAAAAGGGATTCAAGTCTTCAATGAAAACTGGATTGGAGGATCTTGGAAATCACTTCCAGCTCTGAGAGTCTGCAATTCAATAGCAGCCAAGCCCCTTCAGCAAGAAGTGTTAAATCAAATGATTGTGACTATGGGGGTAAAAGGATTTCAGGGAGAAGAGAGCTCTGTGTGGGCTGGAGTAGGGGGAAGGCTTCTTGGGGGTGGGGAGGTAAAAAGCCATTCTTGGGTGTGGAGCAGCTGGATGCAGTAGCACAAGGGGGAAGGTGTTCCTTTTTAGGCTGAGCATTTCTGATGCCTACTGACCTCTGTCAGTGGCTCACATGTATAGGGTGGAGACAGACAGGCTGGGAGGGATTCAGGCAGACACAAAACTCAGATAACTGTCTCTATAACCCCAGACATAAGTCCTTCAGACAATGGTAACCCATCTTCATACAAGTCTGATCTACTTTATCTACTTTTAATTTTTATTTTTACATTTTGCAGTGCTGGGGATTGAACCCAGGGCCTCACCCATGCCAGGAAAGCACTTTACCACTGAGCCATATCCCCAGACCTGATCTCTCTACTTGATCATAAGCTGCTTATTCTTTTTTGGACCCCTCCACCCACTGGATGACACTCTGCATGATGCCTGAGACACGTCTCTCAGGGAATGTGCTTAAGAGAGATCCAGCTGCCTTGGTGTGTGGGTATGAGTGGGCGAAGGGGAACAGCACCCACCAGCCTTGCTCCCTGGCTCCTGCAGAACAGGTGAAGTGCACACACTGCAGGCCAGCCCAGCTGTTGAGTGCTGCATGACTCTAAGGTTAAAAAAATGGCTTAGAGCTAACCCTGTGTTTGGGGGCTCAACTCTCACTAGCTACATAATCATGCACAAGTTAACTGGCCTCTCTGAGCCTTGTTTTCTTCATCTATTAAATGACAATCCCTTAGTACAGTGGCCAGCACATGAAAATGCTAATGTTGGCCAAAGTTATTGTAATTATTATTATTATGAACAAGAAGAAAGTGGGAGGGAGCAGAGATACCTCACCCAGGAACATAAGACATAAATCCCAGAACAGAACAAGAGAGAAGGGGAGGGATGCATGTCTTGCAAAAAGATTGTCTCAGCACCTGTCCACTAAGCACCTACTGGGTGCAAGTGAGATGCAAATCCAAAATGCAGCTTAGTTGTGATCTCAAGGGAGAGGACAAGACTTGTCTATAATTCTAATCTAAGGCTGAACACAATAGGGCCACAAGTGGCCTACCAAATGTTTTGCAAATACAGAGGAGGAGGGAGAGATCACTCTGGCTGAAAGCTCAGGAAAAGCTTCAGGGAGGAGGCAGTGAAAGATAGGATTGGGACCAGGAGAGATGAATGAGAAAGGGGACAGGTGATGGATGAGCAATAAAGAGCCTCCACCCACCCACACTGCTCTGTGCCCATCCAGGCAAACTTCAGTCACATTGTCACCTCTCTCCCCCTCAGAACTTGACAACCATTGAAGGAGGACAAATGCAGTCAAAAATCAAATGCAGGAAGTTTAATCACACAGGGAATTGGAGTTAGGCCTGGCTCAATGCATCCCGATTCTTCTAATACACTTTCTCAACCAAATACACTTGTGGTTCTTGCAAGTCTAAGAATTTCTCCGCTTCTTCTCCATCTAGTAGGCAAAGATATTCTACAATGGGACAGTATCTGGTCCATCAAGCCAAAAACTACAGATGAATGGGGACCTCACCACATCCCCTGGTATGGCTGACTTGTGTGTGTACTGTCTACAGTTAAACTGCCCAAACCACACTGGCATGCCCCCTTCCCAAGGAGAGGGTCAAGTGAGGCATACAAACCTGTCTTGCTCTCCACCTCAGGAGGTTCAGTGCATTGTATGCTATCACCAACCCTGAATCTCAACCCTGAAAGGTTATGGGGACAACCTAGAATCAGAGCTGCCTGACAAATACCCGAGAGCTCCATGATAAAGACTTTGATTGAAAAGGTCGAAGATGCAGCCCAACAACTCAGTCAATCAGATGGCAAATGAAAGCTGCCAATAAACCTTTGGAGTTATCAGAAGGGTGGTCACATCAGACCAGAAACACCCCTCGACATGAGGGGCCAGCCCCCAGAGAAGCTGGGGGAGGCTGGAGCTGGTAGCCTAGCATCCTCTGTGTGAATCTGTACCTTAAAGGATCCACACCTCTGAGTCAGATCTCAGCAACAGCAGGAAACAAAGGGTAGAAACAGGCAGGGATGAAGAATAGGGGAAGGGAGTATGGAGGTAGAATAGAAAGTTGAAAGAAGGCAACATTAAAAATGACAGAAAAAGAAGAAGAAATAATAATGGCCTGTGGGGATGGGAGTATATCTCAGTGGTAGAACACATGCTTAGGATGTGCAAGACCCTGGGTTGAATCCCCAGCACCACTAATAATGATAATAAAGAAATGGCTTGTGTCAGGACATCATCTGGACATGATCTCAAAAGCATGGATGTCCAGGAGTGGCCTTCGTGCTAAGAAGGAAAACTAATCTGAAGAGGTGGATTCCTAATTTGAGGATTGTGTAGCCCCAAAAGGGGAAAATGCAAAGGTTATTTTAGGATTAGGAATAAAGGGAGGAGCTTGATCAGATTAGGAAAGTGTCTGGTCTAGGATGAACCTGGGAGCCAACTGATGACGGTTAGGAGGGCTTTGGTACAGAAAAGTCTTTTAAGTCAGGACACCTGATATTGCAGCTGGGCCTCCAGCACACTGTGTGACCTTGGACAAGTCCCTTCCCTTGCTGGGGCCTCAGTCTCCTCATCTGTACCAGTAGGGATTGCACTACATGTGCTCAGAGCTTCTTTCCAGCACTGACGTTCTGAGGTTCCATCAACAGAAGGAAGAGCTCAGCTCTGGCGTACAAGTTTGTGTGTGAAGGAAGAACTAAAGAAGGGGCCTAGCCAGATTTGGGTGAAGGAGAAAGAAAGCAGCGCTGTTCTAGGTCAGGGGGCTTGGCGTGCAGGAAGAAGGGGCTGTAGGGAACTGTGGAGAGGCCGTCGTAGGCCGGTGAGAAGAGGGAAGGGGCTGCGCAGGGCGGGGGAAGAGGGCAGTTCAGGAGGGAGGTGCAGAAACCGGTGGGGGATCGGGGACGGTGGGACAAGGAGAGAAAAGCAGGGGAGTGACCTAGGAGTGGAGCAGATCCGGAGGGAGGAGGTTACCGGGGCCGCGGGTAGGAGGAGGGAGTAAAAAAGGGAGGTGTATGTGGGGGAAATCCGTCCCGGGCAAGGTGGGGAGCTGTCCTAGATGCGGCACGGGCTGGAGGTGCTGCCAGCCGCGGGGGCTAAAGGCTGCTCCGGGAGTCCTGCGGGGGGCCGGACGGGAGGGTCAGTCTAGGGTTGTCCCGGGCCTGGTTCGGGCCCCTCCCAGAGCTCCGCGCAGGCCCCAAGGCGGAGGCGCGAGGGAAAGGGCCACGCTCACCTTCTCCTTCTTCAGTTTATAGGGCATCTCGGCCCGTCCGGACCCAGCCCGGCTCCTGCGGCCCCGCTCCGGCTCCGGCTTTGCTCGGCCGCACTCGGCCCGCTCGGCGTCTCTTCGCCACCGCCTGCGCGCTGCGCCCGGGTCGAGCGGTGCCTGCGCCTCTAATTGGCCCGAACTCTTACAAACCTGCCTGACAACCAAGCGCCGCCTCCTCGGATTGGTCATTGGAGCCAAGCTGCTTCCTTTTTTTCTCATTGGAAAGAAAGAGTACAAACCGCCAGGGTTCGGCTCCCAGAATTGGCTGAGGTGGGAAATCCCGCCCCAAAATGGGTCGGGCTTAGTGAAGGAGGCGGGGGTAAGGGGAAGCCCAAGCTTGGCTAGGAGTGCTGCACTCTACCGTCTAGTGTGTTTCGGCCTCGGCCATTCTTCGTAGTCCTTGGAGCTGCGCTCCTTCTTTTTTGAAGTGGCTTTCATACTTTGCCCACTCTGCTAGTCCGCCCAGTCCGAATTGAAAAAAAGAAGTCCTAAAAGGAAGGGCATCTTTCTTCATTGGGGTAAAGTAGGATTGATTGCAGATGCAAAATTAGCGAAGTCTCCCAAGGGCCCTCCAGGGCATTCTCCCACTAGACCTGAGTTGGAGAGAGGCAAAGGGGAAGCCTGTCAGGGGCGGGACCTGGGTGAACCGAGGTGAAGATTCCTGGTTTCTTAAAACCTTAGAAAATGTGTCCCTATACCTACTGCAAGTATCCTGGGATTGGAGAACCAGCTACATTTGAGCAGTTACGAACGAAGTAGAAAAGCTATCTCATTGTTGTCTCAGGAAATACACCCCTTACACACCACCCCGCCCAAACCAGTGCTCTAATGGGTGAGACTCAGTTCATGCCCTCAAGGAGGTCGTAGTCCCATGAAATTCAAACTTGTGTGAACCGATGGTTAAGCTACAAATGTGATAGGGCTGGGGATATAACTCAGTTGGTAGAGTGCTTGCCTTGCAAGCCCAAGGCCCTGGGTTCAATCCCCAGCACCGCAAAAAAAAAAAAAGATACAATGTGATAAATCAGGCACAGTGGCCCAAGCCTGTAATTCCAGCGATTCAAGAAGCTGAGGCAAAAGGATGGCAAACAGGAGGCCAGTGTTTGGCAATTTAGGAAGACCCAGTCTCAAATTAACAAAAAGGCAGTAGAATGAAACAGACATTACCCTATATACATGTATGATTACACGACCTGTGTCACTCTGCACCAGGTACAGGAATGAGAAATTGTGCTCCATTTGTGTACGTCAAAATGCATTCTACTGTCAAGTACAACTAATTAGAATAAATTAAAAATAAATTTAAAATTTTTTAAGAGAAATAAAAAGGGCTAGGAATGTAACTCAGTGGTAAAGCACCCCCTGGATTCAATCCCCAGTACCAATAATAATAAAAATAAATTGCACAAACCTTGAAGTGGCAAGAATACTTCAGAGAGGCTACTCTGGAACTGACTGACTACATTAAGAAACTAGCCCTGGGCTAAACATGTGACTCATGGATACAGCACTTGTCTGACATGTGTTAGGCTATAGGTTCAATCCCCAGCACTGCAAAAGAAAATAATAAATGGGGCCTGTAATCCCAGCTACTGGGGAAGCTTAGGCAGGAGGATGGCAAGTTTGAGGCCAGCCTGGACAATATATGAGACCCTACCTCAAGATAAAACTAAAAGCTGGGCATGGTGGCACACACCTGTAATCATAGTTGCTCAGAAGGCTGAGGCAGGAGGATCATAAGTTCAAAGCCAGCCTTAGCAACTTAGGGAGGTCTTAAGCAATTTCGTGAGACCCTGTCTCTAAATAAAATATAAGAAAGGGCTGGGGATGTGGCTCAATGGTTAAATGTCCCTGGGTTCAATCCCCGGTACCAAGGGGAAAAAAAAAAGTCTGGGAGGGCTGGGATGTAGTTCCATGATAGAGTAAAGCCCTTGGTTTGATCCTCAGTACCACACACACAGTACCACATTTTATTTTAAAATAAAATAAAATAAAATAAAATAAAATAAAATAAAATAAAATAAAACCACCCTGGAGAAGATCTGTCAAGAATAACCTGTAGAGAATAAACCCCTGGAGGTTCAGTGGTAGGTGCTTGCCCAACATGGAGGAGGCCCTGGGTTCCCCCAGCACTGCAAAATAAATAAGACTTACCCATGGAGAGCAACATTTAAAGACAGTGCAGGGCGTGGTGGCGCACGCCTGTAATCCAAGCGACTTGGGAGGCTGAGTCAGGAGGATCGCAAGTTCAAAGCCAGCCTCAGCAACTTAGCGAGGCCCTTAGCATTTCAGTGAGACCCTGTCTCTAAATAAAATACAAAATAGGGCTGGGGATGTGGCTCAGTGGCTGAGTGTCCCTGAGTTCAATCCCTGGTTTCAAAAAAATTAAATAAATAAATAAATAAATAAATAAAGACAGTGGCCATGGGGATGGAGGAGAGAGGTTGGGATTGGAAAATGTGTAGATTCAACAGGATTTGGTGATTCATTGGATTGTGGGGAGACAGTATCAGAAAGGGAGGAGCTGAGGATGGCTTCCAGAAGTGATCAAAGACGTAGGAGGAAAACTGGTGTCATAATGTCAAAGAAAGTAAAAGAGAATTGGTCAGAGGAAGACTGAGTAAGATAAACAGCAATAACTTGATCCTGCAGTTAGGAGGTTACTGGTGATCTTTACCAAGGAAGTTTTAGAGGAATAGAAATAAGTTTATAATGGGTTGAAGAATGAGCAAGAGTTAAAGAAGTGAAGGCAACGACTGTAGCCTGGCTAGCTTATAGAAATAGTATTTGACTTTAATAACTAATGATGATTTCGAGGTAACACGAAGTTTCCATTGTATGTCAATCATTTGCAGGGGAAAAGCATGGGTGAGAAGATGTTTATTAATGGATGGGCATTTGTGTCCGTATGAATGCTGATCTAATAGGACACCAGATGTATTTGTCCATGCTCAAGTCCTAAGGCCTAGAACTTCCCTGCTACTGTACAAAACAGAAATCTCTTCTGTAGGCCCACCCCATAACTCAGTCTTTGATCCCTCTGGGAGGCAGGGAACAGAGCCACAGATACCAAGAGTAGGACTACCAAATGGGAACTTTTTATCTCTGTGAATCCAGGTCCTAGCACCTTCTGGTATGCTGTTTTTAAAATGTAAGAATTGTGGGTCATGGTGGCATATGTCTGTAATCCCAGTGACTCTGGAGGCTGAAGCAGGAGGATCACAAGTTCAAGGCCAGCCTGGGCAATTTAGCAAGACCCCCATCTCAAAATAAAAAATAAAAAGAGTTGAGAATGTAGCTCAGTGGCAAAGTGCCCCTGGGTTCAATCCTGAAAGGAAAAAAAAAAAAAAAAAGTAGGAATGGACAATTTCAAGTATTTGACTTATAGGTTTTCAGAAATGTATACTACACAAAATAGAGACTACTTCAAGATGTCCAGCTATGAAGGAAAGGAGAAAGTTAGGCACTAGCTGAAAGAGAACACAAGGTTCAGAAAGAAGAGATTGCCACCATCCAATCCATTGATCATAAATGAAAATACAGTAAGGGTTAATATTGGAAATGTGGCCTACCACTGTGCGAATGAGGACAAGGATGGACTCTAATAGCACAAATAGAAAGCAGGCTATTGGCTCAGTGCTTGTGACAGAAACCTCAAACCTCTCCCTTCTCCCTGTCCTGCTGCCTCCCCTCCTCCGGGATAGAAATACCGAAGGGTCCCCAAGAATTGGTGGGGGAGAGCAACTGGGTGTAAGGGAAGAAGGAAGGTGTTTTGTCTTCAAGTTTGGTGGGAATCAAGGACAGGACAATGAACAGAACAAGAAGTGCTGGATGTGGGTTTTGTGTAGGATGTGTTAGAACAGGTGTGGTGGCAACAAGCACTCCAGGGCTACATGAATCACATATAGTAATTCAGTCAGCAGTCACTGCATACCCATAAGCCTGTCTGAGACAGTTTTATAATCCCACCACTCCCTCCGACAACGGTCTCTACAACTCTCAAACTTCGATGCCTACAGCTGCACAGGGCAAAGTGTAAGAGTTCCACAGAGGAGTGGACTTCTTCCGAACATTCCATCCACAACTTCCAGCACTGGGCCCAGTCATTCCCAGGCCGCTCATTGATCACTCAAAAACTTCAGAATATGCTAAGCGGCACAGTAGTTGAGAGGACGTTACTCCCTTCGAAGGCAAAGGCAAATCCTTGTAAACACTGGTTCAGAGGGCGCAAGCGAACAGGCTAAGCCACGGCGGTGACTACAGTTACTGCCAGCGAGGGACGGTCCTGATTTTCCGGAGCACAGCGCAACCTCTCAGAGCATGCTCCGGGCCTCTGATGCCCCTCCCATTTTCCCTCACGCAGCCTCGGACCGAAGCGGAAGCAGCCTTCCGCTCGCCCAGTCTTCCGGTTCGCTGGCTCCGGAAGGCGCACTACTTCGTTGTCCTGGTAGATCCCTAATCACCATGGCGCTTGCTGTCTTGCGCGTGTTGGAGCCCTTCCCAACTGAGACATCCCCTTTGGTAGTGCTGCTGCCGCCGGGAGGTCCATGGCCTGCGGCGGGGCTGGGCCTGGTTCTGGCCCTGCGGCCCGCAGGAGAGAGCCCAGCAGGGCCAGCGCTCCTGGTGGCTGCCCTGGAACGGCCAGGTGCTGAGACTGAGGAGCAGGGTCCTGGGCCCCCGCAGCTGCTGGTTAGCCGCGCACTGCTGCGGCTCCTGGCACTGGGTCCCAGGGCGCAGGTGCGAGCGCGGCCCGTGCGACGGCCCCCGGCACTGGGCTGGGCGCTGCTTGGCACCTCACCGGGGCCGGGGCTCGGACCGCGAGTCGGACCACTGCTGGTGAGGCGCGGAGAGACCCTGCCAGTGCCCGGGCCGCGGGTGCTGGAGACGCGGCCGGCGTTGCAAGGGCTCCTGGGCCCGGGGACGCGGCTGGCTGTAACTGAGCTCCGCGGGCGGGCCAGACTGTGCCCGGGGACTGGGGATAATAGTCAGCTCCCGCCCCCGCCAGTGGTATCCTCCTTCGCTGTTTCCGGCACAGTCAGGCAACTCCAAGGAGTTCTGGGAGGGACCGGAGATTCACTGGGTGTGAGCCGCAGCTGTCTCCGTGGTCTCGGCCTCTTCCAAGGCGAATGGGTGTGGGTAACCCGGGCCGGAGAGTCGTCCAATACTTCTCAGCCGCACTTGACCAAGGTGCAGGTCCTGCAGCCTCGCTGGGACCTCTCGCAGAGACTGGGACCCGGCTCTGGTCGGCTGGGAGAGCCGCTAGCTGACCGAATGGCCCTGGTGCCTGCCACTCTGGCTTTTAATCTCGGCTGTGACCCCATGGAAATGGGAGAGCTCAGAATTCAGGTGAGGAATTCTTCCTCTTCCTCATGCCTTTTTTTCTTTCTTAACTGAAGACTAGAGCTGTAGAATTTAGGTCCCCTGCCCTTTACCATCGTGAACTTTTTAATGTCTCTTAGCCTTGTTTATCCATTCTCTTCAGGCAAAATATCCTAAGCCTCCATAGCGTAGTGATTCATGGAAAGGGTTTTCAACGCGTTTGGTGTTCTGTTTGGAAACGCGGGGAAAAGTCTCCGTGCTGTATGGGTACTAGGAATGGACACCCAGAAGGACCTTCAACACCCAAAGCAGCAGCTAATGATATATATCTGTGGAGAATGTCACACAGAAAATGAAATAAAATCCAGGGATCCAATCAGATGCAGAGAATGTGGATACAGAATAATATACAAGAAAAGAACCAAAAGATTGGTGGTTTTTGATGCTTGATGAAACATGGGAATTCAGAGAAGTGTCTTCCTTTGTCCTTGGGTTTGACCCTGTAATGTTTCTCATTATTGTATAGCTTTTCATTTAGCGCATTTATTTTATTTTGTAAAAAATATTTTTGTAGCTGTAGATGGACAGCATGACTTTTTTTAATTTGTTTATTTTTTTTTATGCAGTGCTAAGGATTGAACCTAGTACCTCACGCAGGCTAGGCAAGCACTCTGCCACTGAGCCCCAGCCCCAGCCCAGCACACTTATCTTATGAATACAACTATATACATATGATTTCATTTTATTTCATTTTCCAAACCAAATTGTGTTTAGGTATTAATAATTGTATAAAGATTTTTTTGTGTAATTAAATGACTTAATTTTATTGTATTATGTGATCTGACACAAAATGAAGGTTCAATTTGCTTCCCCAAATCATACTTTTAATCAAAGACTTGTTAGAAATGCAGGTTTCCAGAGTCCTGTAAAATTCTAATTAAAAAAGTTCCTTGGAAATCTCACACACACACACAAAAAAAAAAATTTCAGGATTTTCAGCTGTTCAGGTGAAAAATGAAATTCACAATCAAATTGTCAGGTGTGTATATTCTCAATCTCCTCAGCTGCTTATTGGATTGCTGCAATTTATTCATTGTTGTACGGGATAGTGTTTCAGTGCTTTTGCTTATGCTTATCCTTGACTTCAAATTCTTTCCTATTTTAGCTTTATCTGTTAAAATCCTGCCATCCTTCCCTACATCTTTTAGACCCACCTAACAATGTCACCTTCTTCATAAAGACTTTCATAATCTCACTACCACAAATTTAACATTGTTTCTCCAATAGCATTTTGTACCCTTTTTTTTTTTTTTTTTTTTTGGTTATAGATGTACACAATTCCTTTTAATTTTTCATTTTTATGTGGTGCCAAGGATCGAACCCAGTGCCTCACACTTGCTAGGCAAGTGCTCTACCACTGAGTTACAACCCCAGTCCCAATTTTGTACCTTTTTTTTAGGGCATTTATCTTATTCTGCCTTGGTGATTACATAATCTGTCTAATCTCCAATTATATATTATTGTAAATTTCTTGAAGGAAAGGGCTCTTTTTTATCTTCAGTGCTTAGTGTTTAATTAATTTTATTTTGGTACCAGAGATTGAACCCAGAGGCAGTACCACTGAGCTACATCCCCAGACCTTTGTATTTTTAAGTTGCTTAGAGCCTCACTAAATTGCTGAGGCTGACTTCAAATTTGCAATCCTCCTCCCTCAGCCTCCCAAGTCACTGGAATCACAGTCATGCTTTATTGCTCCTAGCCTGGGCAATTTTAATATTAATTAAATACATCTAAAAGAAGATTTTAAAGTTTTGGCTTCTGCCTTTACTTCAAGAAAACAGTTGTACTTAGAAGAACACAGTCTAATTTTTTCTTTTTTTTTTTTTTGGTACTGAGGATTGAACCCAGGGGCACTTGGCCACTGAGCCACATCCCCAGCCCTATTTTGTATTTTATTTAGAGACAGGGTCTCCCTGAGTTGCTTAGGGCCTTGCTAAGTTGCTGAAGCTGGCTTTGAACTCGCGATCCTCCTGCCTCAGCCTCCCAGGTACTGGGATTACAGGCATGCACCACCACGCCCGGCCACAGTCTAATTTTTAAAAATTTTTTTTTAGTTGTAGATGGACACAATACCTTTATTTGTTTATTTATGTGGTGCTGAGGTTTGAACTCAGTGCCTCACATGTGCTAGACAAGTGCTCTACCACTGAGCTACAACTCCAGCTCCAGTCTAATGTTTAATTAAGCATCTGCACATATGTTTTAGACTGGTGCTATCCAGTATGGAAGCCACTAGCCACTTTGTGGTTCTTTAAACTTAAAACTTTATATAAAGTGAAAAATTCAGTTCTTCATTTGTTTTAGCCAGATTTCAAGTGCTCAGTTGCCACATGTAGATATCAAGTATTTCCATCATTGTAGAAAGTTCTGTTGGGCAATGCTAGAGTGGCCAGTTAATACCATGGAATCGGCTGAGGGCATGTGGCTCAGTGGTAGAGCATTTGCCCAGCATGTATGAGGCCCTGGATTCAATCCTTAGCATTGTGAAAAAACAAAAACTATGAGATGTCAGAACAAGAAGATATACATGAATGGGAGATGTGGACTGCCTTCTCAATGAAGGAAAATCTACTAGAGTTCACAGTGGAGCTCATTCAGCTGAACAATTCTTTCAGCTTCATTAAGATTGTGACTTTTTTCCCACAGCATGAATTCCGAGTGTCCTCCCTAATGTCCACTTAATATCAATTCCATTGGCTGCCTAATATCATTCTAAGGACTTGTGGGAATAATTGTCTTTGCCATTTCACTGCGTGTGAGCCAAGTTAAAGGTATCACAGAAAGATTGTCTTTACTGGGGATCTCTTTGGACACAGAGTCAGGAAAAAAGATAACATTGCTTCCTGGTGCTCATTAGAGGGAGTGGCTTCTATCTTCTAGGGAAGATATAGGTGTTCAGTTCTGCTACCTCAGGTACCACCTCCTACAAGCCCTGTGGTTATGGAAAGGATAGAGAATGGATGTAGATATTGGCTGCTAAGAGGCAGGACAGAGCCTGACTCTTTGGGAGAGTTTATAAAGTGGTGATTATTTCTCTGATAGAGGTACATGGAAGGCTCCATCACCCCTGAAGACAAAGGAAGCTGCTCATTGCTGCCTGGGCCTCCATTTGCGAGAGAGTTGTACATCGAAATTGTGTCCTCTCCCCACTACTGCACTAATGGAAGTTATGACCATGTTCTTTACCAGCACTTTCAGACACCCAGGTTAGCTGCCTACCCCTTTAAGGAAGATAGCATCTTATCCTCATCACTTTCCTCCTCTACCCATCCAGGTAACCCCTCTGGTTAAAAGAAGCCATACTTTAGGCATATTTTATTCTCATTGTGTCAGGCAGACAATAGAAGAGAAATCTAAACCATGAGGTGAATTTGGACATTGCAGACTGAGAAAGAAACCTGTTTGATCAAAGAGTACTCCAAAAGAGCCAGCAGCTTGCTGTGTGTCTCACTGCTCTTTGATCCGCCTTTCTAGTCTCACCTCCATTTTCCAAGCTCAATCTAGGTCTGCTTGTTCTCTGGTAAATTTGGTAATTTCTGGTGAGCAGTAGAACCCTAAGAAGTAGTCTGTATGTTGGGAGTGGGCATGGGGAGATGTGGCATACACACGCTCATGACTCCATTGTTAGCTGACCAAAGCCACGACTGTGTTTCAGGGTGGTACAGGAAGGGGATGTTCTGTGTGTGCCAACGTTCGGGCAAGTTGAGATCCTGGAAGGAAGTCCAGAGAAGCTGCCCAGGTATGAAGCTGCCTCCTGTTTTATAGCAGGGATTTACAACCTAGGTGCAATTCTGTAATTCCTTCCCCACAAATCATATGTAGTAATTTGTGCCTACAAATATTATGTTGTTGTGTAAATTTTTCTGTAGAGGAAAAAATTGTTTGGGTTCCCAAACAGGTGTTTGAATACAGAAAGGTTAACAACTACAGTCTAGGACTAGTAGAGCACTTGCCTAGAATGGGCAGGGCCCTGAGTTCAGTTCATAGTACTGGGGGGGAAAAAAAGGTTAATGGCCTTGACCAAGATGGGATTCCTTCCTTTTCCTTCTCAACAGTGTTGTTTGGACCTCCAGCCATGTTGCTCATATTTCTTTATCTTTTTTATTTTTTTTTTGGCGGGTGAGTTGGTACCAGGGATTGAACTCAGGGGCACTGAACCACTGAGCTACATCCCCAGCCCTAACCCTATTTTATATTTTATTTTGAGACAGCCTCTCACTGAGTTGCTTAGCACCTCTCTTTTGCTGAGGCTGGCTTTGAACTCATGATCCTCCTGCCTCAGCTTCTTGAGTCACTGAGATTCCAGGCATGGCTCCTTTTTATTCTTATTTGAAACAGATTGCATTGAGCCTCACTAAATTGATGAGTCTTGCCTTGAATTTTTGATCCTCCTGCCTCAGACTCCCAAGTCCCTGGGGTTATAAACGTTAGCTACCGTACCCATCTCTGAGGCATTCCTTTAACCTGGATACACTTAACTCATGATGTAAGTTTGTTTATAGGTGTCACATTTGAACTTTTATTTTATGAAAGAATCTACTCAAAAAATAACATCTTGTTATATCTTAAATGAGTCATCTTTACTGAAAAGAATAAGATTCTGGAAAATCAGAACTATTTTGGAAAATATAAGATAGATGTTTGCAGTACCCACATGACTTATTTTTTTAAATTTTGAAATAACAAACCTAGACTTTAAATGAATAAAGTGTATGATGTGTGGCTTATGTATAAACAAAGGGGTGGAGAGAGCCAGGTGTGGTGGCTCATGCCTGTAATCCCACCAACTCCAGAGACTGAGGCAGGAAGATGACAAATTCAAGGCTTAGCCTTAAACAGCTTAGTGAGACCCTGTCTCAAAATAAAAAGTGCTGGGGATATGGTTTAGTGGAAAAGTGAATTGCTGAGTCTGACTTTGAACTCAAGATTCTCCTGTTTCATTCTTGCAAGCTACTGGGATTATAGGCATGTGCCACCAGTCTATTTTGCTCATTTTTCAACATAAGGATGCACAAACAATGATCTTTGCCTAACCCATTGAGTGTGCACATGCTGCTTCACAATCTTAATCTCTGAAAACAGGGAGAGAGGGATTGCTGCTGAGCTGGAGAGGCCTACCCTCAGAGAATGAGAGGTTGAACATAATTTAGCCAAGAACCCAAGTCAAGCATCCAGTTTTTCTCTTTCTCATGTTGATTCTGACCAAAAAAGTCCCATGTAAAAATGGGGAGTTAAAAAAATTGAGAGGGGGCAGTGATGTAGCTCAGTGAAGGAGTACATGTTAAGCATGCACAAGGTTCAATTCCCAGCACCAAACAAAAGACTGCTCTGCCTTATATGAAGGGAAGAAGATGTATAGCTTTGTGGCCCAGGTAGTCAGTCCTTCTATTTTGGACCGATTTCCTGTAGTAATTTGCTAGAAGAGAAACACAACTGATAGGTATACTAACCCCACTTTGAGAGCCATCATGTGGAAGGTCTCTGACCCAGCCAGCCTGTCCTCTGCAGTGACAGCTTCTCTGGAGTACCTGGTTCATCCTTGGTCAATATGTAAGCTTGATACTTCCTGGTGTTCAGTGCCCCCAGTCTCAGGATGGTGGTACCCAGATGAAGGGCCTGGTAATGTCCTGGGTAGCTTCATTTAGGCTCCATGGCACCACTTTGAGTTTTCCCAGATTAAATTCACAGTTGGGAGTGGGGTTTGACAGGAAATGCCAACTGGCACTTATCAGTGTATCTCTCCTCTTAATTATAGCAAATGCCTACAAGCTCACTTTCTATAGGAGAACTACCGAATGCCCACATTTTGTACTTTTAAAGGAAAACAGGCACTGGAACTCTCTGCGATAGACCAGCAAGCCATTTCTGTTCCTGGACTTTTGACCTCCTCCTAGATGTTGAGTGTGGACTTCTCGCCCCTGAGCAGGCACTAAGGAAAGCAGGGTTTGGGAAGGTGGCCTAAGGACAAATAGAAATGAACACTTTAGGCCATGCTGGGCTTGTTAAGGGAACCCCTGAAAGGGCCCTGGGCCTCCTGCCTGGCAGGTGATTCCACTGTTGGTGGCACCTCTTCAGCTTCCCCTGTGCTGAACTTCTCAGAACAAGGCCGCATTGGAACCAGTTTCACTGCCACCCATCCAGCATTCTGGGTGAAACACAACCCAGATAGATTCCAGAGTTCTGGCCATTCTCCTTAAGGTGGTTCAACTACTTTACACCAAAGAAGGTGGTACCTTAACCCCTCACAGTGCCTGCCTTCCTCACTTTCCTATGCAGTGCTTCCAGTATGTGTTCCAACTCAAGGTGCTTGACTTAATTGAGTGCTTGATACTATAGAACCCCCTGTTGCTTATTTAACTAGTTACAGTAAGATGTAGTTTTCTGGACTGGGGATGCTTAGTGGTAGAGCTCTTTCCTAGCATGCTGGAAGGCCTGGGTTCTATCCCAGCATGTAGTTTTCCTTATGTTTTGGTTTTTACCACAAATGCTACCAACCATAATACTTATGAGAGTTTTGTATATGAACCTGCAATGCTACTCCCTTCTACTATGAGGTACTTCTACCCACCTCCTTTGCTTCCAAGTTTGGCATCTGTGGGACAGTGTGAGCAAAGAAATTTGCACCCTGATTGGACCTTAAAGAAGCCAAGGTTAGCCTGGCACAGTGGCTCATGCCTGTAATCCCATTGGCTCAGACGGCTGAGACAGGAGGATTGCAAGTTTAAAGCCAGCCTCAGCAACTTGGTGAGGCCCTAAGCAACTCAGCAAGACCCTGTCTCTAAAGAAAATATAAAAAAGAACTGGGGATGTAGCTCAGTGGTTAAGAGCCTCTGGGTTTAATCTCCAATACCAAAAAAAGAAGGAAAAAAAAAAAAAAGCAGCTTCAGCCCAGGTTATAATCTGACTCTTCTGACTCTGTCATTGCCTTGTTGTGCAGAGATTAAAAAAGGAGTAATCTGGGCCAGGCACTGTGGCATATGCCTGTAATCTCAGTAATTTGGGAGGCTGAGGCAGGAGAATTGCAAGTTCTTCCTTTCCCCCTACTCCCATACTCCCTGCTTCATCTCAGGGCACTTATCTGTGTTGCTCTTAAGTTTGTCCTCTCTGATTGAGAAACCTGCCTGTCCTTGGGAAAGGGAGTACATGGGCTCTGGGCCTGGGGTTCATTGGACCTCTTTGCTGCAGGTGGCGGGAAATGTTTTTTAAAGTGAAGAAAACAGTTGGGGATGCTCCGAATGAACCAACCAGTGCCTACTTGGCAGACACCACCCATACCTCCTTATATATGGTGAGGCCTAGGGATGGGAGTAGACCTGGTAAAGGAGCTAGAAAGGATGTTTAGAACCTAACCTTTCCTCCTGCCCTTCACAGGTGGGTTCTACCTTGAGCCCTGTCCCAGGGCTTCCTTCAGGAGAATCCACTCTCTGGAGCAGCTTGTCTCCTCCAGGTTTGGAGGCCTTGGTGACTGAGCTTTGCACTGCCCTGAAGCCGCGCCTTCAGCCAGGGTAAGTGAGGTCACAGCCACATGATGTGAGAAAAACTCATTTAGAACATCCCTGCAGGGGCAGCAGCCAGACGGACAATTTCTAATGTTCTGGCCAGAGTGGAAGTCTTCAATCCAGTACCCCCAATCTAGACACCAGCCCTATCCTTTCTGGAAACAGATGTCCGGTGTCCTTCCCTAAAATAACTTCCATCTTCCAAGTCTTCTCTGCAGGAGGAATCTCCAGCAAGGGCAGTTGTCTCTGAGGCTACCCTTCTTCTTGGGGAGCCCAGTGATCACCCTGGCCTTCACCATCCTGGCCCTGAGGGACACAGCTCCTATATAAGTGGTTTGAGTACAGACCCAGATCCCTTCCTGATGCCTCTCAGACCAGACATAATAAGCCAGGCTTTATTGAAGACACAGCTGACCAAAGGAAATTAGTCTGTGGCTGCTGGATAAGTTCCATGCCCCTGCCAGAACACCACAGATGGTGTGGGAGATACAGCCTTACCATGGGGATAGAGCTGGAGGTAGGGGCTTATGAAGAGACAAATAGGGTATGTGCTTTTGAGATCCAAGGGTCCTTGTGTTACTGGGGCTTTTAACATTTGGACAGAATGTGAAGAAACAAGTGTCTTCTCTGGTTGTAGGGGATCCCTGCTGACAGGAACTGGCTGTGTCCTTCTACGGGGTCCCCCGGGCAGTGGGAAGACCACAGCAGTTGCTGCTGCCTGCAGTCGCCTTGGGCTCCACTTTCTGAAGGTGAACCCCAACTGCTTCCCCTTCGCAGCCCAGACTCTGTGTCCCTCTTCCTCTGTTGACCAGTGGCTCTAACAACTTTGCCTAGTGGCCACAGCATATTCCCACAGCGTTCATCTGCTGAGAGTCCTTTAAAGAAGGAAGTGTTTGGGCTGGGGTTGTGGCTTAGTGGTAGAGCACTTGCCTAGAAAGTGTGAAACACTGATTTCGATCCTCAGAACCACATAAAAATGAATAAATAAAGGTACTGTGTCCATCTACAACTGAAGAAATATTAAAAAAAAGGAAGTGTTTTCAATATAAGGGTGGACAGATAGTCCAGGGAATGAGTTGGATTAAGAAGTGGAACTTGAACTAGGGATGTAGTACAATGGTAGAGTGCTTTTCCAGTATGCCTGAGATCATAGGTTCAACCTTTAACTCCCTAAAAGGAAAAAAAAAGCAAGACTTTAACCTAGTATAGCCATACAAAGAAACATTTGCCATGCCAGGTTGGGTGTCACACACCTACCTGTAATCCTAGCTATTTGGGAGGCTGAGGGAGTAGGATCACAAGTTCTGAAGCCAGTCTCGGCAGCTTAGCAAGACCCTGTTTCCAAATAAAAAGGGCTGGGAATGTAGCTCAGTGGTAGAGCGCACCTGAGTTCAATGCCCGATACCAAAGTGGGGGGAGAAAAGAGAAGTAGTAGAATTTGGACCCTCCTTTGCCCATCCCTGCCCTCCCAAGTAAAGATGGCCTGTGTCTTCTGGTTCCTCCTTTCCCCACCTCCCAGTCCTGGTCACAGCTACCCCTTGCTCACAGACCCATTGACACTCCTTCATAGGTGCCCTGCTCCAGCCTCTGTGCAGACAGTAGTGGGGCTGTGGAGGCAAAACTTCAGGCCACCTTCTCCCGGGCACGTCGCTGCCGGCCTGTGGTGCTGTTGCTGACAGCTGTGGATCTTCTGGGCCGGGACCGAGATGGGCTGGATGAGGATGCCCGTGTGGTGGCCACACTACGTCACCTCCTCCTCAATGAGGACCCCCTAAGCAGGTATTTATGCATAGCAGGGCCTCCTGTAGAGCTGAGGCCCCATTCTCTTAATTCTCTTTAGCCTTTCAGTCTTTCGTTTTTTTGGGGAGCGGGGGGAGCGGGGGGACCGGGGATTGAACTCGGGCACTCGGCCACTGAACCACATCCCCAGCCCTGTTTTGTATTTTATTTAAAGACAGGGTCTCACTGAGTTGCTTAGGGCCTTGCTAAGTTTCTAAGGTTGGCTTTGAACTCGCGATCCTCCTGACTCAGCCTCCCAGGTGCTGGGATGACAGGCGTGCTTCACTTTGCTGTGGCTACTCCGCAATCTGCCCATCTCACCCATCTGAGCTGAGGGTCTTTGGGGTGTTCAGGGGAAGAAGATGTGGTTTAGTTGGAGGGGGACGCTAGGCTGAAACAAAAACACAGCCTTTGCCCTCTATAAGTTCCCCATGTGAGGGAGAAACAGATCCTCCTCAGGCTGTTCCCGTGGACCCCCATCCAGGAATTTTCAGGTGGCACTCATCTCCATACCCCATCCCAGCACCCACCCCATTTCCCCTGGACTTCTGCACCAGTCTTAGGACAAGGCAGTGCCTAGACGCTGCCAGGCACATTGTCACCCTCAGTGCCCACTCCCATCTGCAGCTGCCCTCCCCTGATGGTTGTGGCCACCACAAGCCGGGCCCAGGACCTGCCTGCTGATGTGCAGACAGCATTTCCTCATGAGCTAGAAGTGCCTGTGCTCTCAGAGGGACAACGGCTCAGCATCCTGCAGGCTCTCACCACCCACCTGCCCCTGGGCCAAGAGGTGAACCTGCCCCAGCTAGCACGGCGGTGTGCAGTGAGTATCAACATAGATTACAGGGGAAGGTCACATGAACTGGGCCCTGCTGCCCTATGCATGAGGGTACGAATCCCAAGGCCTTGGCCCCAGCTGGGGGACCAGCCCTACCAGGGTTCCTGCCTACTTGCCCTGCTCATGTGTCCTTTCTTGTGATTTCTTAGGGCTTTGTGGTAGGAGATCTCTATGCCCTTCTGACCCACAGCAGCCGAGCAGCCTGCACGAGGATCAAGAATTCAGTGTAAGGAGAGTGGAGCACAGAGGGAGAAGATAGGAAGAGGAGATTTTGGGGGAGGAGCTGATGAGCAAAAAGGGCCTGGGAACTGACAGGGATGAAGCCTTAAGTGAGGCCCTTCAGAGGCCTCCCGTGTGTCTCTTTGCAGTGTGGCAGGCAGCTTGAGTGAGGAGGATGAGGGGGAGCTGTGTGCTGCTGGCTTCCCTCTTCTGGCTGAGGACTTTGGGCAGGCACTGGAGCAACTGCAGACAGCTCACTCCCAAGCTGTAGGAGCACCCAAGGTGGAGACTCCAGCTCCTCAGAGGTGGGGCAGATACTTCCTCCACTTGCACATCCCCAACCGCCCACTTCCTCTCTCTCAGATTCCCTCAGTGTCCTGGCATGATGTGGGTGGACTGCAGGAGGTGAAGAAGGAGATTCTGGAGACCATCCAGCTCCCTCTGGAGCACCCTGAGCTCCTGAGCCTGGGCTTGAGACGCTCAGGCCTCCTGCTCCATGGGCCCCCTGGCACAGGCAAGACCCTCCTTGCCAAGGCAGTAGCCACTGAGTGCAGCCTTACCTTCCTCAGGTGGGCAAGGGGCCTGGAAGGGATGGCAGGTGGGTAAGGTGCTACAGTGGGATGGGAAGCAGGAGAGTCTACTGTATTTGACCTGTTTTGCCTTCTCACATCCTCTGGTTCAGCGTGAAGGGGCCAGAACTCATCAACATGTACGTGGGCCAAAGTGAGGAGAATGTACGAGAAGGTGAGCAAGAGGAGAGGCAGGGCTTCTGGTCCTTCCTAGACCCTATGGCTCTTGTGCCATCCCCCTCCTCAGGCTAATCATTTCCTTTCCACAAATCGGGTTCCTGCCCAGGTGGGTGCAGTACCTTCAGTGCCAGTGCTGAATTATCAGACCCTAGTCCCCTCCCATCTTCCCTGATCAAGTTCTCCTGAGGTCCACACCCCACCCCCCTCTCAGTGTTTTCCAGGGCCAGGGCTGCTGCTCCATGTATCATTTTCTTTGATGAACTGGATTCCTTGGCCCCAAGCCGGGGGCGAAGTGGAGACTCTGGAGGAGTGATGGACAGGTGGAGGCCCAGAGTAGGAGGGATTTGAGACAGGTTGTAGCAGTCTTCAGAAACCCAAGACAGAAGTTCCTGTCCTGTGATTTTTTTTTTTCTTTATGGTGTTTGTGCACGGGATTTAACCCAGGGGTACTTTACCACACTGAACTACATTGCCAGCCCTTGTTATTTTGAGATAGAGTCTCGCTAAGTTGATGAGACTGGTCTTGAACTTGTGATCCTCCTGCCCATAGCTTCCCAAGTTGCTGGAATTACAGGCATGTGCCACTGTATCTGGCCTGTCCTTTCAGTTCTAAGACAATATGACGGAAGCTAAAAAGAGCCATGGAGTTGGGTTTGGAACATTGAAGAGAATGGGGACTTGCATGGAAGGGCACACAGGACAGAGCTGAGCAGAGTGCCCTGCTGAGGCAGCCTGAAAGGAGAAGCACCATAGGCAAGGGCAGAGTCTGATCTGGACCAAGGACTCTCTGCCTTTGCTTCCTCTACAGGGTGGTGTCTCAGCTACTGGCTGAACTGGATGGGCTTCATAGCACTCGGGATGTGTTTGTGATTGGTGCCACCAACCGACCAGACCTCTTGGACCCTGCCCTTCTGCGGCCTGGCAGGTGGGCAACCTTGAGAACCTTCACCAGACCCATTAGGATTGTGTCTCCATCCGATTCTGTACTTCCTTTACCCCTGCTAGCTGGCCTCCCTGACACTTTTACCCACCTGTCTCCCTAAAGATTTGACAAGCTGGTGTTTGTGGGGGCAAATGAAGATCGTGCCTCCCAGCTGCGTGTTCTGAGTGCCATCACTCGCAAGTATGTACTATTTGAGGAATACTCCCAAAGGGCTTGGGTATTAGGACACTTAGGGGATACATGTAATGTGCAAGATAAGCTGGTCAGCAGTGGCTTTCAAGGAAGGAAGTGGTGCCATTTATAATGTTTCTGGTATACCCATACAGGTTCAAGCTAGAGCCCTCTGTAAGCCTGGTGAATGTGCTGGATTGCTGCCCTCCCCAACTGACAGGTGCAGACCTCTATTCTCTCTGCTCTGATGCCATGACAACTGCCCTCAAACGCAGGGTTCATGACCTGGAGGAAGGTGAGCCATGTGCCAGCCTGAGAGGTCAATCAGAAAGCTAGTGGAGACAAGTCATTCTGGATTTTAGAGAAGGGACATCTGGGGGACTCTGAGCAGGAAGATGCCTCCCACAGGGCTCTCTATGCTGAGATATAGAACACAGCCTCTGGTTTCCCAGTGGGAAACTGCCTTTCTTCCTCTGTCACCCCTTAGGGCTGGAATTGGCAAGCTCAGCACTGCTGCTTACCATGGAGGACCTGCTGCAGGCAGCCACGCGCCTGCAGCCCTCAGTCAGTGAGCAGGAGCTACTCCGGTACAAGCGCATCCAGCGCAAGTTTGCTGCCTGCTAGGAGCTGCCTGCAATCTGGGACTGCCTGCAATGGCAAAAGGTACCTAGATGGCCCCTCAAAGAGACCTAAGACAAAAGGGTTCCTCTTCAGACTGTGCTGACCCACCTGAAGGCTGCCTCCCCCCAGGAGATACCCTGGGTACAGTGTGGCCGTACAAGCCCCAATATCTCCTGCCTCCTTGCCCCTCCTTCCAGGCCAGCTCTAAGATGGGCCCTCTTGCTGAGGAGGACCAGGGTCTGTCAGTCTGAGGATTGGCCCTGAAGCCATTTATGTGGCAGAAAATAAAGTACATGCTGACCACTGCTGGTGTTGTGAAAGGTTGGAGTGGGAAAGAGCAAGACGGTGGGAGGAGTGAGCCCTGGGGAAGGGTAGGGCTGGCGCCATGGGAGCCTGTTCCTTCAGACATAAACACAAGGCGTAGGGAATTAAAAGGCACAGATTATATTGTTTACTCTTTCCTTTGTCTGAACCCACATCCCTGAACCTCAACTGCAGTATCTGCACTAGAGTTGGGCTTAGTGTGGGGCCATAAATCCCTATCTTGGCAGAGCTTGGCAGAGCTTGGCAGTGCCTAGGCAGGGGGTTGTGGGAGGCAAGGCCACCTTCATTCTGTCTTCTTGAGCACGTGGATGAAGTAGCAGGGAATGTAGGCCTGGCCCGGCTTGTAAGGCTTGAAGTCACCCAGGATGCTGTGTTGGCACTTGCCCCCGAAGGCTGCTTGGAGCAACTCCGTGAAGGACGCCAGACAGTGTGGGTAGTAAGAGAGCCGGAATTTACTGCAACAGGGCCCCCACCAACCATGAGGACCAGTGGCCTCAGCTTTCCCCACTGCTACCTCACCCCTGCCAAGCTAAGCAGTACCTGAAGCTAGGAGAACCATCCTGGCCAGCATCCGTCACCTGCACTGTGTAGTCCAAGGTCACCATGTGGGCTTTGTTATTCACTGTTAGCACTGATGTCGTGATGTCCTTGGTAGAATCACTCTGTAAGCAGTGGTGTAGGCTGCGTTAACCTCTAACCCACTACAGGGCCAGAGGACCCCAGGCTCGCTCACACCTTCCACTTGGGGCCTGCCCTTCCCTGGCAGACCACACCTTGTAGTAGATGTTCTTCCCTGGGGGTGCACAACCTGTGCTGAGGATGTGGTCATAGTTGCGATGATCGATGACTAGCAGGCCCCCTGACCGCACCATGCTCGCGATGTTCTTTAGTGCCTGCCGATGCTCACTCTGGTCACCTGGGCTCCAGCACGGACAGAGAGGCTTCATCTGAATATGACCCCCAACACCATTCTCCCTCCTATTTCTCTTCTCCCCAAATACCAGTACCAAGGCCAAAAAGCAAAGTCATCTTTGTCAGCAGAGCAAGCACCCAGGAGTCTGTGGAAAGGGGTAGAGCTCAAGGAGAGTGACATGCTCAAGGTCACACCTCTCACCTTTGCAGTCTGGCAAATGGGCAAAACTGTTTCCAAGACAGATGACTGCATCAAAGCCACCTCCTGCTGGTCGGGGCACATCTTTATCCAGAGTCATCCAGTTGGCTTCTTCAATGACTGGAGGCCAGGAAGGAGAAGAGGAATTAGAGTGGCATCATGATACCAGTACCATCCACCTCTGCCAAGTGCAATCCTGCCTTAGTTTCTTCTTTAAAGCACACACACACACACACACACACACACACACACACACAGTCTCCAGTTAGAGGGAATTGTGATGGATGTGGACAGTGAGAAGGGAAGAGAGGGCCATTTGTGGGGAGAAGGGCTTTGTTTATGGATTTTTATTTGTGAGGAGGGACAGGATGCTATAAAGAATTAAAACTAGCTTTTCAGAACTGGGTGTGGTGATGCACACCTCTACTCCTATCTACTCGGGAGTCTGAGTAAGGAGGACCAGCCTCAGCAACATAGATTCCATCTCTAAAAGGGTAGGAGGTACTAGAAGTATAGCTCTTTGATAGAACCCATGCATAGCATGCCCAAGACCCTAGGTTCAATCCCCAGCACCAAAAACAAACTAGCCCTTGACACCCAGTAGCTCATTCTGACCTAAACCTTCCTTTCAGGAAAATGACAGTAACTTTGTTGTCTCCTGAGGAAAACAAAACACCCAGACCACCCCATGTAAAGAAGCCAAGGGAGAACAGAGTGTACCTGGAAGGGCTTGGTCAGGAAGGCCTGGTGAGACCTACATACCCCACTTGTCGAAGGCAGGCTCCTGCCGCCGGTTCCAGCGCTCTTTAAGTGCATACTTCAACATCTTGTCACTAGCGTCCACACTTGTCACACTGAAACCCTCTTCCACCAGCATGATGGAGTCCACCCTGGGCAGGGCCAGAGATGAGAGGCCAAGAAAGGCAGTCAGGAGAGCCTGGGATGCCAAGGAAGCTCCACGCAAGGCACTTCCCTCTAAACTCTCAGGTTTTTCCTCTGGCTGCTTCTCCCAGAGACCCTCCCCGCTGACCTCACATGACCTCAGAAATTTGTATTGGGGATTGTACTCAGGGGTTCTCTATTAGTGAACTCTAGCCCAAGCTCTTTGTTTTTTGAGACAGGGTATTGCTAAGTTGCCCAGGTTGGCCTCAAACTTGTGATCCTCGTGCCTCAGGCTCTCAAATAGCTGGGATTACAGGCATGTGCCACCAAATCTGGCATAAATCTGTTTCTTATCACTGGGTGGTAACTTATTTTAAAGCACCTTGTCAGAGCCAGGCACTCTACAAATGTGCGTTCATCCTTTGGGCAATTCTGTGAGGTAGATGGTATTCTCATTTGTGAGACCAGCACACTGTGGCTCCTGAAAAAAGCTAGCTCACCAGAGGCAAAATATGTAGCATGCTGATATGGAGCATAGACCAGACCCTAAACCCCCTGGGCCTGTATCTTCACTACTTGGGAAACTTTTACTTCTATGGGGCCTAGTTTCCCCAGTAATAAATGAAGAATTATCGTACTTACCTCATGGGGTTTTGTCAGGGTTTGAAAAGCTGATATATCAAATACTCCTAGCACTGCACTTGGCGCGTGCAAATGTTGAACAAATGTTAACTGTTAACGCTGCCCAAGGCCATCACAGGAGAAACAATGCTGGAGCCAAGGACCCGCCTGGCCCCAAAGCCCAGTTCTTGCACTGCGCCACAAACCCTCACTGCTCTGCCTGTGAACCCTCACCTCTCTTGCCCTGCGTCTCCTCGACACCTTCTTCCCCCTTGGCCTGGTCGGTGCACTTGAGGTGCCCTGGGCAGGCATGTATTCCCAGCCCTGCGTTCATCCTGCACAAGTCGGACAGGCGAGGACCACACTGACGTGTCCAGTTTTGGTCCCGGCAGTCCACCTGTCTGAGTGGAACAGTCCCTCGTCCCCATTCCCCAGCCCCAGTTGGGGCTCACCCGGTGCCGCAGGCCACGTCGAGCACCCGCTGGCAGCCATGCTGGCGCAGCAGCCCGAGCAACCACGCCTTGTACTCGGCAGTGCGGCTGCGGGTGTCCCCGATGTAGAGCTGCCACACGCGGGCTGCCTCCCCGTCCGCATACTGGTCCGGTATCCCTTCGGCCGCCACCCCCAGAGAACGGGTTCGGTACACGCTGTCCACCATCCTTCGCCAAGCCTGGCTCCGCAGCCACTGGCTCCGCACCCACCGGCTCCGCACTTATAGTTCAGCTGTGGTCGGCGGCCTCACCTGGCCAATGGCAGGTAAGCATGGAGACACGCCCCTTGCTGGGTTCTACACCCCGGGCTGTCCCTGCAGCCCGGAGAGTTCTGCACCGCAATCCTGGACGCAGCCCTTCTTGCCCTCTGTACAATCCCACAATGAGAGGAGACGATGCTCTGACGCTTGGCCCACTTAATCTGGTGGGCGGGGTAGGGGATTGAGGGAGCCAGGAGAGGGCGGAGCAGTGAGATTGCTCACTGCACCCCTACCTTAGTCAGAACAGGTAAAAAACGACAATTCACACAAAGCTGAGCACCCATAGGGTAGTATTGGACGATGCCCAGGGAAGGAAGAAATGAGCATATCTAAGGAAGGAATGCCCCCACTGAAGGGGGCTAGCAAGCCAGGCAGTTTGGAGTCTGGGATAATGCGGTCTGTCCATGAAAAGTCCACCGCCAGACCCCGGTCCCTAGGATCATCCCACCCACCCGGACAGCATTAACTTTTTTCCTGAGCCTCCTAAGGTCCTTCCTTCCAATTTCTGACTTACTGAGCACTCTTCTGAAGATCACCTGATAGCCAGGCACAGCTTCAAATACCTGTAATCCCAGCTATTTAGGAGGTTATAAGGCAAAAGGATCAAGGCCAGCCTGGGCAAGTTAACCAGATCCTGTCTCAACAAAACTTTAAAAGTCGGAAATCTGGGGGTGCAGCTCAGTGGTAGAGCACTTGGCTTGCATGCTGTGAAGCCCTGGGTTCAATCCCCAGTAACATCCCACCCCCCAAAAAAGCTATGTGTGCCACTCTTCAGGAGGCTGAGGCAGAAGGATCCCTTGAACTCAGGAGTTCAAGACCAGCTGAGCAACATAGTGAAACCCTGTCACCAAAAAAAAAAAAAAAAAAAAAAAAAAAAAATGTGATCCTAATGCCTCAAGAAGCTGAAGCAGAAGGATAGCAAGTTCAAGGCCAGCCTCAGCAATTTAGCAAGGCTCTAAGCAACTGAGACACTGTCAGAAGTAAGAAAGGGCTGGAGATGTGGCTCAGTGGTTAAGCACCCCTGGGTTCAATCTCTGGTATCAAAAAAGAAAAAAGAAAAGAAAAAGAAGAAAAACAATTATCCTCTCTCGGTTGTGGGCAGCATCACAGCATAATATACAACCTCCTTACTCTGTGGGGTTGGTTGTGTGTTTGGGGTAGGGGGTGTGGTGCTGGGGATCAAATCCAGGGCCTCCTATATGTTAGGCAAGCACTCTACCACTGATCTATACCCACACATCAGAAAATACATTTTTTAAAAAAATCTTTTTTAGTTATCAATGGACATTTATTTATTTATTTATTTATATATGGTGCTAAGAATTGAATGAACCCAGTGCCTCTCACATGCTAGGCAAGCTCTCTACCACTGAGCCACAATCCCAGCCCCAAGAAGCATTCTTTATGTAAATTTGATAAATATTTTACACCCAAAGCCAAAAGGAAAACAATTATTTGACTCTAAATTGACAAGCTAAAATTTTTTTTGGTGGGGGAACTGAGGATTGAACTCAGAAGCACTCAACCACTGAGCCACATCTCCAACCCTATTTTGTATTTTTTTTTTTTTTTTTATTTAGAGAGTGTCTCACTGAGTTGCTTAGCACCTGGCCGTTGCCGAGGCTGGTTTTGAACTCACAATCCTCCAGTCTCAGCCTCCCGGGCTGCTGGAATTATAGGCATGCACCACCGTGACCGTCTTAACAATCTAAATTTGACTATGAATTGACAAGCTAAAACTTAAACAAAAATTTGATAATAAGAAGTGAGATTTTGGGCTGGAATTATAGCTCAGTGAGTAGAGCATTGCCTGGCATTGTGAGGCCCTGGGTTTGATTCTCAGCACCACATATAAATAAATAAAGGTCATTGACAACTAAAAAAAATGAAATTTTAAGGAAAAATCTACCTATTACTATTAATTTTATCATACCAGAGTTTTAAAAATGAATTTTAAATTATTTATCTACTGCAAGACTAGGGACTGAACAAGGGGGTGCTCTACCACTGAGCTACATCCCCAGCTCATTTTATATTTTGAGACAGGGTCTCCCTAAATTACCCAAGCTGGTCTCAAATTTGCCATTCTCCTGCTTCTGTCTCCCAAGTTGCTGGGATTACAGGCTAGCATGTGCCACTGTGCCCTTGGCTTATGGAGTTATTTGATGAAAACTAGTTAAAATATATATATTTACCATATGTATATATCGTATTTAGAGGTGAAAGGCCCAGTGTGGTGGTGCTCACCTGTAATCCCAGCAATTTGGGAGACTGAAGAAGGCCTGCAAGTTTGAGACCAGCCTCAGCAACTTAGCAAGGCCCTTAAGCAACTTGGTGAGACCCAGTCTCAAATAAAAAGTGCTGGGGATGTGGCTCAGTAGTAAAGCATCCCTGGGTTAAATTCCCAGCACCCCCCCCCCAAAATAAAATAGAGGTGAAAAGCCACACTGATACTGATAAAGAAATTTTTGTTTCTCAGTACTGGGCATTGAATTTAGGGGTGTCTTAACAATGGGCTACACCCCCAGCCTTTTTCATTTTATTTGAGGCAGGCTAAATATTCCTACATATACACTGATGGTTAAGTTTTTTAGAAATGCAGGCTGTGGGGCTGGGGTTGGAGCTCAGTGGTAGAGTGCTTGCCTAGCATGTATAAGGCACTGGGTTCGATCCTCAGCACCACATAAAAATAAATAAAATCATGGTGATAAAATAAAGGTATTTGGTCTATCTAAAACTAAAATTTTTTTTAAAAAAAGAAAGAAATGCAGGCTGGGGTGTAGCTCAGTGGTGGAGCATTTGCTAGCTTGCATGAGGCCCTGGGTTCAGTTCTCAGCTCCTTGAAATAACCAAATAACCACTTTCCTCATGGAAATTACGGTCTCCTTCAAATACTATAAAAATTAGTTAATCATAAGATAATCGCACCGTTATTTGCCACGTAGTAATCACTCAAAAAAAAAATGGTGCCTACTACCGTTACTATTTGAGTGAAATTCCTTATTAGAGCAAGCCAAACCCTCAGGGAATGTTGGAGTTTCTTGTGGTTCTGTCTCTAGAATTAGTGTACAGAATCCTTCCATAAACCAGGTGGGCATGGACCATGTACCCATCAAGGAAAATGGGCTTTCTTTCAATATCACATACACACACATGATCTGGCCAGACATGCCAGATCAGTAGTGCATGCTGGTAATCCCAGCCACTCTGGAGGTTGAGCAAGAAAACTGGAAGTTCGAATCCAGCCTGGGCAATTTAGCTAGACCTGTCTCAACAAATAAAAAGGGCCTGGAAGGGGAGGGGAAGGCTGGGTTTTGTAGCTCAGTGATAGAGCACTTACCTAAGCATGTGCTGGATTTAATCCCCAATACTGGGGCAGGGGCAGGTGAAGATGCTCTGATGAAGCCTGAGGACCCCTAAGACCTCATTGTCTGGTTCTGTGACTCTTTTATTAGTTTATTTCATGTTGTTAGGGAATCTAACCTACTGAGGCAAGTGCTCCACTTCTCAGCAATGCCCCTCACACCACCTGTGGTTCTTTTAATCATTTAACTGGAATTGGCCTTATGTTTTGTCCATCAGTCTTTGTGGCTCTGTTTGATGGGGCCACTTCTGTCAAAGTGATCCACTCTGGGATCTGGTAAGTCAAGTTTCTAAAGACAAAACCATGACCCAATGTGACTTTACTGGAGTCCTGCCCCCTCTTAGGACAGGTGAAGTGGGTTCTAGCCAGTCTCATCTTAAGAACTACAAGGGATGTTTGTCAAGGTTTAAGATTGCTAGGTCCCAGGCTGGGGTTGTGGCTCAGTGGTAATATGCCCACCTGGCACATGTGAGGCACTGGGTTTGATCCTCAGCACCACATAAAAATAAATAAAATAAAGGCATTGTGTCCATCTACAACCAAAAAATATTTTTTTAAAAATTGCTAGGTCCCAACCTAGCACTGTGAAGGGCCCACCTAAATAAGCATTCTAAGTGATGCGCATATCCATGTGCATTTAGGAAATCCTGTTCTAACAGGGTTTTGTTGTTGTTTGTTTTGGGTACTGGACATTGAATCCAGGAATGCTTTACCACTGATCTACAATCTCAGTCTATTTTTTAATTTTGAGACAGGGTCTCACAAAGTTGCTGAGGCTGGTCTCAAGTTTGCAATTCTTCTGCCTCAGTCGCTGGGATTCCAGGTGTGTGACATCTAACAGAGTTTCTGATATGAACGCTGAAATAGGGTTAATTTGAGCTCAAGTTAACTGATGAGATGGGAAGGGGTGTAAGAAAGTACAAGGCAATATTCAAATCAAAGACTTCTGTGGTAGAGAGAGGAAAAGAAACACCTGGTAAACCAGAGCCTGTTTTCTGCCTCTTCTAGGCTGGCACGGGTTGGGGGGAGAGCTAGTAACTGTGCAGCAACCTGGCCCGTGGGAGGCAGTGGGGGGCTGTCCTGCAGTAGCCACAGGTCAAAGAACAGAGAAGTCCGAGAGCTACTACCTGCCCTCAGACCCTGGCTCGGATTGGGTCCCTGGGCCAACACCCCAGGAAGTGATAGGGCTTTGCTTCATCCTACTTTAAGAATCATTAAAAAAAAAAAAAAAAAAAAAAAAAAATCATTGACATTCTGGGAACAGATGTAAGCCAGGAACTAAAGTGCTATGGGTTAGTGGCAGAATGGAATCAAGACTGGTCACCAACACACAGAGAGCAGACTGCAAATGGATTCCTGGCTGGCGTCCCAGCCCCCTACCCCAATCCCAACCTATGCTCAGAACAAAGTCCAGACAGACTTGATCTTAGACTGGAATCTCAGTCCACAGCCCCTTTAACAGAGGGAACATCAGTCCTGGAGATAGAGGTAGAGGGTAGACCACAGAAGTATCATCCTTCACGGGCCTATTCCAAGCTTCAACAGGTAGAAGAGGAAAAGCTTCTTTGCTCCACTCTTCACAGCCTTGGGACCCTAACCTGGGAGAGGGGACCCACACTCTCAGGAGCCTTCAGCAGTATATCCCCTCCTGCCACTGGCCCTAGTCCAGGAGAGTGTAGCATATTGAGAGGGGTGCTCACCTGCTGAGGGCACTCTGACAAACCGTTCCCCATTCTTTCCTTCTAAAAAGCAAGAGCTGTTTCCTATTTTCCTTTTTGGTAGTGCTGGGAGGGTGAATCCAGGGCCTTGTGCACACTTACATATGCTCTACCACTGAGCTACATCCCCAGCACTTATTTATTTATTTTTTGGAACCAGGGATTGAACTCAGGGATACTCGGCCACTGAGCCACATCCCCAGCCCTATTTTGTATTTTATTTAGAGACAGGGTCTCACGGAGTTGCTTAGGGCCTCACTAAGTTGCTGAGGCTGGCTCTGAACTCAAGATCCTCCTGCCTCAACCTCCTGAGTCACTGGGATTACAGGCATGCGCCACCACACCTGGCCCCAGCCCTTATTTTTTGAGACAGAATCTCACTACATTGCCCAGGCTGATCTCAAACTTGCTACCCTCCTGCTCAGCCTCCCCAGTCTCTGGGATCCTAGAAGTACACCACAATGCCCAGCTCTTAGTTTCCTTTTACAAGAGTCTTGAGTGAAGGGGCCCTGACAACTACTGACAGTGAAAAGACAAAGGGCTGAAAATCTGAAAACCAGAGTCTGAGTCTCAACTATACTAACAGTAGGTCCTTTGGCACATCACTTGACCTGAGCCCACTTTCTCTTCTTTGTACAAAATGGGGCTACTATAAACCACCTTATAAGTGTGTTGTGTTAAAACTAAACCAGTATACAATTGGTATCATCATCACTATTGCTACCATCTGCCTGAGTCCCTGTCCAACAGACAACTAGGGGGTATACCTGCACCTCCCTTTCCTATTCTTTAGCGGCCAGCCTTCCTGTTCCTCCTTACACCTGCAGGACGTGGTGTAACAAGGTGTTGTTCAGAGATTAGAGTATCCTCTTGTCTGGATTCCAGATACAACAGTTAGGAAGAACAAAGTGACAGGTTGGGCACAGTGGCTAAAATTCCAGTGGCTCAGGAGGCTGAGGAAGGAGGATTCCAAGTTCAAGGCCAGCCTCAACAACTTAGTAAGGCCCTAAGCAACTCAGCAAGACCCTCTTTCAGATAAAAAATAAAAAGGGCTGGGGATGTGGCTCAGTGGTAAAGCACCCCTGGGTTCAATTTCTGGAACCAAAAAAAAAAAAAAAAGAACCAAGTGACCAACTGGTCATCAGGGAACAAGGTTCAAGAACAGGCAGGGCCAGATGGAGGTGGGAGGGAATGTGGGAGCTGGTAAGGTAACTAGCAAACACTTTACACAACAAGTGGAAAGGTCGGGGGCAGGGAGACAGGAGAGAGGGAGGGAATGAGGGCAGCCAGGTGCCCAGGACACACATGTACAGCTTGAGGTGGGATGGAGTTGGGGGCTGGGAGCTCAGGGAAAACAAGGGCAACTGCCACTGCTCCATGAGTCAGCTGAAGGACAGCATGCTGATCCTCACCCTGTGCCCCCACCTACTCCTCAACTCAAAGTAGCTCTGGGTGCTCTCTGCACTTGTTGCTCCCAACAATTGTCAAGTTCAGCTTTAATAATCAGGGCGGGTGCAGCCACACTCCGGCCAGCCCCCAAGGCTGGAAGGTGAGGGACAGGATAGAGCAACAAGGGTCTCCAGGGCACCTCTGAGGGCTGAAGAGGACTCAGGAATCAGAAGCAAAAGGTCAAAACGTTTTTACTCTGTGAGCCTCTTCTGTGGGAAGGAGAGCTGGACAGAGCACAAGGTGTCCATAGGAGGTGGGGCGGAGAGGCAGGGAGCTGTTGGGGTTGTAGATTTACTTCCTGTGGGGGCAGAAATGAGAGGAGTAGAGGGGGCTGCACCCTCCTCACAGGCTCCAGAGAGACTCTAGTCCTGGTGCCCAGTTCTGACACCTGCCCCTCCTGAGTTCACACTGGAGTCCTCGAAGTCCTAAAACCACATGGCCTGTCTGAAGCCCATGTCAGGAGAGGAATTCTTGGCAGAGGGAAAAAGCTGGCATGGGCCAACTAAGGCTGCTTGGAGTTCTTCCTGGGGCTTGTTGTCTTTTCCTGGCAGGAAGAGGGCACAGCTGAGGCAGGAAGACCTGAAGCCAGTAGGAGAGTCATCTTGCCTGCTGGAGCCATGCCCCAGATTCTTCAGCTTTGAGGTTAGGGGTTTCAGTACAGGAAGGCTGGGTGAAGCTCAAAGCTCATCAGGGGGGCTGTGCGGGAGGGGAGATGCTTTCTGGATGCCCTCCTCTTCCTCAGGCCTGGGGTCTCCCTCAAGGCCCCCCAACTCCTTCCTCTGCTTGCTGCTGCTGCTCCTGCTGCCTGAAGCCTTGGTCCTGCTGCTCTTCTTCTTGGACTTTTTCCCTCCCAGGGCAGCTGTGTCCCCCTTCTTGCCAGACCACCGCTCTGCCAGGCAACCTAGGCAGGGAGAAAAGAGACCTCAACAGAGCTATGTCAGGACCAAATTGCTGGGGAGCCACTGGGGAGAGCAACCACATCCATGCCTGATACCAACATCCCTGAGCCCCTCTGGGGGTGCCTCAGTTATCTGTGTTATTCTGCACCTGATTTCAGTGCCTCTAACTTCGTCACATCTCATCAAGATCCCTGAGGACAAAGATCACCCATGCTCTCTTCCAGTCTCTCCTGCCCTTCTCCCCAAGGGGTAGCACAGGATACAATCATCCCTGTGCTGCCTTCACCTCCCCTCCAACTCACTGGTGTCCTTTCCCTTCAGCACATGGTTGGCACAGAGAAATTCAGTCAGGTCCTCCTCCTGGTGGTTCCTGTACCAGTCTTCGATCACCTCCTCAAACTCCTCCACCAGCACGTCACACTGTGAATCACAACACTGGGCATTGGCAAAGCTCCACACCTGACTCACTCCTGGGGTACTGGGCTAGGCCCACCATCCACCAGGAGATAAGCAGGTGGCTGTGATCTGCCTAAGGAATCTGAAGCACATGCTCTTGGTGGCCTTCCTCAGTGCAGACCAAATTCCCCACTGCCCCATTGAGCACAGCAGGCAAAAGGGCCCATACCTGCTTCTTGAGGTCAGCCACCTCAGCAGAAGTCTCATTCCACAGCTCATAGGGGATGTCCATCACCACCTTGACCCCTTTGTGTACCAGGTTGTGCAGTGTCTCAAAAGTCTCTGACATGCCCTGGAAGAGGCCACCAGACATGGGAAGTAAAGGCATATTTCCTATCTCCCACCCTCCTCTCCCTGGTGTCTGAGGGCCTGACTCTGAGAGTTCAAGAGCCTCGAAGGCATCCAGCCCTCAGTGGCATCTTCCTCTCCACTCTCTCAGTCCAGCTTTCCACCATCCCTGCACACACACCCTCACCTACCTCCCCACACCTCATCCTTTCAAACAGATCTGTTGTTGTCTTCACGTATTTTGAACTTAGACTCCTTTTCAGGAAGTAAGTTTGTCTTGGCTCTTTCCCTTTAGTGGGCTGGGCCCACTCTCTCCCTATACCCAGACCCACTCTCGCTCCAGTTTCTTCCTGGCCTGTGTCTTTACTTTGTGGGAAAAGAGCACAGCAGAGGCAGGAAGGACACTTTATTCTGTAAAAGCTATCTCTGCCAGCTACCCTGGCCTTATACAAAAGACAACATACTACCCAGTTCCTCCATCTTCCTAGATACAATTTACACAAATACAACATACAGGAGCTGGGGAGGTAGCTCAGTAGTATATGGATTGCTTAGCATATGTGAGGCCCAGGGTTTAATCCTGATCTCCATCAAAAACAAAACAAAACAAAACAAAAAAAGGATACAAATATATCCTCTCCCCCATTCCTGCTTCTCACACAAAAAGTAGTATATCATATACAATTTTGCACCTTTTCTTTCACTTAATAATACACCTTGAAGATCAGTTTAATTCAATTCATAAACAGCTGCCTCATTTGTTGTTTTACAGCTGCCTCACAGTCCACTGAGTGACAACTCATTGCATGTAACCCCACCCCTACTAGTAGACAGATTGTTTCTAATTGTTTGCTATAGAAAATAATTTTAAACATTTTTTATTAAATCAAACATGGATTTATTAGCTAAACTCACACAAGTTTTATTTATCTATCTTTCTTTCTTTCTTTTTTTTTTTTTGTAGTGCTGGGGATAAAACCCAGGGACCTCATGCATACTGGCAAATGTTCACCTGCAGAACCACATCCCCAGCCCTCATATAAATTTCAAATACAAAACCTAAGACCTGCTTGGGACCATACCCTTAGGTGTCCCAGGGGTTAACCTCCTTCACTAGAAGGTAACTTAGGGGGCAAATGTGGGCAGTAATGATCTTCCCACATGCCAGGAACTGAAGATGTAGAGAAAAAGAAATGCCTTGTTGTAAGTAGTGTCTTCCCCACAAATAGAAGGATCATGCACACCAAGTGAATTAAACGTGACACAGGCACACTGGAGGAGTCTAGAGAGGTGCTACCATGTGGTTACAGATGAGGGACTGGGCAATCACTGTCCCCAAGTGTCTTGTAACATCTTCCCTCCTAACCACTTGTGCACATCCTAGACCTTGCTTAGTCTTCTTCACTCAGGTGTTTTAGACCCCCATGGGAGTTGTCAGCCTGGTGCATTTCTGCCTATGTCCATGACTGAGGCAGGACCCTGATGAACAGGTGCAGGCCATCATGAATGTGTCTAATGCCACAGAAAAGTAAGGCCACTCAGGAGGAGAGGAGTGCAAATGGCAATCCAAGAGTAGGAACAGGCAACAAGGGAGGCCTCTCCCAAGTTAGGATCTGCAAATCACCCTCACACTAGTGGACGTACTTAGATACAATGCAGACTTGGCCCCAGAGGGGATGAAGGACAAGCACAAAGCCAACCTTGGCAAACCGGTTACTGCCGGTCCTCTCCTTGTGCAGGCTGTAGTCCAGGAGCCTCTTGCAAATGGTCTCAGTGACTTCAATTAACCGTAAGTCCCTGCCAAGACAGCAGTACCAGAGGAACTAAGTTCTCCTCCCAGCCCCAGTGGTTAGTTGTCCGTCCCTCCAGCCCAGTTGCCCAACACCTGAGCATCTCACCAAAGGGAAGTCAGAGCTGGAAAGAAGATAGTTCATCTGGTATGGGGGTTCTGAAATGCTGGAACACAGACCAGAGAGACAACATTTTAACAGCTCTAAGGACTTCCTTTCTTTCCTTTCCTTTTTTTTTTTTTCATTTTTTTGCAGCACTGGGAATCTAACCCAGAGCCTCACATGCTAGGCAAGTATTCTTTTTTTTTTTTTTTCCTTTTGGTACTGGGGATTGAACCCAGGGGCAGTTCACCACTGAGCCACATCCCCAGCCCTATTTTATATTTTCTTTAGACACAGGGTCTCACTTAGTTGCTTAGGGCCTCGCTAAGTTGCTGAGGCTGGCTTTGAACTTGAGATCCTCCTGCCTCAGCCTCCCAAGGGCTAGGATTACAAGCGTGCGCCACCACGCCCGGCTATGTATCAAATTTTGATGGCAAAATACCATTTCATTTTGAAAGAATGATCATACTTAACAGAAGTTGTTTTTCTTATTTAATATTTATACCTGGCAAGATTAAAAGTTGGCAATTCTATGTTACCACTTTTTTCTTATTCATTCATCTATCTTTTTGTGTGATGCTGGGGATTGAACCCAGGGCCTTGCACATGCTAGTGCTCTACCACTAAACTGCATTCCCAGCCCTATTTTTTTTTTTTTTTTGAGACAAGTCCCATGTCTCTGGGATTACAGGCATGTATCACCACACCAGCTTCAATTTTTTTATAAAATATATTGGTCCATGAAATTCTGGTCTCTGGGAATCACTAACATAGTACTATCAGTCTTGCTTTTACAGATAAGGTATCTGAGTCCCAGAGAAGTAATTTATAAAGGTCACCTAATTAATTGAAAATAGAATCACTGGGCAAACTTGGGTCTCAGAGCTGACTCCCTTGTGGTGGGTTTGCCTAGCTGAAAGGGAAAAGGGAATACCAACCCCTCAACCCCCCAGGAACAAAGCAGGCTAGGCCACTGAGTCCCCATTCACTTACGACTTAGTATATTTGACTCCAGAGGCCTTCCGGTCCAGGATGCCATAGCCCGTGTCAATCACCTCCTTGGTCTTGCCGGTTTCCTCAAAGGCTGACTTCAACTCCACAGCAACATATTTACACACTGGGGGAGGGAGATGTATTATAGCCCACTGAGTGCACAGGAACCTTCGACCAGCAAAACAAGTTAAGGTGGGTGTCCCTTCCTAGCGTGAGCTAAGTCAATACTCAGGACAAGAAAGGAGATAGTACCAGACACCTAATGGGATTCACTATGTTAAAATGGCTCCAAGATCTATTGTCCCATGTTCACTCTTGGTCCCATGTTCACTTCTCCTGATTACCTTCTCTTTTTTTTTTTTGGTACTGGGGATTGAACCCAGGGGCACTCCACCACTGAGCCACATCCCCAGCCCTATTTTGTATTTTATTTAGAGACAGGGTCTCACTGAGTTGCTTAGGGACTCACTAAGTTGCTGAGGCTGGCTTTGAACTTGCGATCCTCCTGACTCAGCCTCCCAAGTCGCTTGGATTACAGGAGTGTGCCACCACGCCCGGCTCCTGACTACCTTTCTATCATGCCCCTCACACTATCCTCAGCCCATCACTTCACTTTCAAAAATGTTATACATAAACTGGGTACAATGCCACATGCCCTGCTACTCAGGAGGCTGAGGCAGAAGGATCTTCAAGTTCAAGTGGCCTGGGCCACTTAGCAAGATCCTGTCTTCAAATAAGAAATAAAAAGGACTGGGAATGTGATTCAGTGGTAGAGTGCCCCTGAGTTAAATCACTAATACAGCAAAATAAATAAATAATAGACAAGCATAGTTGTGCACAACTGTAATCCCAGATATTCTGGAAGCTGAGGCAAGAGGATTGGAAGTTAATTTAGCAAGACCCTGTCTCAAAATAAAATAAAAAGGGCTGCAGATATAGGTCAGCTATAAAGCACCCCTGGGTTAAATCCCCATTACCAAAAAACAAGAACAAAAACATACATACAGAAAAGCTGAAAGAGTGCAATGAATAACAATATCCTTCTACTTGTATTTAACAGTCAGTGATTTGTCATAATCCCTCTCCAATATCTAATATATATATCTTTTTTTTTTGTCAATGGACCTTTATTTTATTTATTTACATGTGGTGCTAAGAATCAAACATGCTAGGCAAGTGCCCTACCACTGAGCTACAACCCCAGACCCTAATATATATCTTAATAATATATACATTGATGCTGGGCGTGGTGGCACACATCTGTAATCCAGTGGTTCAGGAGGCTAACACAGGATGATAGAAAGTTCAAAGTCAGCCTCAGCAATTTAGTGAGGCCCTAAGCAACTCAACAAGACTTTGTCTCAAAATAAAATATAGGGCTGGGAATATAGCTCAGTTCGTGGAGTGTTTGCCTGTCAAGCATAAGGCCCTGGGTTCAATCCTCAGCACTGCAAAAAAAAAAAAAAAAAAGAAAGAAAGAAAAAGAAGAAAAAAGAAAAGAAAATATAAAAAAGGACTGGGGATGTGGCTCAGTGGTTGAGTGCCCCTGGGTTCAATCCCCAGTAACACATAAACACACACACACACACACACACACACACACACACACAGTTTTTGCTAACCCAATTTGAAAGTGAATTGCCACTATGAACTTTCATCCCTAAATGTTATCATGTACCTCCCAAGAACAAGGACCTTCTATGTAACCATAAAACAATTATGATACTTGGAAAATTAATAATAATTCCAACATCATCTAGCAGTCCATATTAAAATTTTCCTAATTGTCCCTAAAATATCTTTTATGGTTGTTTTATTACTTGATTTCACATGTGTTCCAACAATAGCTCTCTATTCCTGCCAAGTTAATTTGCTTCATCTCCTCCAGAGAGGCCTACTGTTTTCATACATTTATTTTCTCATTTCCTCTCTTTCTTCCTCAAACAGTTATTAAGTAACTCCTATTGTCATGTACTACTTGATATGCATAGATGAAAACAAGGTACCTCCTTTCCTCCAGATACTCAGTGTAAAGGAGCAAAGGTATAAATAATTACCACTGTATAAGGAGTGCTAGTCATAGAGTGTGAAGTGCCTGAGGTCCTAGGAAAATGATTAATGCCCCTCTAGGGGCTTCTGTGTCCATTCTTCTACATCACATCAAAAACCTCCTCCCCAGGAAGTCTTCTGAACTAACACCTTTTTTTTGGGGGGGGGGCACAGGTGGTGGGATTGAACCCTGAGGCTCACACTTGCTAGGCAAATGCTACAATGAACTACATTCCAGCACCCCACTTGTTATGGTTTGAATATGTGGTGTCCGGCAAAAGCTCATCTGTGAGACAATACAAGGCTGTTCAGCAGGGCACAGTGGCCCATGCCTGTAATCCCAGCAGCTCAGAAGGCTGAGGCAGGAGGATTGTGAGTTCAAAGCCAGTCTTAACAATTTAGTGAGGTTCTAAGCAACTCTACATAAAATATAAAAAAGGGCTAGGGAAGTGGCTCAGGGGTGAGGTGCTCCTGGTTCAATCCCTGATACAAAAAAAAAAAAAAAAAAAGAATGTTCAAAGGGGAATGATTAGGTTAGCCAATCAATGGCTTAATTCATTGATGATATGGATTAACTGGATGGTAACTGTAGGTAGGTAGGGTGTGGCTGGAGGTAGGATACTGGGGGTGTGCCTTTGGGGTCTCTATTTTGTTTCTGATGAGCAGAGTTCTTTCTCTGCTTCCTGATTGCCATGTCCTCAGTTGCTTTCTTCCTCCCCACCCTTCTACTATGATGTTCTACCTTGGGCCCAGAGTTGGCTGTCTTTGGACTGAGACCTCTGAATAATGAGCTACAAATACACTTTTCCTCCTCTGCATTGTTCTCCTCAGGTCTTTTGGTCACAGCAATAAAAAGGTTGACTAAAACACTATCTGCTCTTGGTTTCATTCTGGGCCTTTGCAAAATTTATGCTCTCCCTAAGGAACTTAGTCATCTAAAGAGTCTCTCCATCTAGACTACACAGACCCCTAAAGTGGGCATCATGTATTGGGATATTTTTCTGTATTGCTTTAGTCTGTGCATATTGGATGCTTGATTAAATATTGCTGATAGAGCCAGTGTTTGTGGCCTAGCAGCTTCTGATGCCTCTGAATGGAATAGTCTGCAAGCTAAATGCATTGTGCACTGTTATAATACTGATTGCAGAGTTTGGTTGAAAACCAATTTACCACAAAAGTAAATACATTCCCTGAAGCTTTGCTTGATGAAATTTTATAACAAATACATTAATTGATGGCTCGGAGAACTTGGAACACATAAAAGTTCCAAATTATAAGCTGGTGATCTCAGAGTCTACAATACATTGAGGTTGTCTCACCCAGCTGGCTTTCCATCTCCCTCCCCTCTTCTGTCCTATACAAGCTCATAATTTTTCTGGCTCCTCTACCCACTTCTCCTATGCCTTCAACATGTAGTATTCCAGGTGAGGAAACATGAGAGGTTTGGAATATCCTTTCTCTCTTATACCCACCAACCACAACCTTGCTCCCCAACTCTTCCAAACATTACCTCTTCAATACTGCCTCTGAGATCCATCCCAGAACCACACCTGGAAGAAACTCATGGCACAGACTGCAGACCCTCACAGACATCCACCCACTCTTTTTCTGGGCAGAGTCTCTTTTCCTCTGTGCTGGGGCCTGTTCCACTCAGGTTACTGAGCCTGAAGGCAAGCTTTGTGGGCCAGACAAAATCAGCATTTAATAACAAAGGTGCAATAATAATAAATATAAATAAATACAATATTAAGAGGAACCTTAGGACTGGAGTTTGCCAAGCCATTCTTTGACTGAATAGCCCTTGTAAATTAATCTTCATCAATTACGAAATGAGGTTAGAATATTCAGAATGATCTCTAAGATCCTTGCCAGCTCTTTGCTTCAAGTCTGTGAATGCCTGCTAAAGAAAAGATATGTGAGCTTCTCAGGCTATGAGAATTCTAAAAGAAAACAATAAGAGCTCTTTGGTATCAGAGTAAGATTGAAAACAAAGAAAAAATGAAGTGAAACACTCAAAGAATATCAGTAAGAACTAGAGGAAGAGTGGAAGGAAAGCATCCTGGCACAGGCTAGATCTATACTGTTCGCCCAACCCATAAGGTGAGATTAGCCATCTCTGGGGCATATCTATCTTTTTTTTTTTTTTTGTGGTGCTGGGAATTGAACCCAAGATCACTTTACCACTGAACTACATCTCCAGCCCTTTTTTAATATCGAGAGAGGATCCTGCTATGCTACCCAGGCTAGAATCAAACTCACCATCCTCCTGCCTTATCCTCTCAGGTAGCTGGGATTACAGGCTTGCCAGCAGCATGCCTGGCTTTTAACATCTCATTTTCAATCCCTCAGATGGAAGAATTATGTGTCCCAAACCGCCATCCCCACTTTCCAGTATTTATGAAACATCTGGCCTAGTGCAAGCTTTGAATTCAGAGGAAATGAATTTATGGCCAACTTTCTGGGGGCCTGTGGATAGGGTGTGGGAAGACAGAGTGACTATTAAGTTCAAAAAACGGAGGGAAAAAAGATAGGACCTTCATAGTTTTGCATCCCTGCCCAGCTCTCTCTCTCAAGTTCCTGCCCCCACCCGTCTTGGATCTCACTCTTCATATCTGTAAAATCTTTCTCCCTCACTAAATCCCCTTCCCCAGTGATCTATGCTTGCCCTAAAGTGATCTCTCACACCTCAGATCCTCCTTCCTGCACACGCACTTACAGCCCTTTCATTCAATCATATATATTCCAAAAATAATTTATTGATAAACATTTGAGACAAGGGACAGGGACGGCTAGCAGGGCGGGGGGCTTCAAGAGACAACTACAGAGATTAGGTTGCAGTGTTCTCCGCACAAAGAGAGTATCAGATCCTTCTTCACCCAAGATGAGTCATATGGACCTTTTCAGTTCCTCAAACTCGTCCTTTGCTTCCCAGTCTGCAGGCCTCTGCATCGGCGGTTTCCTCTGAGTGGGCCCCTTTCCCTTCACTTCTCTTCACCTGGCCAACTCCTAATTACTCTACAGGCTTCCTATAAGACTTGCCCGACACCGCCCTCCCTACACCCCACACCTCCAGGCTAGATTAGCTACTCCTCGCCGGCCCCCAAAGCCCTGTACTTTCCTATCACGGAACCTCTCGTCCACCCCGACGTCCCAGGGCCCAACACAGTGCCAAGCACACGGAAGGTTCAATGAACGCTGAGACCTCGCTCTAGAGCCCGGGACCTTCCATCCATCGACCCTACTCCGAAAGCCCCGCCCCCAAGCCCGCCCCTCCGGCAGGATACACCCCGCGGCCCCGCCCCCTCACCTTCGCATTTGCTGGGCAGTCGAACCCAGTCGGTCTCTTCGGCGCTGGCCTGGCTCGGACCCAGCTCCGGGGCGGGCAGTTGCAGCAGCAGCAACAAGGGGAGAAGCAGAAGACAGCGGGACGCGGGTTCGCGCAACGACTCCATGTCCCAGCCGGACCCGACCCGAGCGGACCGGGCGGCGCTTCCTGCAGCGGCGCGCTCTCAGCAGCTTCCCTGAGCCGCTTCCGGGACTGCACACGTGCCTCAGCGTAACCACGGCAACAGCGAGCCCCTGGCCGCCCCCTCCTCCCGCGGCCTCAGCCCGCCTTCTAAGCGGACGAAGGCCCGCGGACAACCCAGCCAATGGGCTTTCTCGGGGTTTGCCTTTTAACGAATGGGAAGACTTTCTTTTTTAAGCCTCCGCCAATAAGAGAGAGGATGATGGCCTCAGCGACCTATGGCGACATCTTTTCCCACCCGCTAACAGAAGCTGGGGGAGAGGCTGGAGGGTCCGGACCCTGGGAGTAGAACCCCTGGTCTGTCCCTGAGTGGGCTGGGTTCGGGCGCGTTGGTCCTGGGAGATGTGGGGAAGTCTTTTTTCTTGGTGTTCTCCGCCTCCTTAAACGTCACTTCCCTCCTGGGGTCATAAAGCTGCAAGCCCTTACTGAGCACCTTTTTTAAAAAATGTTTTTGTTAATGCATTATAGTTACACATACTATTGGGGTTCATCTGACATCATAATACATGAGTGGTATATAATCTGCTCCATTTCAGTCCTCAGTACTTCTCCCCCACCCCAGCACCTGCCTTCAAATTTCTTGAGTGTAGTAGGTCATCCTAGTAGGCACATAGGGTGAGAGCAGTACGACACAATTTCCAGCACCCAGTAACCCTGTATTTCTCCTCGTGAAAACTATAATAAATAACTTCCTCTCTGAACCGCAGCTTCTATTTGTGTGATGACCAAGTGATCCACCTTCTGTGTGAGACTTGCCTATTTTGGAAAGCTCAAATCATTTGCTAGAATTAAAGCTTATGGAGCAGATGGCAAAAGGTTCAGGAATTTTCTTTTCTGTATGTAATCTCAGTTCCTTTTACTGTCCTATTTATTTCTTTAGGTTTGAGCTCCCAGAGGCAGGAAGTTGGCTGATGAGCAAATGCATGTCCCTCCCACCTCCCCAGCAACAACAGGGCGCCTGGCACAAGGAGATACTCAAAGACCCCCCTCTCTGCCCTATCATTAAGAAGAAGACATGTCTGGTGGCTCAGTGGCACAGGCCTGTTATCCTAGCAACTCAGAAGGCTGAGGCAGGAGAATCACGAGTTCAAAGCCAGCCTCAGCAACTTAGCAAGGCCTAAGCAACTCAGTGAGACTGTCTCTAAACCAAATATAAAAAAAGGGCTGGGTTGTGGTTCAGTGGTTAAGCACCCCTGGGGTCAATCCCTGGTACCAAAAAAAAAAAAAAAAGAAAAGAAAAGAAAAGAAAAGAAAGAAAAAGAAGGACTGTCTGGGTCCTTGGGGTTGCTTCAGTGTCCTGTGAATACACAGAGACCAATCCTGTTTCTCTGGGAGGTTGTCTGCAAGTTGCATTTAAAAAAATTTTTTTTTTAGTTGTCAATGGACCTTTATTTTATTTATTTATATGTGGTGCTGAGAATCGAACCCAGTGCCTCACACATGCTAGGCAAGTGCTCTACCACTGAGCTACAACCCCAGCCCCTGCAAGTTGCATTTTTGCCCATTAAATCCTTTTCCCCAATACTTTGTTTCCTTCCTAGCAGCTGGATATTTTTGCCATTTTATGAAGACTTCAAAGGACTGAGGTCTGAGCCTTTGACTTGTCATTTTCTAGTCTTAGCTTCTTGCTTAAAACAACTGTGTTGGTGACAAGGCATTTTGTATAGGCTGGGCTGTGGCATGTGGAATTCCACAGTACAAGGATCAGGACATCCTCCTAAAGTTCTCCATTTTCTCTAGACTTGATAAGACTTTGAAAGGTTCAGAGGCCAGCCATGGGCTTTGATTTTCTTAGGCCCAGAACCCTTCCTGGAAGATAGTAAGCCAGCCACAGTGGGAATTGACAGGCTGGGCAGGGCAGCATTCGGAACTGGGTAAGCTGGACAGAGGAGTTGAAGCTAAGGGAAGCCCTCCTTCTGGAATGGATAAAGGGCAGCTGAGAGGAAGCCAAGGCTCAGCATCTGGGCTGAGAGCTGGGAAGGGACAATGGCTAGAGAAGGTCCGAGGCTAAGCTGGACCTTCTGGGCAAGCCCATGCTTCCCTCAGTCTGTGTGTCAGGGAAGGAGCAGGCCCTGTGGGGTTGGTGGATAGCTTCATCCCCAGAAGCTGTGGGACCCCTCTCCCCTGCTCCCTGAAGAATCCAAAACAGAGATGGGAGAATCTCCTTTCAGGCTGCCAATAGATGAGGAGTGGAAGAGACAGTGAGGGTCTCCAATGAACAGCAGCTAAGAGTGCACAGAGGCTCTGGGAAACTGGGGTGTCGTTGACACTGTCTGTGAGGGGATATTGAGGCAGAGTTTCCCACCCTATACCTTAGAGGAAGGAAGACTGAAGGGAGTGTCATTGATCCCATTGACTGTGGTGCCCAGTGGACATCTGAATTCTCTTAAGAGCACTTAGGTTTTTAGGGTGATTATTAGAGAAGAACTCTCAGGAAAGGCTGGATTTCCTGTCACCACTGGGAAAACCAGGGACACACAGGTCATACTCCACTGTGGAAACTTCATATTCTATAAGAATTTCTCTTTAGGAAACAAAGCAAAACGAAAAACGAGCAAAACCTATTTAGCACCTGACCCATAGTTGATGCTCAATGAATATTTGGCAAATGAATAATGAATGCCCCTTAACTGATTGATAACGTGAAAATTTGGAATTACCATCTGATACCCCTAGCATCTACATGATCCTGTTCCCCAGGAATCCTGGCCCTGTTCATTTTTGTCAAGTCTGTACAGGACTTTCAAGAGCAGCATTCACTCCCTGAGCGCCTGGGCTCCCTGCCCTACCCTTTTACAGAGGTTGGGCCAGGGTAAGGAGACAGAGAGGGAACCTTGCCCAGAGCTTGATTGTGCGAGGAGACAAAGATGGGACAGCTTCCCCCAGCCCCCAGCCCCACTCTACAATTCCCAGGCTCTCACTCTAAGGAAGCCCTCTTCCTCAAGGGAGCCTCTTCAGATTTCTTCTTCCTCTAACTCTGCCATCCCGCCCCCAACACATGAATTAAAATATTTTTCATTTGCTGTATCATTTAAGTTCTTTAATTCTGTGCTGAGTGATCTGCACCCAAAATGCTCCAGAGACTGGGCAGATCCCCACCCTCAGGGGCTCTGTCTGATGGAGGTCACAGCCTTTTCCTCAGAAAGCCCTCAGTCTTGGGGTAGAGAGGAACACTCAAGTCAGGAGACGGTGGGTCACATACAAAACAGGAAAAGAAAAAAAAAGCTCCAAGACTTGAGGAAGGAACACCAAGGGCTCATGGTGAGCGCCAGGCCCAGCTGGGTTCCTAGAGATCCCCTCCTGGCAGCCTGAGTTCCTGTGCTCCTGACCCATATGGCAGGTCCTGGGGCTTAGCGTGAACTGGACAGGCTAGTGTGCTTACAAACCGAAGTCCCTCCAACACTGAGGTCAAGTGCAACAGGTGGCAGCTGGGAGCTTGAGGGCCCGCGGCTGAGTTAGGAAGATGTGGCTGCAGGTGAGGAGCACATCGAACAGCAGCAACTTGAAGAGCAGCAGCCGAAGAGCCCCCAGCCTTAGGGCCCTGCCAAGTGTCCCTGCGCAGGAGGAATGGGTGAGGAACCTGGAGAAGTCCCCTGGTTTCCCCAGAGGACAGAGAGTGGGTTGTCCTCTGTTTTGGCCATCTGCTTTCCACTTTGTCCCTTCCTCTAGGGAAGGTCCTTCTTAGTGTCTAATCTCAGTTCTTATTGGTAATAACAAATACCTTCCTGGCCTTCATTTTATTTTCTTTCCCAACAAAGTGGGGGGTGGACTGGCAGGAATTAACAATTTGATGTAGAGACTAACTAGCTCAAAATTTTTTATTTGGTCAAGAAAAAGACTTGAAAACTCTCAGTCAACCACTCCAACCAGTTTTCCATCTACACCAGCTCCCCCTGAGACCATCCACAGGGCTGTCCAAGGAGACACCGTGGACCTTTCTATTGGCTCTCACCTGTGCTTCTCAACTGATGTCTAGGAATTTAGGCTAGGGCCAGAGGATCCACCCCCATCTTATCCTAGGGTAGGCTGAGGCCCAGGCTAGCTAGTGCCCCAACCCAGCAAGACAGCCACTTTCGGAGACACAAGCTACCCCCCACCCACCCCCAGGAACCTATCAGGTCAGAACTCCACCCTCCAGGCTCAAGGTCCTGGTCCCCATCATTTATTCCCAGCCTACCACCCTGTGCCCAGGTACTCACCCCTGAGAGGATCCTGGAAGCAGGTCCTGGCTGTGGAAGCCTCTCCTGCCATCCAAGGAGAGGGTAAGTGAGTCCTTTGGAGGTGACCCATTCACTCTGGAGCACTACTCAGGTGCTGCACACCCAGTTCCCAGTGCTATATGTCTGGCCCTAGCAGCAAGGTGGTGGTTTTCAGGGCACATAAACAAATGTACCAGCAGCAGAAGCTGCTACAAGTCCTCTGAGGGTCCCAGATGCCCTCACTCCACCATTCCCTTTCTATGAGGGAAGAGGCCAAGGTGTCTGAGCATCTTCACAGTAGCTTTCTTTGGAAGGCAGGGCATTTATTCAACAAATATTCCCATTTAGGAGATGCCAAAACTGAGATCATCCAGAAAGATGGAGTCAGTTATTTGGTCACTAATAATAAGAGCCTAGCATGGCCATGTGACTTACCCTTCCTGTGTCTGTAAAATAGGGGCAATAATATGATTTATTTCATAAATGTGAAGTATTTGGAACAGTGCCTGGCACAGAGCTGGGTGTGGTGGCACCTGCCCATAACTCCAGTGACTTGGGAGGCTGAGGCAGGAGAGTCACAAGTTTCAGGCCAGCCTGGGCAACATAGCAAGACACTGTCTCAAAATGAAAAATGAAAAGGGCTGGGGATGTAGCTCAGTGGTAGAGCAAGCCTGGGTTCAATCCCCAGAACTGCAAAAAAAGTGATAGAAATTTATCATTTAATCATTATTTTTGGGTGTGCTTACACACACACACACACACACACACACACACACACACTCAACGCTAGGAAGGAGAGGGCATGTTTACCTATTATTATCTCTTGGCAGTCATGCAGCAGAGCCTGGATTTGATGTATCCCAGGTGCCAACCCCAGGATTCATGGCTGTGAGGTCAATCTGCCCTGGACCCAGGCATCACTTTACTTGAATGGTTCCCACTTAAAAACCCTTTATGCCTCCATGACTTGGAGCTGGCCTTCCCTCCCACCTGGTTCCAGGACATGTGAAAGGAGACAAGGAACATCTAAAGGAATCCCGACTCCATTCCCACCTGACAGTTGTAAGGGCTGTGTGCTCTGGCTCTGGTTTCCCGGCCCAGGCCCAGTGTGGCAGACCAAGGGTTCCCAGGCTGCCAACTCCTCAGAGGGCAGGGACAGCTGGGCCAAGCTAGTCCAGGTGCCATCTGCTGCTGGGGAAGGACCATAGGTGAAGGCATCTAGCACACTGCCATTGCCTCCTGAGAACCATATAGGGCTGTCAAGACCAGGTGGTGCGACATCAAGGACCAGGCAGATGACCAGTGTCTGCTGCTTCCCATCCACCAGCAGTGTGATTGGTGGGGCCAGAGAAGGGAAGGGCGTGCCAGACACACCTGCAAGAGAGCACGCACCTATGGAGGCTGGTATCTCATTGTAGGCTAGGGTTCTAGATTTCTCTTTCCATCTATTCTCCTACCCCGACCATCCACCCACCTGTCCTTCTACACACCTATAAATCCCTCCCTTTTTGCCTTTCCCTATCTAACCTTCCTTCCCTGCATCTATATGATCTTTCATTCACACAATTATTCACCCCTCCTTTCTTCCACCATTCATCTATCTCCATCCATTCTTTGTCTTCCCTCTAGATGCCTGCTCACCCATTCATCTTTCTATCTGAGCCCCTTTCTATGCCTGGTACTGAGGATATAATATTGAGTAAGACATTGTCCCTGCCCTCAAGGAACTCAGCCCATGGGAAAGACAGCAGATACATAAACAAACACTTAAAATAATACCATGTTGTGCCAGCCTCAGGAGAGTAGTTACCTCCAGGGAGGAAGGGAAGGAAATAGGACCTGGAATAAGATGAAAGATCTGATTCAAATATGCAAAATGTTAACCATTTGTTAATCTGGGTGGAATGTGCATGGGTGGTTTGTTTTTATTTGTGTTGGTTTTTTGTTGTTGTTGTTATTCCCTGTTGTTTGCTGTACATCTAAAATCTCCGTTTTTTTCTTTTCTTTCCTTTTTTTTTGGGGGGGGGTACTGGAGATTGAACCCGGGGTGCTCCACCTCTGAGCTACAACCCCCAACTCTTTTTTTTTTTTTTAATTTAGAGACAGGGTTTCACTAAGTTGCTGACACTGCCCTTGAATTCATGATCCTCCTCTTAGCCTCCATGCACCCATAAACCCAGAGCCTCATGCACACTGGGCAAGCATTCTGCCACCAAGCCACATCCTCAGCCCTGATTTCTGGAGTGCTGGGGATCAAACCCAGGACTTTGTGCATGCTAGACAAGCATTCTGACACTGACCTCCATCCCCACCCTTTTTGTTTTGGTACTATGGATTGAACCCCGGGACACTTTGTCACTGAGCTACATCCCCAGATCTTTCTTTTTATTTTTTTATTTGGAGACAGGGTCTCACTAAGTTGCTTTGTGCCCTGCTAAATTGCTGAGGCTGGCCTTGAACTTGAGAACCTCATGCTTCAGTCACTAGAGTTGCTGGGATTACAGGCGTGAGTCACCACTCCTGGCTAACTTTTTTTTTTAACTCTCAGCCCTTCTTTTTTTTTTTTGAGTCAGGGTCTCACTGAGTTGCTTAGCGCCTTGACCGTGCTGAGGCTGGCTTTGAACTCGTGATCCTCCTGCCTCAGTCTCTCAAGTGCTGGGATTACAGGCGTGCGCACCCGGCCACCCCTTTGTTTATACATAAGCCACACATCATACACTTTACTCATTTAAAGTCTAGGTTTGTTATTTCAAAATTTAAAAAAATAAGTCATGTGGGTACTGCAAACATCTATCCTATATTTTCCAAAGTAGTTCTGATTTTCCAGAATCTTATTCTTTTCAGTAAAGATGACTCATTTAAGATATAACAAAATGTTATTTTTTGAGTAGATTCTTTCATAGAAATAAAAGCTCAAATGTGACACCTATAAACAAACTTACACCATGAGTTAAGTGTATCCAGGTTAAAGGAATACCTCAGAGATGGGTATGGTAGCCAGCATTTATAACCCCAGGGACTTGGGAGTCTGAGGCAGGAGGATCAAAAATTCAAGGCAAGACTCATCAATTTAGTGAGGCTCAATGCAATCTGTTTCAAATAAGAATAAAAAGGAACCATGCCTGTAATCCCAGTGGCTCAAGAAGCTGAAGCAGGAGGATCATGGATTCAAAGTCAGTCTCAGCAGCCTATGAGGCCCTAAGCAACTCACTGAGAGCCCTCTAAATGAAATACAAAAAAGGGGGCTGGGGATGTAGCTCAGTGGTTGAGTGCCCCTGGGTTCATTCCTCAGTACATAAAAAAAAAAAAGAAATGTGTCAGAGAGTAGCCTGGTACAGTGGTGCATGCCTGTAATCCCAATGACTCTGGAGGCCCAGGTAGGAGGATTGCAAGTTCGAGGTCAGCCTTGGCAATTTTGAGAGGCCCTCAGCAACTTAGTGAGACCCTGTCTCAAAATAAAAAACAAAAATAAAAAGGGGTGGTGATAAAGCTCAGTGGTAAAGTGCCCCTGGGTCCAATCCCCAGTGAAAGAAAGAATAGGATTAATAACACCACCCTAGGGCTGGGGTTGTGGCTCAGGAGTAGAGCCATGCATGAGGCACTGGGTTCTATCCCCAGCACCACATAAAAAAATAAACAAATAAAACAAAATAAAGGTATTGTGTCCATTTACAACAAAAATATTTAAATAATAATAATACCACCCCAGTAAAATGCTGTGAAGACCAAAGATCATAAATATAAAAGGCTCTAGAAGATAAATTTTGGTATTAGTATTTATATTAAAATTACTAGGGCACTGCAAATAAAGGGAATAGAGAAGGCTGGGAGTAAGCCCCAGGACCCTCAGCTTCCTGAACCTTCTTAGCTGTACAGATAAAGACTTTCCCAAATTGAGTTCAGCTTCCATCTCCTCCATGAAATCTCCCAGGATTGTTCCTCCTCAACCCAGCTACTTCCTTCCCTTAGCTCAGGCCTCCTGTCATGGGCTCTCCCTGTTCCATATGGTGTCCTTTATGTCCCTGCGGAGGGAACACCTGTAACACACTGGGATCTAGCTTTAGATCCAGCAGACTCTCTGACTCAAAGGTCAAGGATCTTTCCCTAGCACACTCATGTAAACATGCACAGGATTCCAGATGAAACTGGAATTCTTCCCTAAACAGGCACCCTTTGGCTCCAGCTTTGATCTTTGGAGGGCTGAGGATAAGTACCCTGGAAAGTCACTGAAGCCTTGGAACCTCTCCTGAGACCACTGGCCAGCAGGGAGCTGAAAGGGAACCTGAGACACCCTGAGCCCTAATGGAATGGGACACTGAAGGCAGAAAGGACAGCATAAAACCTCACAATGTTACTCATGTCCCATTGTCATCACTTCCTATCAGATAACACAGTCCTGGCTCCACTAACCCCCAACTGCCAGGGACACCCATTCAGTTTGCTCTTATTTCTCCATCTCTCCAAGAGGGACTGCCTTTCCTACCAGCACCCCTTCAGGGCAGGACTTGGGGGCCCCTGAGCCAGGTGGCTGGGAGATAGAGGGAAAGGGATAGTGCCTTCTGGTGAGACCCTGGGTATGGGGTCTAAATAGCTTTTGTCCTATCTCCCTGCATCCCACCCATACCCAGGGAGGCCCAGAGCTAGCACTGAGCTTGGACAGATGAATAGGGGACAAAGAGGGATGCAAAGTGGAGCAAGGAGCTCACCTGTGGGCAGGGCTGGACACTCAAGAGCCAGGAAAAGCAGCAGCCAAGGCCCAGCCATGGCCCACTGGAAGAGGCAGGACCCAGCTGCAGACCTGAGTGTGGGCTGGTGGGGGAGGAACCCTTAAGATTGCCTCCCAGGCCACAGGCCCAGCTGCATGTCAGCTGCTCCACCGCGAGCTAAGCCGTTTCCCCACCCTGAAGCCCAATCCTCTCTTAGCAGCCAGGGAACTCAGGGTGCCACTCCCACACGAAGCTGATGCCCACGTTCTTCCACCCTCTCTCCTGTCTGAAGAGCACTTCACAGTCTGCAAAGCCTTTTTCCAGTTACTGACCTCACCCACAGGTCACACAGCACCAGGAGGGATGTCAGGGGCTCATCATTTAGCACTTCATTTGATCTATCACTTTGAGTTCCATTTCACAGGTGAGGCAAACTGAGTTTCTGAAAGATTGAGGGACCTGCCCCAGGTCATACAGCTGGCAGGTAGCAGAGCCAAGACTCGAATTGTTTCCAGATGGTTAGCCTTATAGGCTAAAAAAAAAAAATACCCAGGAAACTTCTGGCTATGTGCTTTATTTTTTTTAATTTTTTTAATACTTAAATCTGAATAATTTATTTTCCATAGAAAAACATCAGCATCAATCTGCTATATACTACAATTCTGTTCATTTTAGTCAACACAAGACGTCTAAGTCTTCCAGGTTATTCAATATCATCAGAGTCTTCATTTTTTTGTGTGTGTGTGTCCTCTAATTTATCTCCAGATCTGATCACTCCCCATCTCAACTCATCCAACTCTTGGCTATGTGCTTTAAAACCCCCTTTTCTTTTCCTTCTTTCCTCCCTTCCTTCCTTCCTTCCTTTCTTCTTTTCCCTCTTCCCCTCCCGTCCCCTCCTTTTCCTTTTTTTCCTTTCTTACCAGGATTGAACTCAGGAGCACTTGACCACTGAGTCACATCTCCAGCCCTGTTTTGTATTTAATTTAGAGATAGGGTGAGATAGGGTCTCACTGAGTTGCTTAGAACCTTGCTTTTGCTGAGCTGGATTTGAACTTTTAATCCTCCTGCCACAGTCTCCCAAGAAGCTGGGATTACAGGCGTGTGCCACTAGGCCCGGTTATTTATTTTTCTTCTTCTTCTTCTTTTTTTTTTTTTTAATGGTTCTGAGGATTAAAGCCAGC
>JAJEJO010002723.1:145977-157776 GCA_020662805.1 Glaucomys volans | reverse complement strand
AAAAAAAAAAAAAAAAAAAAAAATCTTGAGAATAACTCAGAGGTACAGCCTTTGCTTAGCACACCGAAAGCCCTAGATTACCCCCAGGATCTCCTCCCACTCCACCCCTAACCTAGTTTAATCAGTTAAAAGTAAAAATAGTATCTCATTTCCCTGATTACAACCTTTTCCCATTTAGTTGTTTCCTGCACTGCATTGTCTTTTTGACTTAGTGTCTTATTAATTTTGTTAAAATTTTTACTTATAGAATAAAATTTTCATATACAGTACAACTTTAAACAATATTTGTCTTTGTATATTACATTTGCTGGAGCCGTTTCCAAATTCATTAACAACTTCCACTTTTTATAAACCTATAATTTTTTATTTTGTATGAACCAACACTCAACTTAAGGATTTACTCATCCCTTTTAAGCATAGAAATCCTTCCCCCGTCTACAGAATTAATATATTCTCATTTCTATTGTCTTTTTGTGCATGTTTGGCTTAATCACACCCACCCCACTTTAACTCTACCAGGAATTCATTTAGGTGTAGGTAGAAGTCGTGCATGTAAAGCATATATTTATTCCAAAGAGCTAATCAATTATCCTGGGATTACTGATTAATCCTTCCTGATCCCACTATTTTTGAAATGTTCCTTTTTACAAGTTAATGTCTTTTATAGAGAGAGGTTTATTTCTTCCTGGATTTTTTAAAAAAAATTTAAACCTTTATTTTATGTATTTATTTTTATGTGGTGCTAAGGATCCAACGCAGTGCCTCACACGTGCTAAGCAAGTTCTCTGCTACGGAGCCACAGCCCCAGCCCCTCTTCTCGGATCTTTGACTCCTTTATTCTGGTGCCAGCCTCACCCCATTTGCGTCGGGATGGTTACTTAATGACCATGTTGGCTGCACGCTCCTGATTATCCTTAGGGAACCCTGGGCGGCCCGCGCTGCACTCCACCCTTCCTCCCCACGCTGCCTGGAGGCCGCGGGTTCCACGTGTTCCCAGGCCCAGCCGGCGCCCAGGTGCGCTGTGGTGGTGGGTTCCCGCCGGGAGGGGGATGAGAGGAGGCAGGTGTCCCTAACGACTCTCCAGTCCTCCAGTCTGGGGAGGTGCCTCCCGGCTCCGTTACCACATTACAGAGGGGGAAGAAGCCCTCTGGACTCCTTCATATTTCAGGACCTTCCCAGGGACAGGAAGGCGACGACTCCCGCGCTGCTGGCTTGGCAGCCTCCCTTTGCTAAAGCTACCCTTCCTTTTACACACTCCCAGTTGCTGATGCTTTAAATTTGTGATCCTCCTGCTTAGCCTCCCAAGTGTGTGCCACCACACCTGTTACACTATACTCCCCCAACCCATTTTCCCAACTTTATTCAGTGGCATGTTCACAGTGGGGATGTGCGTAGACATCAGTAGGGTCTGATCTGTCCTGGAGCCCTAGGGGCACCACACACCAGGCAGGGGTGAGGAGAGTTTGGTGGCTTCTGTACAATGGAGGAAACAGTGAGTGCCTGGGTTCCCCTAGCCCAGGACCACAATGGGAGGGGATAACACTGGGTTAAGATTGAGGGGGTGGGGTGGTGGCGGATAAAAATAATAACAGAATGTGTGACAGATACCATTGCCCTGTGTACATGCATGATCGCACAGATGGTGTGACTCTACTTTGTGTACAACCAGTGAAACAATAGCTGTACTCAATTTGTGTTCAATGAATCAATAAGTAATTAAAAAAAAAAAAAAGATTGAGGGGTAAGGGTAGTGGGCACAAAATGTCTGCTCCAGGGGTCCAAGTGGCCAAGTACTTTCCTGGGGCACAAGCCAACAGGGCATCTGAGGAACACTTTGGGTACCAGGCTATACCACTCTCCCTTTTGACATCTGTTGAGGGAGAGGGGAGTTCTGGACTGGGCTAAGCAGTTACCGTCTTGTTCCAGCCATTCCTCAGCCAGTCAGAAAAACTTCAATGTCTGCTCGAAGATGAAGCCTCAATATGCGAATGCCTTCATGACATTCACAATGTTCTTGTAGTCATTAAGCTGCCAAGGGCATTTGTAGAGGGGCTGACCAATGCTGCTGTGGGGCCAGTCTATGTTTTGGAGGCTGAGGTCCTTATTCATGTCTAGAAGTCCTTTCTTGTCCAGCAGCCCATGGTGAAATTGTAAGCCATTTTCAGATTAATCCACTGCTTGAAGTAATCTTCCACTGACAATCCCAAGTACTGGCACTGGCTTGGGAACATGACTTTTAAATCCCAGTCTCCATGAGTGACCAAAAATTGACTTGATGTTTGGATCTAGGACACCTTCCCTCGCCATTCACTCACTGACCCTCTCCAGCACTTGCTGCAGGCTTGGCTGACTATTCACCTTGATTTGAATAATCCTGGTGAGCCAGACATGGGGTGCATGCCTATAATCCTAGTGACTTTCAAGGCAGAGGCAGGAGGACAAGTATGAGGACAGCCTGAGCAACTTTGTGAGACCTTATCCCAAAATAAGAAAAAAGGATTAGGGATGTAACTCATTGCTCCTGGATTCAATCCCCAGCACACCCACACAAAATAAAAAAATAAATAATTAAAATAAAATTAAAAATTATCCTGAAAAAAAAAATGACACCCAGGTCACTTTAAAAACATTTATGCTGGTGAGCTCTGTATAGAGTGGGGCATGGGGCTGGATTTCCAAGATCTGGCCATTTAGTTTCAGGATGGGAAACTCAGTGATTTCCTCTACATACTCTGACTCCCTATACTATAATTGTATTTAAAAGGAGGAAAAGTTTATTTGGGGCTCACGGTTTTAGAGTCTCAGTCTTAGATGGCCAACTCCATTGCTCTGGGTCCAAGGTGAGGCAGTGCATCCTGGCATAAGTGTGTGGTGGGGAAAGCAGCTCAGGACATGGTCATCATGAAGCAGACAGAATTCCATTCATCAGGGACAGAATAGGAACCCTAAAGGCACACCTCCAGTGATCTACCTTCTCCAACCACACCCTACCTGCCTACAGTTACCACCCAATTAGTCCCTCAGTACATTAATGCACTGATTAGCTTAAGGCTCTCATAACCCAATCATTTCCCTCTAAACTTTCTTGCATTGTCTCACACATGAGCTTTTGGGGACACCTCATATCTAAACCATACTATTCCACCCTGATCTCCAGAAGCTCATGCCATCTCACAATGCAGAATACATTTGGTCCATTTTCAAGAGTCCCCATAATTTTTGTGTGTGTGTGGGGGGGGTAGGTTCTGGAGATTTAACCCCCGGGGTGATTTACCACTGAGCCACATCCCCAACCCTTTTTATTTTTTGAGACAGGGTCTCACTAAGTTGCTTAGAGCCTTGCTAAGTATCTGAGGCTTGCCTTAAACTTGTGACCCTCCTGCCTTAGCCTCCTGAGTTGCTGGGTTTACAGGTGTGCACCACTGTGCCTAGCAGAGTCCCCATAGTCTTAACATTTTAGCACTGTTCAAAAATCCAATTTCTGGGCTGTGCCTGTGGCTCAGTGGCACAGTGCTTGCCTAACCTGTGTGAGGCACTGGGTTTGATCCTTAGCACTACATAAAAATAAACAAATAAAGGCATTCTACAGCTACAAAAAAATTTTTTTAAAACAAGCATCCAATTCCAAAGTCTCCTCTGAAACTCAAGGCGACTCTTACTGTGAGCCCCCATAAAATTCAAAAGCAAGTTACATATATCCAATATGTAAAGGCATGGAGTAAATATTTCCAAGTGGAGAAATAAGGGCATATAAAGAAGGGAAGGGACCAAAGCAAACCTGAAGTCCAGCTGGCCAAACAAGTCCTGTAGCTCCATGTCCAGCATGTGGGGCACTTGGCATTGTGTAATTCCAAATGGCTTGTGTAACTCTGCCCCTATGACCTTGCTGGTTGAAGTCCTCATAGCCTCTCTCTTGGCTTGTTTCTGCTCTATTCCTGTAGTTTTCCTCTGCGTACATCCCATGGTACTGGCATATTTTAATCTCAGGGTCACCACTGCAGTTTTGGGTTCCTTCTCACTTCTCTAAGTATTGACCTCTCAGAAGCAACCCACAGGGACTCTGATCCTGCTACACTTTGCCTGGCCTCCCAGGCCTTTCTTTGAAATATTGGTGGAGCATCCATAATCCCCTAACTCCATCATGCTACATTTCTGCAGAACCACCATCAAGGTTCTGCTACCATCTCAAGTAGTAGCCAACCCTCCTGGGATCACAGCTGCAGCAGCCTGTGAGTACCTGAGTGGTTAAGCATGGTGAAGCAACTTTCCAGGACCCCTGTGTAAGCAGAATGCCCCCACTGGTCTCTTCTCAAAGGAATTTTTACTTTTATACCCTTAATCTTGACCTGGGTATGGTCTTGCCAATTTCTGAAATGTCTTCAAGTCAAGTCATCTTTCCTATTGTCTGTGGGTAATATATTTAGTATTTCTTTAGTGGTTATAGTCTTTAACAACCACAACTTCCTTTATATTGAACCTCACAAAAAGTCTCTGGACGTGGGCAAAATGTAGACAATTTCTTAGGCAGACCATAACACAAATTGGACCTCTTCCAATTTCCAATAGAGTCCTCCTCTTCTGAAATCTCATGAGCTCAGTCTTTACTGTCCACAATCCTATTGCATTCTGATCTTTTGGAGTCCTACCAGAATTGATTGTTAAGCTTCACTTACAACAATTTAAAACATTTCCAGTTTGCATCTCTAAACTCTTCAAAATTCCAAAAGCTTCTAAACCACATGGTCAGTTTGTCACAGCAATGGCCCCACTCCTCGTACCAAGTTCTGTTTTAGTCAGTTATTTCAAAAGACCTGACAAAAGTGATTTTAGAGGAAAAAATTGTTTATTTGGAGGTCATGGTTTCAGAGGTCTCAGTCTAGACAGCCAAGTCCATTGCTCTGGGTCGAAGGTGAAGCAGAACATCATGGTGGAAGCATGTGGTGGAGGAAAGCAGCTCCAGATATGATCACCAAGAAGCAGTTACTTTTTTTTTTTTTTGGAACCGGGGATTGAACTCAGGGGCACTTAACCACTGAGCCACATCCCCAGCCCTATTTTGTATTTTATTTAGAGACAGGATCTCACTGAGTTAGCAGTTACTTTTTATCATTATTTTAGAGTGCATTTCTTGTACTTACAAAAAGAAAGATCATTGTGAAACAATGTGCTGCCATTGGGTTGTGGTGGTATACGTCTGTGATCCCATTTACTAGAGAGGCTGAGGTAGAAAGATCACTTGACCCATGAGTTTGAGATTAACCTGGCAATGTAACAAAAAAAATAAAAACAAAAGATTTTTTTTTTTAAAAGCACAAAATGCAAAACCCAGAAAACACTATGTCCTGTTACACTGGCAGCAGTATCTGATTACATCATTTTCTCTTGCGTTTGAACTAATCTCATGTTGTTTTGTTCAACATGGCCCCTAAGTGTGCAAACTCCACTTCTAGCGCTGCCAATAAGAGGCCACACTGATTACTTGACCTGGAAATAAAAAGTGATTAAGGACTCTGATGGTGGAAGATCAGTGGTTATTGCTCCCCCCAGTCAGGCATATCCAGTTCCACCACTGTTACTCTCCTGAAGAGCAATGATAAGGTGACAGAAGCTGTTAAAAGATCTACTTCATCAAAAGCAACGAGAGTAATACAAATTTGAGAAGGACCTCTATTGGATATGGGTAAACTTCCAATGACCCTGATTGAAGACCAGACAAAAAAGTGCATCCTTCCCAGCACCACAATGATCACAGCCAAAGCAGAAAACTTGCTTGTGATGTTGAAAGAAAAGGCTGGACCTAACTATGCTGTTGAATTTACTGCTATCTCTGGGTGGTTTAAATGATTCAAACATTGTTATTCATTATTACATCATGTGAAAGTGAGTGGTGAGTCTGTGAGTGCTGATGTGAAGGCAGCTGAAGAATTTTTGGAAACCCTACCTAAGCTGATTGTGGAAGAAAATTACTTGCCAGTGCAAATCCAGCAAGAGCAACCTGGCAGAGCAAATCAGAGCAATGTGGCACAGCAATGCACCATGCCATATAGCCTAGGCTAGGCCATCTAAATTTCTGTATGTGTATACACATACAGATGTTTGTCAGACATCAGAACATGGAATCACTGAACCACACATTTCTCACATTGAGAAAGAATTGTCCTCACCTTGACACATGGCAGTATATGCAATATGATGTAATGTTCATGGAGTCACTGCACCAGTTATTTGGGTTATTTAATACCTAACTTAAATTATATGAGAAAGACACAAATTTTTATCTTATATAAGCCACAGTTATTTTGAGTTTTCATTTGCTCATTGCCAAAACTAATCCTAACTAAAATACATGCTGTTCCAGGGTTCTGGAAGGGAAAACAGATAGGCAATTTTTTTTTCTTTGGTACCAGGGATTGAACTCAGGGGCACTCAACCACTGAGCCACATCCCCAGCCCTATTTTGTATTTTATTTAGAGACAGGGTCTCACTGAGTTGCTTAGCACCCCGTTTTTTGTTGAGGTGGATTTGAACTCGAGGTCCTCCTGCCTCAGCCTCCCGAGCCACTGGGATTATAGGTGTGTGCCACCACACCTGGTTCAGATAGGTAATTTGAACAGAGTTTTATAAAGGGACTACATATAAAGATAGAGAAAAAACAGGGGCTGCTAATGGTGGGGTGTCAGCACTGAGGTCTGAAGAGGGGAAGGAGGGAGCAGTTACAGAAACCCAGAGCCAGAAAGAGCTGTGGAAGAATGCCTGACGTTGCTGTAGTGGTGATTCTGCAGAGAGGAAAGCAGAATAAATTCCCTAACCTCACCATCCTCCCATCTTTTGATCCTGGCTGGGGACCCCACTGCCTGAATGTGAGAGAAGTGTGTGGTAGGGCCGGTTGGTGAGGGATGGGGAGGCTGAATTTGGAGGGCCACAGGAAACCCCTTGGTATTTGCCAGCACTGTGGCTGGATAGGGTTCTTTACCTGGTGGGTGACTTAAACCTTTATTCCTATATGGTCTGACTCCTTGGTGGTCCTGACTTTGTTGAAACCTTTCTGTTGGTTTTTTGTGGTTATTGGAGGTCAAATCTCATGCTAGAAAAGTGCTCTGCCACTAAGCTATACCTCTGACCCCTTAGAATTTTCTGCTGACAAGGCACCTGGCTAAAGGATTATTTTTTAAATATATTGTTTTAGTTGTATATGGACGCAATACCTTTTTTATTTATTTATTTTATGTGGTGCTGAGGATCAAACCCAGCGCCCTCACACATGCTAGGTGAGTACTCTACCATTGAGCCACAATCTTGGCTGGATAAAAGATTATTAGGAGGGTCCTAAGGCTGTGGCTGTGGCTCAGTGGTAGAGCGCTCGCCTCGAATGTATGAGGCACTGGGTTTGATTTTCAGCACCACATATAAATTAATGAATAAAATAAAGGTCTATCAATAACTAAAAAAAAATGAAAAAAAAAAAAAAGAAGGTCCTAGTTATTCCCCCGGTTCCAGATCTCATCTCTACCTCCCTTAAAGAGAAGCAACTAAATTTCCTCTGGTAATCAGTATTCACCAACCCACACATGACAATGATGACTTTTTTCACCTATTGGTTCAGTAGCATGAGAAACGAAAATGGCTGGAGGTTAGTTTAGCTTCTGAATCACGGGTACTATGATTGTCCTCGTGGAAATGCTTACCCCTGGAACGCTGGGCTCTCTAAATCCCCTGAGGCCAAGGTTATGGAAATGGCAAAATGGATGGCAAAAATTCCTCTAGTGGGTCATAGACTTCCATAGTGTAATATAACAAGGAGGCCATCGCCAGACCTACCTGAAGTTACATATAATTTTGGTTATGACTTTTAAAATACTCTATGGAGCTGGGCGTGGTGGCATACGCCTGTAATCCAAACAACTTGGGAGGCTGAGTCAGGAGGATCGTGAGTTCAAAGCCAGCCTCAGCAACTTAGCGAGGCCCTAAGCAACTCAGTGAGACCCTGTCTCTAAATAAAATACAAAATAGGGCTGGGGATGTGGTTTAGTGGCCGAGTGTCCCTGAGTTCAAGCTCTGGTTCAAAAAACAAACAAACAAACAAACAAACAAACAAACAAAAATAAAATACTCTATGGCCTGAAGGATAGCATTCCAAGTTGTAGGAATTAGTTTCCCAGCTTTCCTAGTGAGGCTGGTCCACCATTCTATCCAGCCAGCTGCTTGGCTTCTGGGTCATGCTGCAGTGGTAAGGCCAGTGAATTCTATGGGCATGAGCTCATTGGCACATTTCCTTGGCTGCAGCAGGTGTGACCTTAATGGAGGTTATTTTATGTGGAATGTCATGGCGAGGGGTATGGCGTTCTGAAAGCTCATAAGCAGTGCTGACAGAAGTGCTGTAGGAAAAGAAAGCAGATTCATATCTGAACTATGTGCCTACTCTTGCAAGGATGAGGTCCAGTCCCTCCATGATAGTATGGCAATCTATAACTGGGTGAGATTGGTGCCCAGTCAGGGTCTAGCATTGGGCTGTAAAAAGTTTGGACATTTAGCATTGGCCACACCACATCAGTGGTGACTGAGCCAAAGCAGAACTTTGAAGAAACCCTAGAGAGGTACTGGGGAAAGAGACATCATCCACAGGACTGTCATCTTGTCTACCTGATGATCACTTCGTCCTTTTGCTTTACTGTGGAACATTGTATCCATCTTCCTTGCTTATTTATTTATTTATTTATTTATTTATTTATTTATTGTGGTGCAGGGTCTCATACATTTTAGGCAAGTGCTCTACCACTGAGCTACACACCTAGCCCCAATCTTTTATTTATTTATTTATTTTTTTAAATCTGGTACAGAAGATTGAAGCCAGGGAAGCTTTACACTGAGTATATCCCCAACCTTTTTTATTATTTATTTATTTATTTATTTATTTTTGGAACCAGGGATTGAACTCAGGGACACTCGGCCACTGAGCCACATCCCCAGCTCTATTTTGTATTTTATTTAGAGACAGGGTCTCACTGAGTTGCTTAGGGCCTCGCTAAGTTGCTGAGGCTGGCTTTGAACTCGAGATCCTCCTGACTCAGCCTCCCAAGTCACTTGGATTACAGGCATGCGCCACCACGCCCGGCTTTATTTTTTATTTTGAGACAGAGTCTTGCTAAATTGCCCAGGCTGGCCTTTAACTTCCAATTCTCTTGCTTCAGCCTCCTGAGTATGTGAAATTATAGATGTGCACCACTCTTGTAGGTGGACACAATACCTTTATTTTTTTTTTCTAATGTGGTGCTGCAGATTGAACCTAGGGCCTCACTTATGCTAGGTGAGTTCACTACACTGAACCACAAAAGTGCCCCAGTACACCTTTGACTCTTAATTATCACTGTTTGTCCTCTATGCCACCAGAAAGCCATTATTCTCACTAAAATCAGAGAATCTAGTTCCACTGATTGATCGAGCAACTCAAGTTTTCAGAACAAGGCAAGGATGCTGGTGCCCCTTCCCACTGCATTTCTTAATGGTTTAGTAAAGTGAGTGTTTTCTGGACTCCCTAAAAATATGTGGCTAGGGTGGCTAAGAAGGTTGCACATCATAAACCAGCATGCTCATCTCCCTGAACTCCTGATTCATTCTATAGCATGCCAGCAACATTCTGGCATTTCATGCCCATTAACCGTAGGCTACTACTAAATCCAGGCTTTAATTAACCAACGCAGCAGACTGTTACTGCCCTTCCCAGGTGCTTGAGCCAACACATTAAATACCAAGTCTTGGATGAGCAATGACAATGCGTTTGGCTTAGCTGAACCTTACATTCCACCCTCCTTGGTCTAGTTCCCTTAGAACCCACTCCCATACATGCCCCCGCAGCGTCTGCCCTGCAGCAGACTGGCAAGGCCTGTACCTCCTTCAGCCTGGGCAGCCTCCTCTCAGCATGGGCTTATGCTTGTCCATCCATTCTCTGCAAGGATCTAATTCATAAAGGGCCTGGAGCCCGGGAGGGATAGGGACAGGGATGACATTCTGAGGGTGACATTCTGATGTCCTGGAAGGAGGAAGTGATATAGCAGGCAGTTATCTTCATAGACAAGAGAATTTGAGAACTCAAAGTTCTTGGCTTTGCTTATGGTGCTGAAGTGTCTGTCCCATTTTAGGGTTCCTGCCCTCACAGACCATTACTTAAGCAAACTCAACATGGAGAGCTGAGCATTTAATCAGAACTGAAACTAGGGGAATCTTACAATGACCTCCCAGCCAGTTCTAAGCTGCTTTATGCCCTGTGTGTGTACAAGGGGACTCCTCCAGGCTACCATTAAGGTGCTCTGGTACTCACTCACATCTCTGTAAGACAAGATAACTTTTGGTTCTCCCTTCCCCTATGCATGTTCCCTGCAGCCATCAGAAGTCAACGACTGACCCCACACTACAAAGAACTGGTCACTTCAGCTTCCATCTCCCTGCTTTCCCATCAGTCCCTGCTATCCCCAAAGATAATTTGACTAATGACATCTCCACAGGCCATGGGCTGCCTGGGTGCATTTCCCACAGGAAGGCTTCTCTGGTACTCCTTGAATTTATAATTGATGCAATCCCTGTACCTGGTCTGGGGCATACTCCTATATTGGTGAGTATGAGCAGGAAACAGATGACACACTGATATTGGGTACTTTGGGGAGAATTTAATAAAGGGTCTATCTACAGATGTGTGGGCAGGGCAAAGGGAGAGCCTAAGAAGGTAGTATCCAGGACTAGAAACATGCCTGAAGGAGTGAGAGGAGGAAGCAGTGTCAGGGCCCGCAAACCAAGAGCTCTGTGGAGGACCTTGCTGCCAGTGGTGATCCTGCAGGGAGGGAAACTGAGGAAGAAATACTCTGACATCTTTCTCCTCCTTCCTTCTGTTTCTCTCCCCCTCCCCTTGGCCAAACCCCCAAACCAGAGGGCAATGAACCTACTGAAGGCACCTGAGAATGTTGGTGTCCAGGAGACTGAATGGACAAGGGTGGAGAGGGCCTGAAAAGGCCAAGGAGGAGACTGGTCTAACTGCCCCTCTGAGAAGCATCTTACTAACTGCCTTTGCTGAGCATCACTCATTATCCCAATTACTCAGTGGACAGTCCTTCGGGGCAGACACCATCATCACCCTCATTTCACAGATAGGAAATGTGAAGCAGAGATAAGTGGGAGAACTTGTCCCAAATCTCACAGCTTAGAAGTAAGAATAGTACTTGAGCTTGGTCTGGCTCCCAAGTCGGACTTGGACCAGCCCTATACTGACCAAAAGCATTTTGTGTGTGGAGAAGATCAAATGCACTTAAAAGCTAGTATAATGTATGAACTCCTTGGCATGTAACACTGTTATCACACTCAGTACTGCACTGTGTTATTTATGTAATAAATTCTATGATGTATGTAGATCATAATCATCATAATGACTTACTTCTGTAATGTTTTCCCTGTGTAGGCTGTGAGTCCCTGAGACTGGGGATCTGTATGCCTGCACTTGGCACTGTGCACTGTCAAATGTCTCTGTCATGCTTGCCTGAAGTTGCATTCAGTCATGACTTGAATTTTCACTTGAATCTGGCCTGCCGTGGTGGTATATTCCAGACTGAGGCAGGCTCTCAAGTTCAAGGCCAGCCTCAGCAACTTAGACCCTGTCTCAAAATACTAAAAAGAGGGCTGGGGTTGTGGCTCAGTGGTAAAGTGTGTGACTTGCATGCATGGGGTACTGGATTCTATCCTCAGCACCACATAAATAAATTAATTAAATAAAGGTATTGTATCAGTATACAACTGAAAGTTTTTTGTTTTGTTTT
>JAJEJO010002723.1:66453-145877 GCA_020662805.1 Glaucomys volans | reverse complement strand
ACTGAGCCACATCCCCAGCCCTATTTTGTATTTTATTTAGAGACAGGATCTCACTGAGTTGCTTAGGGCCTCACTAAGTTGCTGAGGCTGGCTTTGAACTCGTGATCCTCCTGACAGCCTCCCAAGTCGCCTGGATTATAGGCATGCGCCACCACGCCCGGGTTGAAAGTTTTTTTAAAAAAATTTTTAAAAATAAATAAAAAGGACTGGGTATATAGCTCAGTGATAGAATGCCCCTGGGTTCAATCCTCAGCACTGCAAAACAAAACAAAACAAAACCCACTCAATCAGTCAGTGTCTTAATCTGTTTTGTGCTGCTTTAACAGAATACCAGAGACTAACTAATTTATAAAGAAAAAAATTGTTTCTTATAATTCTGGAGACTAAGAAGTCCAAGATCAAGGGGCTGCATCTGCCTTCTTGTTGCATCTTAACAGAGAAGAAGCAAGAGTGAGTGAAAGAGACCTGAACTCATTTTCATAATAAACCACTCCTTAGGGTTCAGTCCCCAGCATCCAAATATAAATTAATAAAAAAAAAAGATTCTTGCATAATGAACCACTCTCCTGATAACAGCATAAATCTACTCATGAGGACTAATCACATCTTTTATTAAAATTTTTTAAAAATATTTTTTAGTTATCAATGAACCTTTTTTTTTTTTTTACTTATTTATATGTGGTCCTGAGAATTGAACCCAGTGCATCACACATGCCAGGTAAGCACTCTACCACTGAGCTACAACCCCAGCCCCTAATCACATCTTAAAAGTCCCATCTCTCAACACTGTTGCATTGATGATTAAGTTTCCAACACATGAGCTTTGGAGGACACATTCAGACAGTAACCATTAGGTCTTACAGGTGCTGGTCTAGGCACATGTAAGATGAGGAAGATTCATGGTCTCTGATAAGTGGATGATGACACATAACAGGGGAGGGGAGGAAGGGTGGTGGGGAGCGACAAGACAAGAAAGGTGGAACTTTGGATGGTGTAGAGGAAAATGGGAGGGGTGGGGGTGGAAGAAGGAAAGATAGTAGACTGAGACAGCATTACCCTACGTATACGTAAGATTACATGAATCGTGTGCATCTACATAGTGTGCAACCATAGAAATGAAAAGTTGTACCTCATTTGTGTACAAAAAATTAAAAAATTAAAAAAAGAAGAGACACAGTCATTTGAGAAATTAAGACTAAATTACATGGAGCACAGAAGAGAATAGATTTTACATTAAGCCAGTAACAGACATAGATGATAGAATTGAAAAAAAAAAATGGCTGGGGATATAGCTCAGTTGGTAGAGTGCCTGTCTCACAAGCACAAGGCCCTGGGTTCAATCTCCCCCATGGCAAAAAAAAAAAAGAGAAAGAAACAGGATTGGTTAATTCTGAGGCTAAGAAAGGATGAAAATTATGGACTTAGGGAGAAGCCTTTTAAGGATGAATTGAGGTTCAACAAGGGAGACAAGGGCACTTGTCTTGTGATAGATTTGTTTCCTGCCTTGTGCTGGGGATCAATGAACACAGTCCCTAGAATTAAAAAAAAATAATAAATAAAAATTAAATAAATTGTGGGGCTGTGGATGTAGCTCAGTAGTAATGCTTGTCTAGCATGTGCAAAGTCCTGGGTTTGATTGCCAGGACCAAAAATGAAAAAAAAAATAAATCATAGATGAAAGATATCTAATAAGTTACACATGACTTAGAAAGTATTCAGAATCTATCTACATGGAGGTTGATGCCTGGCCTTGCTAACTCCTGCTGAAATAACCTTTAAGCCTTTGTGGTCCTGACTGATACACAGAAAGGCTCTGGACATACCTGGATGGGATTTGTCTGTGTTCCTGTTTCTGGTTTTGTTCAGTTTTCCTTGTTTTGTCTCTCTGCTATGACTGCCCACAGGACAGGGGCCTCTGGGCCCTAACAAGGGAGATGCAGTCTGTTACAGGGAGACAGCACTGGGTTAAAAGTCAGGAGGCTGATGTTCCAAACCCAGCTCTCTTATTCCTTTCATGGGCTCAGGTTACTGTATTCGGGGGCGTTGCACTAGTGGTGTTAGAGATCTCTCCTGATAATCGCTAATTTCTTGGCCTGACCTGCTTGGGGAAAAAATGAAAGAATATGAGAATGATGATGCTGAGATAACTCCCATTTCCCAAACCCATATACTTTACTCTCCCTATTTCTGAGCAAATTCCATATTTATTGTGGCTTTGAGGGCACCCAAGGTTAGCTTTGACCTTACAGAGAAGTGTTCACCTTGCACTTGATTAGCAGGAGAGAAGGTAATGATGAAGCAGAGAACCAGAGCCTCGAAGTAAGGATGTTGGGAGTACAACCAGGGTCAAGGATATCTGAGAAAGAAAGTGAACTTGGGAGGGCTGGGGTTGAGACTCAGTTGTCCATCTACAACTAAAAATATTTGGGGCAGGGTGGTGGTGGTGCGGGAGGTGAACTTGGTGAGTGAGGAATTCTGAGGGCAAGAACTGCAGGAGATTGCCCAGGCAACTCACCCAGGAGAGGATTGAGTTCCCACTTCATTCAGTATTCTGTTAAATACCAACTGGTGTGCTGCAGTTCATTCCTGGCACTCAACAACCAGTTAGTGAAGAGCCTGAAAGTTCAAGGGCACAGTCCCCAACAAGACAGCTTTTACTTCAGATACCTACTGTAAATTTAGAGTCCCCAAGTCACCCAGTGATCTGAGTGTTACAAATTCGGGGGTCCCCACAATCCTCAGATTTAAAAATTCACGAGGGGCTGGTAAAGGCTTGCCAGGCATGCTGGAGATTCTGGGTTCACTTCTCATCACCACTGCAAAAAGAGGAAGAAGAGGAAGTGAAGCGCGCGCGTCTGCGTGCGCATGAAAGTAGATACATGCGTATGAAAGTAGATGGTGCCTATGCATGCATGCATACCGAGTCTTTTTGCAGAGGTGCGCTCGCATGCAAGGATGCATTCTGTGCAAGCCTTCCAATTTTGGTGCGTCCTTTCCTTTTTATTCTGAAGTACATTTCACTTTGGGGACTCTAGGGTGGCCTAAATTTTTGCGTTTGAAACGTTTCTACGCGGAGTTGGCCAGCGTTCTCAAGTGGGTCCCCCCACGTCTTGGCACCTTGGTATGGTCTACGTCCTCCCCTTCGTTTCCTCCCGCGGTGGTTGCCCCCACCACACCCGGAAGTGTTTTCTTGTTATTCCACCAGGGTTTGCAGCCGGGTATGGAGCGGTGGGGCAGTTCCAGCAGCTGTGGCAGACCCCTCGAAACTGCGGACTCAGCCCCGGCCTCGGTAACCCTGGCGCAGCTCCTATATCTGGTTCAGCACGGCCAGGAGATTCCGGGTCTGGAGAAACGCCACATCACAGCGACTCATGGCGACCCCACAGCATCCCAGCTCCCGCGAAGGTCGAAGCCCTGGGAAACCGCGGGTTCAGCAAACCTCAGCGCCGCCGCGGCCCCAAAGCCTCTGCCATCCTCTTCGCAGACCCTCGGGTAGAACGGTCCCGGTGGAGCCCAGCTTGTCGCAGAGGTAGCAGATTTCCGAGACTTGAGGTCCTTTGCAACTGAGATCGTAGGGCCTGTGCCCTGCATGAACTTGGGACCCTGGATATCCAACACTGCCCTGACCTGTTTAAACTGGACTTCTTTCTTTCTCCTGGGAGCTTCATAGGGGTTGCTCTGTATTGGCACTTCTGGATCATGATTATCAGTTTTTAAATACTCTGTGCCAGTCCGTATATGTTAACTCAAGTCTCATACTTTACTACCTGCGACGCATGTTTTCATTTACAAGTACCAGAGCGGGTTGGGGTGTATGGCTGTAACTCGGAGGCAGAGCTCTTGCCTAGCATGTGCGAAGCCCCCGGGCGTATCCCAGCACCTAAAACCACTACTGGGTCGGACCCATCGGGATTAGTAACGTAAGGAACCAGTTCCCGTTATTCTGGTGGTAATGGAAGTGAACCTGGGATCCAACTGGCATGTTCTTTTGACAGCCATTTTCCAGATGACAAATTAAAGCTGATAAAACTTGGTCCCAGAATGGCTTTGAAGAATGCTAAATACAAACCAAAGCATTAAAACCCCAGCAAAACAGTCGGGCGTGGTGGCGCACGCCTGTAATCCAAGCGATTTGGGAGGCTGTCAGGAGGATCGCGAGTTCAAAGCCAGCCTCAGCAACTTAGCGAGGCCCTAAGCAACTCAGTAAGACCCTGTCTCTAAATAAAATACAAAATAGGGCTGGGGATGTGACTCAGTGCCTGAGTTCAATCCCTGGTTCCAAAAACAAAAAACAAAACAAAACAAAAACCCAGCAAAACAAACAAAACACCAACAAAAGGCCCCCAAAACCTTGGCTCCTAGAAATAAGGGGTCAGATAAGGGGCTAGAACTCACATAAGAGACCTTAAGTCTCTTTAAACAGGCCATGTAGTGACACAGGCCTATAATTCCAGTAGCTTGGAAAGTCGAGGTAGGATTCAAAATTTGAGGCCAGCCTCAGCAATTCAGTGAGACTGTCTCAAAAGGTGGGGGGAAGAAATAGAGGGGCTAGGGCCTAGGTTAGTGGCAGAACTCTCCCTGGTTCAATCAACATTACCACACACAAAAGTTCAATTTTTTTACTCTTGATTCCTTAAATTGTTTTCCCTACAAAACCTAGAGTATGCTTAGTGTGTATATTGTCATGAAAAGCCTGTATTAGCATATTAGTTAGACTAATGTAAGTAGAGGTTTTCTCTGAAATGACAATAGTTCCACAACTTGCTCAGGGAGCAAGTTACAGCATGCTACGCATAGGGAAGGGCATGATTTATGTAGGATTATAAATTCAAAGCTATTATTTTAACTATGTGCAACAAACAAGCTAGAGGATATCTGCTCCATTTTTTGCAGTGCTGCAGCCTGAACCCCAGGGCCTCATGCATACTGGGCAAGCAGTCCAGTCCAGCCTTGTTCCCTTATTTAGTAAGACATGGGATATAAACCCAAGGCTTCCCTACCTACAACTATTTTCCCATGACTTTGTGATACATCATTTTAATCTGATTTCACAATGTTCTCCAATAGACAAGTAACACATTTATACTCTGTTTTTGACAGGTTAAACTCTGGAACCAAACCTAATTACTTACCTCATAACCTGGCACATTTTAAGGCATTCCTATGCCTCTCACTCAATTTTCATACCTGTATCTGAGGGTCTCCAAGAGCCAAAACTGCAGCAAAGCTGATCCCAAAGGACCAAGAATGATAATGATTAAAGCATGTTTTCAGTTTAACTGGGCCGAGACATTCTCACTAACTGCTTAGATGACAAGCTGAAGAAGCAACTGAGGGAATAGAGGGAAAACCACTTTTAGGTGTAGACATGAAAAAAAAATAGTATCCACTTTTTTCAGGATTAACATCCCCAGAAGCCATGTTGTTGATCTACTCATTACCAGAAAGATAAAGGATACTTAAGTCCAGAATAAGAAAAAAGTAAACAAACCCAACTGAGTTGCGTGCCTGGATCCTAAAAAGTCAAATAGAGCTAATTTCATCAATGCCAAAACAAGAAAATGGCTCTTCTTCCTAATCTGGATTTTAAGGAGAAGGCTGATCAGGGATACTTGGAAATTTCATCTGAATTCCAGGGGGAAAATGGTCAGCAATGTAGTTATAGATGGTGCAGAGTGAACAATCTCTCACTATTCTTTGGCACTGAAGATTAAACTCAGGGATACTTTACCACTGAGCTACATCTTCCCACACACTTTTTTAAAATTTTGAGACAGGGTCTTGCTAACTTGCTGAGGCTGGCCTCAAATTTGCAATCCTCCTACCTCAGCCTCCTGAACTGTTGAGATTACAGGTGTGTGCCACCACACCTGGCCTGTCACTATGTTCTTAATAGAAACCCAACTGGCTGGGTAAACTTTGGTTTTCTACAGGGCATGGAACCAGAAGACTAGCAAGATCATGGCCTGGATTACCAAATGCTAATAAGAATAGGACTTCCTCAGAGAAGATGTATAGGTCCTTGAAAGAGGAAGGGTCTATGAACACCCTGAAATTCCAAGCAAAATTTTGAGTATATGTGTTCAGGGTGAAGGGTTTGTCCTCTCTGAAACTCAGTATTGTAGGCTAGGATAGAAAGCCCCCCAGATACAGAGCCAAGGCAAGCCTGAGAGTTCACAAAGCGTGTTCAAAAGGTGGAACATGGACTAACAACAGAGACAAATGAGCACTTTGTTTTTGTGCTTTTCTTGCTAAGTATTTCAAGTCTTCAAAACAAGGCTCTCAGGACCTCTAGATTTCACATATGCTCCTGGACTTGATCAACAGCTACAACAGTCTTAGGAAGCCTTGTACACATGCTTGGGTTATTCATTCACCAACATTAAACCCCAGGACAGAAGATGAGATAAAGCAGGACTCCTTTCTCCATGGCATGTGTTGATTTCAGAGGTGCAGAGGTGGTCAATGCAGAATTTTCCTTGGATCTGGGCTGTGATAACAGGTGCCTGCCATGATCATAACTACTGTTTCTTCCCCAATCACTTCCTTCCAGTTTCTTAAGGCAGAAAACAATCTTCTCTGAAGATACTTGATAACAATTCCATCAAACAAACACAAGGCTCCAACACACTGCTTTCAGATATTCTGAGGAAGAAAAATGCAACTACATCAATACAAATTTACCGCAATTTTCCACCTAACTATTAACAGCAGCAATAAAAAGCATTTTCAGAGAGTTAAGATTTCTTCAACAAAACAGATGACTTGGGCTGGTATTGTGGCTCGGTGGTAGAGCCCTTGCCTAGCATGTGTGAGGCACTGGGTTGATTCTCAGAATATAAATAAATGAATAAAAATAAAGGTCCATAACCAACCAAAAAAAGAATAAAAATAACAACAAAATAACTTAAATCTTCAAATTCTTTTTGGAACAACCATAATAATGCACCAATAAAATAACTGAAAAAAATAAAATTCTTTTTGGAATTAGTTTTTCCCTACTTCCAGTTAAATGACCACAGTGAAAGAAATTTTCTCAGAATTTTTTTGTGTGACACAGTATTGAACTCAAAGCTTTGTGCATTTTAGGCAAGCACTCTACCATGGAGCTATAGTTTAAGCCCACAAAAAGAACTTTCAAGTGACAAGGTGCAGCTTATTAAAAATCAGACCAAGAGCAGTTTTCAGCCCTTCCTCACCTGGGTTTAGTTCAGCTGCCGGATGAGCTGATTGATGCGTTCACCCCGATAGCCAGGTAAGCCCATCTCCTTGAGGAAGCCCACTCTATTTTTGGTAGCATGACGGGCCACAGAGAGGTGGAAAGGGCACAAGAACCTAGTGATTTCCCAGAAATACTTCCCCGGGAAGGCAATTTCATGAATGAGATCTTCCAGACAAATGACATCAAACCTCCCTAAAAGACATAAAGGCATGGATTTCTTTATTCACCATTTATTCAGCATATACCAAGCTTTTACATGCCAGAGTTGGGCACTTTGGCATGTTCTTAGAAAGCCCAAAAGAATACATCCTGGACCCCAAGTCAAGGCCACCAAAGATCCTTGCCCTTTTTTTGCTCCCACTAATTCTTAAGCTGCAGCACTCACCCAGGTGCTCCTCAATCACTGTGTTGTCTGTCAGGGGGATGGTCTTATTGTTGACCTTTGCTTGTCCACGTTTCAAGATGAGTTCCCGGACAGACTTCAGATTTGGAAATCTGTGAGGCAGAATAAAGCACAGCCTTAACTGGTACCTTGCTCACTGCATTACACTGACTACTTAGTCCTGCAGTCTAAGAAGAAAAGGCGGGAGAGTTCTCTTGCCTATTCCCTCACCAGGAAGTGTTCTATAACCCCAAGCTGAAATGCTTATGAATACACAAATGAAGGAGGGGATAAAAAACCAGAGTTGCCCTGGCTATGTAACCAGAAATAAATTTATTTATTTATTTTATTTTTTTTTGCGATGCTGGGGATTGAACCCAGGGCCTTATGCTTGCAAGGCAAGCACTCTACTGAGCTATTTTCCCAGCCCCCAGAAATTTAAATTTATGGATGTAGGTATTCATCAAGAAAAAAAAAAAAAAAAGGTTTCCAGCAGGGTGCAGTAGCACATGCCAGCTACTCAGGAGGCTCAGTCAGGATCATTACAAAGTCAGCCTGAGCAATTTAGCAAGATCCTGTCTCAAAATGAGACAGGGCTATAGGTGCAGCTCATCAATAGTGTGTCCTGGGATCAGTCCCCAGTATTGGCAGTGTGTGTTGGTGGTGGAAGGTGGGGTGGGTGGTGATTTCCAGATAAAACAAAAACCGCTACCTGGCTGACAGTTTAGTCAAGATGGTGCAAGAGCTGGAAATTAAACCTAAGCTTTGCTTTTCTTTTTTGGTGGTGCTGGGTATTGATCCCAGGGCCTTGTGCATGTGAGGCAAGCACTCTACCAAGGGAGCTATATTCCCAGCCCTGTTTTTTGAGACTGGTTCTCAGCAGGTCTCCCAAGCTGGACTTGAACTCTTCATTGTCTTGAGTAGCTGGGATTAAGGCACCACCTCTCTGCTGGACTTTAATGTTTGAGGATTACTACTCTTATACAAGCACTGCCACCAGAGTTCAGTTTCAAGATTCCAAGTGTGTGTGTGTGTGTGTGTGTGTGGTTTTATTTTGGTTCTGGGGATTGAACCAGGGTCTCTGCATGCTAGCAAGTGTCTAACAACTGAGCCAACAACCCCACCGCTTTTTAAAATTTTGAGATAGGATTTCACTAGTTGACCAGACCGGCCTCAAATTTGAAATCATCCTCCCTCAGCCTACTGGCATGTGCCACTGTGCTCAGCTCTTTTACTCATATTACGCAGTCTAAGCCCTGCTATAGTAATGTTCAGAACATCATTAGCATCACTGATCCTCCTTCTCTGCCTGTCCCATGTGCCAAAGTTCTTGATTTTTGGTGACTATGACCATAGTAAAATGTCCAATACAGCAACATGAGCCTTGGAAAACAATACCTTGTGCACCCTCACACACTCAAATACAAGGTCATGTGAACTCACATAAAAAATCTTACTTACCCCCAAGTCACATAAGGTTCTACTATCCGTAGCATTTTTAGGCTTTGTGGGGTGACTTTAACAAAAACACCAGTAAATATTTTCTTTAGTCGAAGTCTTGCAATGGTCCTCTGCACCAGTAAACTCACCCCATTAATCCTGAAACAAACAGTAACACAAATCAGGTTCTCTCCAGTTTATGTCAGTTCAGTAAGCATGTATGAAATTTGTACCATCACACTGGGAGAAAAAAAGAGACCATGCCTTCAAGAGCTCAGTTTATTTATTTAGGTACTGGGGATTGAATCAAGGGGTGCTTTACCACTGAGCTATATCCCTAGCCCTGTATTTGTTTTAAGAAATGGTCTTGCTAAGTTGCTGAGGGTGGCCCTGAACTTGTGATGCTCCTGCCTTGGCCTTTCAAGTCATTGAAGAGTTCAGTTCAGTGGAAGGCAGTTTGTAAACACATCATTTTCCTGTTATGGGAAACAGTGTCTAAGGTGATATGGGAACACAGATATGGTCCCTGAATTTGTGAGGAAAGAAGTACATAGGATTATGCATGTCTAGCTAAGGAACTTGGACTTGCTTCTACGGCAGTAAAAGCTACTGTAGATTTTGAGCAAAAGGGAGATGATTGGATTTCTCTTTGACCATCACCAGAGGCAACCTACAGGTCAGATCTGAGATTGCATAGAATCTAGTCAGTTAATGCAATAGTCCAGGAAAGAGATTATGGGCAGCGGTAGGAGGGTTAAAGAAGACAGAGTTCATAAATATTTAAAACTCAAGACTTCACAGTAAGAAGCACACTGCTGTATGTGAGGGTAAGGGTGGATAAGGGAAGTACCACTAAATGTAGAAGTTTCTTCCTAGCACTGAATATGCTCTATCCACTGAGCCTTGCTTTAGTTCCTAGAAAGATGTCTCAATTCCTCCATTTCAGGACATTATATATATATAAGCCTGAAAAGCCATCTCCCAATACTGGAGCACTCTTTCCATGTCTTTCCAGTTGCTTTCAAGTTCCTGCTTTAGAGAACGTGTCCTCAAGCACCTCCCCCCACCTGCAGTTTACCTCATAGGAAGTCTATCTCCCTAACGTTGCAGACAAAAACAGTATTTGTTGTGCTCATCCCTGAATTCCTAGCAAAACTTGCAGTAGTGGCTTAGGCCCTGCTACCTATGTATCCCTAGAAAAGGATCCAAAGGGACCCCCAACCTCAGGGAATCTGAAAACACACCAGTACTATACCTTTGAATGCGTACAACAAAGGCCAAGGAATGTTTATCAGGCATTTCCAAAGCATGAGGTTTTACTTCTAGTCGTCTGATGCGCACTTGGTCCCGTTTCTTCCGCCAGGAATCATGCAGGAATGATTCCAGTCGCTTAAATCTGAACTCTTTTCCTTTTCTCTGTTATAGAGAAGACAGACCATCATTACCACTGTGACTACACTCATCGTTAATTCCAAAGCAGTAATTCATGAGTCACTAATAATAGAGCTTATTCTCCCTGTGTTCACCAAAGGAAAGCAAATAAACATACTCCATATCTTTTTTTTTGAAACACGGTGTTGCTATGTTCCCTAGATTGGCCTCAAACTTGAGATCTTCCTGCCTGAGTTTCCCAATTGATTGGGATTTCAGGCACATGCCAACACACCTGGTTGACTCTGTCATACAATGGAAAAAATGAGAAACCCAAATAAAGGTAGTTAAGAAAACTCCAGAATTACTAAAGAAAGTTCCTTTCCTTTTTTCTTTCTTTTTTTTTTGGATACTGAGTTGCTAGGATTACAGAGAGGCCCCACTGCACCTGGCTATTTAGAGAAGTTTCTGACAAACTAAAAAACTAGTTTACACGCTGTTAACCAAAGTTTACCAAAAAGTGCTCACAACGCTTGCCAGCACTGTTAAGTACAGACTGAGCATGTTTCTTTGTCCCCAAAATACATATTTATTCAAAGACATTTAGCAGCTGGGCATGATGGTACATGCCTATAATCCCAGCTGAAGCAGGAAGATCCCAAGTTGGAGTCCAGTCTCAGCAACTTAGCCAGACCCTGTCTCAAAATAAAAAAATAAAAAGGGGTGGGATGGGGCTCAGAGGTTAAGCACTCCTGGGTTCTGCTCAAATTAAAAAAAAAAAAAAAAAAAAAAAAAAGATATTTAGTAAACAAAAGCTGTTGTATACACTTTGGTTTTCTGCCAAGTTGGATCTCTAAAATAAAATCATTCAAAATGAATCTAGAAGGAATAATCTCTGCTTCACTTTTTCCTTAAGCTCTATTCCAGTATTTTGCTTGCACAGGTGTTGAATAAATCTTTGCTGAATGAAGACACAAACCAGATACCTTCCATATCAAAAAACTGGGAAAGGGGCTTGATAATACCAAATCTAGTTCAACATATGCCGACTAAAATTCACTCGACACAAATCCTAATACTTTCCTTCTCCTCCCCCAGTATTACCTCCTTCTTTGCCAAGAGTGCTTGCTTTGCCTGGGTAGCTTTGAGGGCCTGATAAGCCTTCCTCTTTTTCAGGAGATTTTCTGGAACCAGAGGGATCTTTTTTCTTTGTCTGATAGAGAAAATTGATCAGCGATAATAACAGTTAGGAAACGAACATTAAACAAGATTCCAAACCAATTCAATACCCTGGACTTCTGGGAACACTGTCTGCCTTCAAACTTCTGAGAACTGAATTTCTCCTGCAACCTATGGTTTCTGACTCGTCTTCAAAATGAAGCCCTATCGTTCACTCGTATCCAAAGCCCTAAAAACTCAAGAACCTCTTGGTTCCTGGGTCGTACACAACAGAGCTTTTACTACCACTGCCTTTCATCGACTAACAGCGATGAGACCCTAGAAAGGGCCGGGCGCGGTGGCGCACGCCTGTAATCCCAGCACTTGGGAGGCTGAGGCAGGAGGATCGCGAGTTCAAAGCCAGCCTCAGCAATTTAGCGAGGCGTTAAGCAACTCAGTGAGACCCTGTCTCTAAATAAAATACAAAATAGGGCTGGAGATGACATGTGGCTCAGTGGTGGAGTGCCCCTGGGTTCAATCCCCAGTACCAAAAACAAACAAACAAAAAAGGAGACCCTAGAAAGAACCCGTGGGGTTGGGGCGAGTGCAGATCTACCCACAGGATAAAAAATGAAAGTCAGGCTGGGTGAATCCAACTCTGGCACTCTCCAGTCGCTCTCCTCTCCGTACCTGTGCTTCCTAACCGCCTTTCTGAAAGTCAATCCTCGGTAACCAGAACTAATAGCGACCGCGGCCACTTGCCCCAGGCCTACCGCCCCTCACTCCTACTCTGTAATCTGGAGCCTTTTCTCTTCCTACAGTCCACAAGTATCCTCCCTTTCTAACATCACACCATGAACACTATGGATGGCATCGGATACTCAAGGCTCCACAAGAAAAACGCAAAAACCTAAGCACTTACTCTTCCTCCGCCATCTTCCCAGCGCCGCGATTACGGCTTGTGTGTACTTCCGCCAGGCGGGGAAGAGCGGACTCACTCTATGTTTCATTGACCACAGAGATGTCTGTTCTAGCTCACTGTGGAGGACCCGGCAGCCAATGCTTCCTTTAGCAGCCGCGCACCGCGAGGTCTTGCTAACCCTGATTACTGCAAAAAGTTGCGCAAAGCTTTCTGGTTCCCCACCATTACCCACTTCTTTCCCAAAAGTGCCTGCTTTGCCTGGGTAGCTTTGAGGGCCTGATACGCCTCTTTTTCAGGAATTTTTCTAGGGATCTCTTTTTCTTTGCTTGATACAGAAAACTGAGATCAGCGATAGTAACATTTAGGAAACCAATGTTCAATGGATTTCCAAACCAATTCAATACTTTGGACTTTGGGGGCCATGGATGCCTTCAAACTCCTGAGGAGAGGGATTCTCCTGAAACCTACAGTTTCTGACTCCAGTCTTCAAAATGGAGCCCTAATATTCACTCGTATCCAAAGCCTTAAAACCCTCCTCGTGCCTCAAGCTCTTCGCACCCTCAAGCTTTTCACAGTCTACAGCATTCTCAGCATCCATCCAGTCCCTCCTAAGCTACGTTCTCTCGCGCCTGCTAGCTTGGCGGTGAACTACAAAGCGCTTCCCACAATGCACGAGGACATCCGCTGTGGCGTGGGTGCGCATTTCCGGCTCGCGCTGTACTGCTGGGCTCTGCGAAGGACGCCTAGGTGTATTTCCTCGGCAGGGAACTGCCGGGCTGGCTTTGCCTCTTACGTACGGGTGGAGGTGTATGTGAAACACTTAGGTGGTAAAGAAGGTACTCTGATTCCATCTGTTCGGCTTCGTCAGCGGCTCCTTAAGCAAGTTATTTAACCCTTTTGTACTTGGGTTTCTTTATCCATGAGGTGAGGACCCTCCCTGGATCCTGGGCTGGAGGGATTCGTGCCTACTCCCCCGCCCCTCCCGCATAAGAAATAGGCAAACGATGGAAAAAGGAAAAATGGGCTTGGCTGCCGGTAACACTGATAGCTTGTGAGGATTATGGGATTCTGTGACGTGTTTAGCACGATCTCTGAGAATTAGCAGTCAACACTGTTAGTTATTACTGTGGACTCCAAACTAGAAACGCCTCCTTGCTCCCTCAGCCTTCCCCGGAATATCTCTCACCGCCTGGAATATGCTGTCATCTCCTATCTACATAAAGTCCTGAAAAGCAGCTCAAGTCCTGTCATTTCTGGAGACCTCCAGAGCAGTACTTCTCAAACATTCATTTGTAGGGAAGTCACTTGAAGATCTTGTTAAAATGCTGATTTTTATTCAGGAGGCCGCTGAATGGGGAGGGGTCAATATTTTGCACTTAAAAAATATTTTTAGATGTTGACGGACCTTTATTTTATTCTATTCATTTATTTTTTTCTATTCATTTATTCATTCTATTCATTTATTCTATTCATTTATTTTATTCTATTCATTCTATGCGGTGCTGAGAATGGAACCCAGTGTCCCACACGTGCTAGGCAAGCACTCTACCACTGAGCCACAATCCCAGTCCCAATATTTTGCATTTTTAATGAATTCCATAGACCAGTGCTTCTGGTCTATGGGCTACCCTTGATTTAGCAAGGCTCTAGAGTGTTCTCTTTCCTTTCTCTGAGGAGTGGAAGAATGGTTCCAGGGCTGGGGTTATAGCTCAGTTGGTAGAGTGCTTGCCTTGCAAGCACAAGGCCCTGGGTTCAATCCCCAGCACCGCAAAAAAAAAAAAAAAGGAAAAAAAGAGAATGGTTCCAGCACAGCTCATGACTCATGCCTGTAGTGCCAGCTGCTGGGGAGGATCACTTGAGTACAGAAGTTCCAAACCAACCTAGGCAATATAGTAAAACCCTGTCTCAAAAAATGAAGCAAGCAAAAACCTGAAAGAGCAGTCTCAAGTTGTGTTTTGTGTATTTTTGTGTATTTTGGATATAGGTGTATTTATTCCCTCACATTTGTGGTTATGTTTTTAGTATTTTTCTCCATGATTGATGCTAGATCATCAGGATCATACTTGTCTCACTGAACGCTGATTCTAAGGATTTAGCCTGTTTCTCAATCTTGGCACCTTCCACAGATGGCTCAGTGGTTAAGTGCTCCTGGGTTCAATCTCTAGTACCAATAGGTAGATAGTCAGATAAAAATAATAAATAATGCAGGGGACGTTGTTCAGTGGTAGAGCATACCTGGGTTCAGTCTCCATATGGTGCCCCACACATAAAGGCATCACCACAGACTTTATCCTGTTTCTTGGCTTTTTATTTCTCGAATTAGGTTGAGTGCTCTTTGAGAGTTAGGGATTGGTTCATACTTTATTTTCTACAACACCTACTACAATGAGTTTCTGCAGGGGCTTGTTAATTGGTTGATCTGGAGACACAAGGCATATCAGTGTGTGCTAAGTAAGTGCACCAGGAAAAACAATGCCATGAACTGAGCTGCTCACTACATAACCAATAAATAAATGCAAAAGGACAACACAGTGTTCAGAATCACTAGTCTGAAGCACATACTCAGCACTTTACCATGTGTCTTACTTTGTAAACAGGCAAAACAGAAGGGTCACCAAAGTGTAAGACATTCATTAAATAGTAAATAAGAGACAAAGATAAATCAATATTTTGTAACCTCCTTGTGTGTGGATAAATGATAGACTTTGGTACTGACAATATGAAGGGGAGGAGGAGTGTCTACTCCTGTCTAAAAGAATCTGCAGTCAGGATTCAGGAAATAGCTTACCACTGCCAGCAGATGGTGCTAGGAGGGCACTTATTCTCAATTTATAACCATCACTGTACTGGATTGACACAGAGGAAAAGTCATTCACTAACATTTGTGTTTATTTGTGTGCATTTGTGTTTATTGAGCATTGACTATGTGCCTTAGCACTGGGGAGACAATTTTTCCCCCCAAGAGAGGTTAACAAATAAGAATGTAGCATGGCTACCCACAGCCTTAACCATCTTGGGGCTGGGATGTAGCTCAGTGGTAGAGTGCTTCCATAGTGTGTGCAAGGTCCTGGGTTTGATCCCCAGCACCACAAAAGAAAAAAAAAAAATCTTAACTCTTTTCAACCTATCCTCATAGGCTTTGTTCTCTTCTGGCTACTTCAGTTGTGCATTGTTAGGGAATGGCTAAATTATGGCAGATGATGCAGTTATATGCAGTGAGGTTATTTTTTTTCTTTTTGGCTTGCCAACATCCATTCCTACTTCCAACAGTAATTCCTTTTGTGAAATGGTCTCTCTCTCATTGAGTACAGTCTTGGCAGTGGTGGGGGATATCAAATACAAATGTTTGTCTTCCCAGTACTTAACTTTTAGGAGGTCTTTGCAAGATTTTAAAATTGTTTTTCATCTTGCCAGTGGAATGGGGTGTGAGACTTCTCTGGGAAAGACTTTTAAGGATTTCCACCTACTAGGACCTCTTGGTGTTTCCTTGCAGCTGTCTTTCTCAAGCTTGGTGGTTCTTCTATTTTCTTTTCAATCCTTATCCTCCCTATAAAATCCCTTTATGCTAGTCACCAGAATTGGTTTCTGTTGTTTACAACCAAAGAATCCTGACTATAGTATTCCCAGATAATTGGTTCTAAAAAGTGAGATACAGAATTGGGTAGAACAGACTCTTACCAGGTTTGTTGTTTTTTGGTTATATTTGTATATAATACTTTTAGAACAATATATGGTAATGTTGATAGAGGTTATTTTGGGGAAGTGGGAATTAGATCTAGAATGGAGGGGAAGGCATATTTTGTGATATGCCCTTCGTTTATCTCATTTGTACATATGATAATGCTGTGCATGATAATGATAAAGCTCTCTGGGCAATTAGATTCTTTAGATTTAGAAATCACTTGACTATGTTTTTTGTTTTTTTCTGCAGTGCTTGGGTGGAACCAGGGCTTCATGTATGTTAGGCAAGCCTTCTACCATTGAGCTACATTTCCAGCCCTTTTTGAAAAAAATTTTGAGAGGGGGTCTTGCCAAATTGCCCAGGCTAACCTTGACTTGGGATTCTGCTGCTTTAGCCTCCAGAGTAGCTGGGATTGGAGGTGCACCTACCATACTCAGGGATGATGTTTTTAGACTTTTTTTTTTCTCTCCTGGTACTGGGGATTGAACCCAGGGGCGTTTTACCACTGAGCTACATCCCCAGTCCTTTTTATTTTGAGACAAGGCCTCATTAAGTTGCCAAGACTGGCTTCAAACTTGTAGTCTTCCTGCCTCAGCCTTCTAGGTTGCTGGGATTACAGGCGTGCACCACTGAGCCCAGCTTATTCTTTATTTTTGAGACAAGGTCTTGCTCATTTGCTTAAGGCCTTGCTGAACTTCTGAGGCTGGCCTAGAATTTGAGATCCTCTTGCCTCAGCCTTCTGAGTCATTGGGATTATAGGTATGTACCACCATGTCTGGCTCCAAATCTTTTTATAAATAAAACCTTTTTATTTACATTTTATTTATTCAAAAAGACAAAGCTGCCACCCCTATGACACCCTAAAGAGGGTGCCATCTGCAGATTCCTCTCTGCCCCAATTCTCTTTCTTGGATTATGACCCTCCTTGCAGTCCACTTCTTCTTTTTTTTATTTTTTTATTTTTAGGCACTGGGAATTTAACTCAGGCACTTAACCAACACATCCCCAGTCCTTTTTATTTTTTATTTTGAGACAGGGTCTTGCTAAGTTGCATAGGGCCTCGAAAGGTTGCTGAGGCTGGCCTTGAACTTGCAATCCTCCTGACTCAGTCTCTTGACCTGCCAGGAGGCATGTGCTAATGATGCCTGACTCATTTTGTTTTCAAGTTTTCCTTGTTGAATCTGCAGAGAGTTACAAGGGGTTATCAGGCAGCAGGAAGGAGAGATGAGCAGATAAGCCTGGAGTTGGGGAAGACAACATGAACAACAGCTTTTGATCCTAATGAAAAACATGCTTATAAGTGGAAAAAAAAAAAGGAGATAAGAGGTGAGGGCAGCATCCTTTTGAGGGTTGAGGATAGACCCAGGAAAATGAGAGTAGGAAATAGTGCATAGCAGGGAAGACCAAAAGCCATACAGAAAACCCCAAACTTTTTCTGAATTATTTCAGGAACAATGGACCATTAGCTTTCTTACCCTAAGTAGAGGGCCAGTATGAGTCTTCTTACTTTATGGGCAAAGAAACTTAGATTAAGAATAATTTAGAGAGCTGGGCGTGGTGGCACACGCCTGTAATCCAAGCGACTTGGGAGGCTGAGTCAGGAGGATCGCGAGTTCAAAGCCAGCCTCAGCAACTTAACGAGGCCCTAAGTAACTCAGTGAGACCCTGTCTCTAAATAAAATACAAAATAGGGCTGGGGATGTGACTCAGTGGCTGAGTGTCCTGGAACCCATTCCTGCTGCTAAAGGCACTTCCTGTCCCTCAAACTGCACTGCTTTTCTCTGACCTGGAAAGAAGTGATTGTTTTCCTAAGGGTCTTGAGCCTTTTCAGATGTTTTCAAAGGCCACACCAGGGCTAGGGATATAGCTCAGTTGGTAAAGTGCTTACCTAGTAAGTACAAGGCCCTGGGTTCAATCCCCAGCACCACAAAAAAATAAACAAAAAAAGGCCACACCAGCACATGCTCCAGAGGAATACAGTTTAGGGTTCCTCATAAAAGTCTTTCACATGAAGTGATATAGACAGGCTATTTATATTACACAATCCATTGTGTGTGTGTGTGTGTGTGTGTGTGTACATGCGCGCAATGCTGGGGATGGAACCCAGGGCCTCCTGCATGCTAGGCAAGTAAGAATCCACTTTCTAATATGAAAGTGTTCCTGCTAATTGCATGTCTATTGAATCAAATCTCTATAATTAACATTACAGTTACAAAAATCTGTTATATTCTTTCCTGCAGAAAGTATCATACTTTTTTCTCAGACATGACTCAGAAACTACAAAGAGCCAGGACGTGGAAACATAGATGGCAGCTCTCTACCAAGTGGTAGTTCAGAAGAATTTCAACATCCCATTTTCCTCTCTCCTGGACTCCAGGCAGTTCTCAAATGTAACTTACGTATTTGTTCTTCATCTAGACTATGGACTCTCAACCACTGAACCACATCCCCAGCCCTTTTTTATTTTTTGAGACAGGGTCTCACAAAGTTGCTTAGGGCCTCACTAAGTTGCTGATCTGGCTTTGAACTTGCGATCCTCCTGCCTCTGTTTCTGGAGCCTCTGGGATTACGGGCATGTGCCACCATGCCTGGCAAGACTGTGGGCTCCTTGAGAGAAGAAATGCCTGTATTGTCCACCTATCCCAATGTCTAGCACAGTGCCTATCAGAGTCAACTCCTCTTGGTGGTTAATGCAATCTTCTGCTGGATTCCAAGGGGTCCTGTCTGTCTTGGAGAGGACACATGAGGCTGAGGCACAGCCAGACCCTAGAGCCCAGGTCCTAGCCCCTTGAGGACAGTGTAACTAGAACCTAGCCTGAGCAATGTTGTTTTAGTGCACCCAGCTGTGGAGGTTTCTTCCTTTTTCCTTACCTTTCCCCTAATAACTCACAGACTGCTTTCTTTCTCTCAGGGAGTGCTAGGGTCCCTTTACTGGAACACGACCTCCCATATACAGGGCTGAGGGCTTTTACTGTTCTAAGAGAAGATATCTGGTCTTTCCTCTGTGCATGCCCCTCCCTGGGAATTCAGAGACACTGATTCTAACACAGCAGCCATTCCTCAGGCATTACCATTGCAAGTGGCCTGAACAGGGCAAGAATGTCATGCTGGACATAAATTTATCCTTTGCAAGAAGAGAAGAGTGATCTTGGGGCAACACTGCAAATGACATCTGTTCGTCCACTGACAATTACTTTCACTTCTATCAGTAGTATGAGAATGACATCCTACTTAAATTCATTACTATAGAATCTTGATTTTTCTACCACTTGTAGGGAAGGGGGAAGTAGTTAGGCCATAAAGGAGTGCAAGTATAAATTCTAGGTCTCAAAGAACAAATTTCCCTCCTGCAACACATTTCACCCTCTAGAAGTTTCCCTAACAATTTGGGTTGAGTCACACTTGTGAGGGCAGGAACTCAAAATGGGTCTCATGGGGCTGATTTTACAGATGTGTTTACAGTGGTATTTCTCCATACATCTTGGTCAAATATGGGAATCCAAAGAGAAACATGTTAATTCTGGAGTAAGTCTTATGTAAAATAGTTTTCTTTATCCTTTAGCTTTCTCCTTGTCCTTGTAGAAACAAAATAAACCAAGATTGAAGAAAATTTCCTGCAGAATGTGATTCACTTATGTAACTTTTCAAATAACCCCCATTTTCCCTTACTAAGGACCCATGTGACAGGACTAGGGATGGAGGTGCTACGCATTTGTGACCAAACTTCCTCACTGACCAACTTTGTTTCACTTGTCACTGTTTGAAAAGGCCTATCAATTCACATCCTGTCTCCTTGGCTGGTTAGGTTACTTTTTTGGGAATGGTAAATATATTGAAATAGAACTCCCACTGAATACTTACCCTTTCTTGGGTAGAAAGCAGCCTTTCCTCTTTGCAAAATCAAGACAATCACAGTTGCACATTTTCCCAAATCTTTGGCTGTATTGCAATGGTTGTTTCATTTTGTAATCTCCAACTAAACATTTCCTAACCATGGATTAACAATATAGTTACTGACTGGTTTCTTTTAACAGTATTTATCCAACATAACAAAATAAACTGCAATTTGTTATACTTTTTTTTACAAAACATTTTATAAATATTTTTACAAAATGTATACAAAGCAATTTCAAGTGAGACATACTATACAAATGAAGGTATTTAAGCAAATAAAGCCACACCACACTGACAGCGAGTGACGCGTCCTCTTTAGGTCAAGTCAGTCTGTAAGGCCTCCCTAATCTAACAGAGTCAACTAAATTCTTCAGAGCTAAAATAGTTCTTTTTCGTAATTGCCAGTTTAAAATTTGCTTTATCTTTAGGCAGTACTTAAGGACACAGAAAATCAAATGCGTAATAACAAATTCACACTTTTTTCACAACAACAAACAGAAAAAAAAGAAAAGAAAATGATTTTTGTTACTGAGTACAAGTAGTTCTAAAACTTAACTTTGACTAATGAACCTGAACAACTGAATGTTGGCGTCCAAGGCTGAGCTCTCTTATCCTTCGCCAGAGGGGCTCGACATGCGAGTCATGACCCATGTGCACGTAACCTAATCATAGGAGTAAAATACATTTTGTAATCTTCATTTGTCATTATCTAGAATCTTTCCTCCATAAAAAGTAAACTTACATACAAGGACACAAAAAATTTACAGTTTCATTTTGGTAAATTAGGCTCTCCATTTGCTGGACAAGTGTTAGGGCTTAAAAACCCTTGAAGATGGCATATAGAAAAGCTTGGAGTGGGGTAGCAGGGTAGGAGAGGGTAGAGAGGTGACAAATGTACATGAAGCTTATCTCTTAAGAATTCCACTGATTTGCAGTAATTAATGTAATTCATTAGCAGCCCACATGAAGGCTTCTAGGTATAAAGTTCCACAATGAGAAGAATTTGATCAGGAGGGACCATCTTGAATTAGGGGAATGTGAGCCCTAAGAGAAGAAGAGCCTGTGAAATCATGGGGTTCAGGGTGGGCTGTTAACCCAGGGCTGCCCAAACAGAAAGGTCCAACTGGCAATACCAACTTATCTTTCTAACATGTTATAATACAGGAAGAAGGGGAAATCTGCAACTTGGACATTGGCACAAATAAGGAAAAAATGGTAACCCTAGATGGCCCAGATTTTCCTATTTCAATTGGCCAGGGCTTAGGGGTTGGGAGAAGGTACGTTGCTCTTATGCAAACTGGGTATCTCATGGGGTTTCTTTGTAAGGAGGGACAGAGGGGTAGGGAAGCTATAGGTCTTCTGTTGCTGTATACTGAATGATCAGAAGCTTTCCTTTCCATTGCAGGCCAATCTGGAAAAGAAATGCCCAACATGATGACAATGGGGAATACCCCCATTCTGGAAACATGTTAAAGTGGAGACCAATGGGTGCACCTCTATGGCCAAGGAGATGAACAAAATAAGTAAGCAAGTGTACACACACGGAAACCAAAATGACCCTGGATCCCAACAGTCAGACACTTGTGCAAGCCCTGTGGGAAAAGAGTGCATATAACATACTAGTGTGTAGCCTTCCCATTGGTAGTTGCCATGACATGGAAAATGAAAGAAACAACAGAAATGAGATGATCTGGGACAGCTATATAAGAAAGGAAAATGGGGAATGCTCCCTGAAAAGAAATATAAATAAATAAAGCAATAAGTCATGTTCACTGATATGAACACAGGCCAAACAAACCATGATAGGGCATATCCTTTGGCTCTCAAGTGGGAATCCTGTGTCGCAGCTCTTTCCTTTCAGTGATGGGCTGGCTGGTTACCTTTGGTTTGTCTGTGTTTTGGTAATGATTGCTGGCAGGGGTGACTACTGTTCTCAGACAACAAGAAGCATAAAACAAGGCCAAAGTCCCCTTAAAGTATCAACTGAAAAATTGCAACTTAGTTTTCAAATCAAAGTGCTTTTGATGCTTGGCTATTTGTTGTGGGAGAGGGTACACAGAGAGGTTAAACAAAACCAAACCCAGCAACAAACAAGAACATACATTGTATGTTAACTGTACCCAATTACAAAATGCAAAACTCTTTGTTTTTTTTCTCAATAGTTAACATATATATGCTTTTACATATATACATATTATAATCCTCATGGCTCTATCCCGGCCTCCCCTGTACACTGTGCCATTTAACTGGTTTCCATTTTCCTTTATTTAGCCTGGAAATTATTTCAAGTCATGCTATTACAACTAAGAACAGAGTAATCCCTAGATGAAATTTGACATGGATGTGCTGAAAAGCATGAGGTTTTGCTCCAGGAGCATTGGAAAAGCACTTGAATGATCAACAGGGAAGCCCTGCAAATGCCCTGCTTGTGTGCTACTGACTTCTGACACCAGGGCTGTAGAGTCCTTGGCAGAGCAGCCAGCAACTTACTGCTCAGAGAGGGCTGAGCAGGGAGGAACAAGATGGTCTTCCCCAAACAATACCCCTTGAAACAAAACAAAAAAAAGAAAAACACTAATTTGGAGCTGCAGTGGGATATTTCTTTAAAAAGTAGCTTCTATCAGTCCTGTTTGATTTTCTTTAGTAAGTCTGTTCTTTTCAAGTGACTTATGATTGTCAAAATTTTACCCAGGGCCAAGTGTACTGAGGGCTCGTTGAGTGACAGTGTTAAAAAAATAAAATAAAATAGACAAACAAAACTGACCATAAGCACTTCCAAAACACTTGAAATGTGTAGGGCCTATCAGACTGTTTTCTAATAAGGATGAATTTTACTAAAGAATCTCCCTGTAACCACGACGAGTATTGCTCTTAAACAAAGAACAGGACTGAGATTAAAAAGAATAACCTGTGATGAAAGACCAAGCAGGCTGGAGACAGGAGACCGTTTCCATTTGCTTTTGCCAGGAGAGAATGTAACTTATCCGGGGCAGGGGCTGGGGGCTAGGGGCTGGGGAGGGACTCTGCTATTAACACTCTAGGATACTATTTACAGCTGCTTCTAAAATGGAGTCCGTTTCTACAACACCTTCACTGTGGTCCGGGATAAACTTTTCTAAGCAGTTTTCCTGTGAAGCCATTGGAGAAAAGTTAGGGAAATCTAACTCAACAGAGCCGCTAACCGTGGGGTCACTCTGTGGTTGCCGCCCAGCCTTCTTGAGTTCCAAGATGTTCTTAAATGTTGTTTCTAAACTCTTGGTGAGCTGGAGATCTGGCTGGGGTTCGCCGGACCCTTTCATGATGTCTGTGTGTAAAACTTCATTCTTTGGAGAATTCCTCCGAGTTTTGTCCTGGAAGGAATCATTACACGACAGCTCCAAGTGGGAGTCTACTAGGATACCAGAGAGTTTGTTCTCAGTACCGTGATCTGGTCTGGACAAGGTTTTGTGGTGGCCTTCAGGGCCAGGAGAGCACTCACTGGTCTTCATGGGGTCTCTACGGCTGCCCTTCTCTTCAGACGTGCTCCGGTATTGAACTGAGCCCACTTTGTCAAATTTCAGGGCTCTGCCGAGGCATTCCGTTTTTTTAGAAATGTTTCCCTCTGCAGAGACCACGATGTGATTAGGCACTAGATGAAATTGGTCATGATTCGTTGGTTCTGTCATGCCTGGTTTGGCTCGGTCTCTGCTTTGGGCCTTGGCTGCCAGATGTAGAGAACTGGTTGTTTTACTGCCATGCTGGTCATTCCTGCCAAACTGTGTCTCATGAGCAGCTTTATCAAGTTTGAAGGAACAACAGAAATCGGCCTGAAACCCCTCTGGAAATGGGGATGGAAAGAACATTAATGAGTGAGTGGGAGAGCAAGAACTAGGCAGCCAACTCCTGTAGTCCTGAGGATGACCCCGACCGTCCCACTCAGCCCTGTCCCGCCCTGAGTCAGTGTTTCATGCACAATGCAGTTCTGAGAAGGCATCCTAAAAAAGTAACAAGGCTCTGGAGTCACAGCTTTCACGAAGGAAGCTTAACCTCTTGAGTGAAAAGATAGCTGCTTGAGACCAATGGGAAAATCCGATGGGCAGAAGCTCCACTGGGTCCAGATCTCTTGGTGGTATTATTAATATTTCAAAGATATATGCACAATTTACTAGGATTTGTTTGTTTTTGTAGTGCTGGGGATTGAATCCAGGGCTTCATGCATGCCAGGCCAGCACTTAACCAACTGCACTACATCCCCAGCCCTGTTGTTGTTATCTTTTTATCATACTGGGGAGGAGACCCAAAGTCTGGTGTATGCTAAGCATGCCTTCTCCCACTAAGCCCAGCACCTCTTAATGTTATTTTAAATGTTTTCTGCTAATGACTGCTTTGAAACAGTCTAAAATAAAAAAATTTGGTGCTGGTATCAGCCTGGTTTTTTCCTGGTGGGGCTTTGTGAGGAAGGGGGATGGACTTCAGTCCCTCTGGTTGTGTGTGAGGAACCCATCACTTTGAAAGATCACAAAATGAATGGCCAACACCCATCCAAACTGGCATCGGCTTAGAAGAACAGTGGGATGGGAAGGAACTGTGTCTGTGGGTGAGCACTGAACTCTGCCAGGCTGAAGGAGCCAGCTGGTGGCAAGAGAAATGAAGACTTAGTGTGTCAAAGGTAGAGTTGGAGGTAGGTAGTAAACAAAAAGTGTTAACTCTGGAAGTAACAAAAGTGAAGTAGGGCTTTGATGACTTCTACAAAACCACAAAGAGTATATATAGAATGAACATGAATTTGTTCACTAAAGTCCAAAATGTGAGATCCAGGGAATATAACTTGAAATCTAAAAAGATGATTCTACCCAACAAAGACTGGCTGTGCAGGCACCATAGAGAGGACAATGAAGCACAGTCCATGCACCAGTGGAGCTCATGACAGGGGGCTATGACAAAGTAGGAGGATTTATAAATAAGCCAAATTCACCAAAAGGCAATAGGAGATGTCGAGTTCTAAGAAAAATGGACAGGAATATATCCTACATTATTCTTTTCCTTTTTGGCTCTTGCTAAGTACATAGCACTTTTTTCAGACTTTCCCATTAGTCTGAATGTGAGGATCATATATTCTATTTGTAAACTTCTTGAGTCACATCAAACCCAAGGTAGAACCTTAATATGTAAGTATCAGAAAGATATCAGTGGAATGAAAACAAAGTCACAGGAAAATAATAATCTAACAGCAGGGGGATGCATTAGATAAATTATCATGCTAATGTCTTCAAATGTATTAAAAATTATTTTGTAGATGATAACATGATAAAACTTGAAATATGTTAAATGAAAAAAAATAGTATCTACCATATGACCTATGACTGTATATAAAGTATACAAATGGAAACCAGAACTGGAATAACAGCAAAGAACTAAAAACATTTCTTTTATAGATGGTATTATAAAGGTAAATTGTATACTATCATAGTATTATTTGACTTAAACATATTTAGCCTGTAGTCCCAGTTATTTGGGAGGCAGAAGTGGGAGGATTCCTTCAGCATAGAAGTTCAAGACTAGCCTGGGTAACATAGTGAGAGCCTGTCTCAAAAAAAAACCAAACCAAAACGAAATAAATTTTAGAGGCTAGAAAAAAGTAAAGAGAACTTTTTTTTTTTTTGGTGCTAGGATTAAAGCTAGGGCCATCTGCTGTATACCACACCTGCATTGCTACATCCCCAGCCCACAACTCATTACCGTTTTTTAAAAATTATTTTTGGTGACATTGGGAATTGAACCCAAGGTCTTGTATATACTGGACAAGGAATCTACCATTCAGCTACATCCTCAACCTCTTTGTTTTTAGTTTCTTTCTTTCTTTTTTTTTTTTTTTTTTTTTTTTGGCACTGGGAATTTAACCCAGGGGCTCTTTGTAGCTGAGCTACATTCTTTTTGTTTTATATTTTGAGATAGGGTCTCACTAAGATGCTTAGGACCTAACAAAATTGGGAGGCTGGCCTTGAACTTGGGATCTTCTTGCCTCAACCACCCAAGTATGAGGGATTAGAGGTCTTTGCTACCATGCCTGGCTCCAGACTCATTTTCAAAAGGCAGAATATGGGACAAATCTAATATGCATGCAATTAGCGGGCACAGTGGTGCAGGCCTGTAATCTTAGTGGCTCAGGAGACTGAGGCAAGAGGATTACAAGTTCCAGGTCAGACTTGGCGGGAGACCCTGTATCAAAATAAAAAGGACCCTGTCTCAAAAATAAAAACAAAAAGAGAGATAGCTCAGTGGTGCCCCTGGGTTCAATCTCCAATATAAAAAAAAAAGTTACTTAACTAAGTGTAAAATTCCAATTTGAATTCTGTAGAATGGAGACTTCTCAGAATCTCCCCACAATTTATGTTCTACTTTCTGGACTTACCCAAGGGTCAGTACACAGATTCCCCAAAGGTTCCAAGGTCCCTGGACCATGGCAGTAACCCTCCCCTACTTGTACACCAACATTTCTTACCAGGATCTACAAGTGCAAGACGTTTGTCCCGGGATAGGGAAGCTCTTTCCTCCTGGTTGAACATTCTATCGATCATCACCATTTCAGCAGAGGGATTGATCCGCTGAAAATGAGATAAGTCAGTCATTTTAGATGCCTTTTATTAAGTGCAAACAACTCACTGGATCTTTGGAACAAATGAAGCAATCAGAAACGAGAATTGGGTGTTGAGGTCTGGTTGTGCCCCAACTAGTCACACTTTATCCTGGTCATATAGGATGCTGCTTCTTCTTCTTCTTCTTCTTTTTTTTTTTTTTGTGGTGCTGGGAATTGAACTCAGGGCCTTATGTTGCAAGGCAAGCACTCTACCAATTGAGCTATATTCCCAGCCCCCAGGATGCATTTTTTTAAAACTGAATTTTTTTGGTACCAGTGATTGAACCCAGTGGCACTTAACCACTGAGCCACATCCCTAGCCCTTTTCTTAAATTTTTTTTGAGTCAGAGACTTGCTGAATTGCTGAGGCTAGCTTTGAACTTGCAATCTTCCTGATTCAGCTTCCTGAGCCACTGGGATTACAGGTGTGTGCCACTGTGCCAGCTAAAACTGAATTTTTTTTAGGAAAGGTAATTGACATGCTGGTACAAAATTCAAAAGGTACTACAGGGCTTATAAAAAGTAAGCCTTCCTTCTTTGCTTCCCTTGCATACCTACCACAACCAAATGCCTCTCCCTGGAGACATCAACTGCCCAGCAGTTTAAAATATTCTTCCAGAGCCCTGGGTTCAAACCTCGGCACCGCAAAAAAAAAAAAAAAAAAAAAAAAAAAAAAATTCTTCCAGAGATATTTCAGGCACACCCAGCATATAATTTATTTTTGCATACAATGGTAGCAATGCTGTTCTATACCTTTCTTATCTTACTCTACTTAATAACATGTCTTAGAAATCTTTTCATTAGAATGACCTTTACTTTATTGTTATGCTTTGTGTTTTTATGAAGGCTTTACTTTTTATTAAGGCTTTGGATATTCAAAATTAAATCTTTAAATATTTTTTAATCTTATTTAACATGCAAATTCATGGCATAAATAAGATAATTTGACCAAATAAGTATTCCCTTCCTCATAAATTATAAAGCTGGTCTTTTTGATGTCTCAGAGTTTTATTTCAGAAATGGTTGTCAATGAGAACAACTATGTCACACTTTGGTGGCATAATTTTTTCTTTTTTTTTTTTTTAAGACAGGTCTGGCTAAAGTTGGCAGTGGCTTTGAACTTGGGATACTCCTACCTCGACCTACCAATAGCTGGGATTATAGAAGTATGCCACCACCCTAAAGCTCCTATAATGTCTTATTCCTTTCTCTAATTAATTGATGCTTCATAACTAAATTTAGAAGTTTCCATTTGGGGTAATGAAAATATTCTGGAATTAGTGGTGATGGTTGCACAACTTTGTGAATACACTGGAATCCATCAAGTGTGTACACTTTAAATATGAACTTTGTGGTATGCTACTGATCTCTCAAAAACAAAACCAAACTAATTTTAACATTTTGTCATCAGCTAGTCTTTTCAGAATGTTACTCTGAGCAACTGTCACTGCAGGTGCCTCTAGTCCTGCTCCCACATCTCTGAATTGGTGAAAGGCAGTGGACAGCAGCAAAGTGTGAATTGCTCTTAAGCAGTCCTGGTTTGTGCCCGAGCTCTGCTCATGATTCTTTTTTTTTTTTTGGTACTGGGAATTGAACCCAGGTGCTTAACCTCTAAGTCACATCCCCAACTCCCTTTTTAAATGTTATTTTGAGATAAATTATCACTAAGTTGCTTAGTGCCTCGCTAGGTTACTGAGGCTGGCTTTGAACTCACAATCCTCCTGCCTCAGCCTCCTCAGTTGATGGGATTATAGGCATATGCCATTGCACCTGCTTCTGCTCGTGACTCTGCAAACTACTAAGTATGATCTTGGGGGAATTACTTTACCTATGCTGTAATTTCTATTAATGAAATAAATACATTTTTTAAAGAATTTTACTTTTATTTTATATACCTGTTTATTTACTTTTTTATTTTTTTATTTTTTATTTTTGGTACTGGGGATTGAACCCAGGGGCACTCCAACACTGAGCCACATCCCCAGCCCTATTTTGTATTTTATTTAGAGACAGGGTCTCACTGAGTTGCTTAGGGCCTCGCTAAGTTGCTGAGGCTGGCTTTGAACTCGTGATCCTCCTGCCTCAGCCTCCCAAGTACTGGGATTACAGGTGTGTGCCACCACACCCAGCTTCCTGTTTATTTTTTTTATGTGGCACTGAGGATTGATCCCAGTGCTTCACTCATGCTGGGCGAGCACTCTACCTCTGAGCTACAGCCCCAGCCCAAATAAATTAATTTTTAGCTGATACATAAATACATAAAAGTCATATGTTAATGGAATACTATAGAATGTTTCAGTACATGCATACATTGTGTGATCACATTAAACATTATATATCTCTTTAAGCATTTATCTCTTCTTTATGATGAAAATACTCAAAATTCTCTCTTCTAGCTTTTCTCCCAACTTTTTTTTTCTCCCCACTTTTTGTGACATTGGAGACTGAACTCTGGGGCATTAAACTACACATCCCTAGCCCTTATTATTTAGAGATAGGCCTTGCTAAATTGCCTCAGTCTCCAAGGTAGCTGGGATTAGAGGTGTATGCCATTGCACACCACTCATTTAGCTTTTTGAGATACATAACATGTAATTGCTATTTTAGTCACCCTCCTGTTCAATAGACACTAGAACTTCTTACTCTTGATTGCAACTTAGTACCCATCAATCAACCTCTCCCCTTTGCTCTTCCCCACTACTCTCACTAGCCTCTACCATTCTACTCTCGACTTCTGTGAGATCAATTTTTTTAGATTCCACATATGAGTGAGACCACACAGTACTTGTCTTTCTGTGTGACTTATTTCACTTAACATAATGACTCCTTATTTGTTAAACAAGAAAATGGTACTATTCCACCAAGTACAGTTCAGCAAATGTTGGGTGCTGTCATTTGAATTAATGGGAAAGTGTGAATTTTTCTATAATCTTAAATATCTGTGCTTTTAAAACTTTTTTTTTTTTTTATTTGTTTGTTTTGTGGTGCTAGGGATTGAACCCAGGGCCTTTTGCATGCAAGGCAAGCACACTACCAACTGAGCTATATCCCCAGCTAAAACCATGTCTTGAAAATGTAATTCCTTGAACATTTTCTCTCTGATTTAGTATCTGTGACCTGTGGAACCATAAAAACCAAATGTGCTCGGTAGTACAACTTTACCATGGCGTCTTCTAGGAGCAGGCATCTGTATTTGTTAAGCATAGCTTGGGTCCTCTTAAGGAGCTGAGTGGCAACTGTTTCAAATTCATTGTCCACTTTAAAAAGAGAAAGAGAGGGAGAGGGGGGAAATAGTAAGAGAGTGTAAATTACTAGGTCTTTTCCTTTTTTTTTTTTATGGTATTGAGGATTGAACTCAGGGGCACTCTACCATCGAGCCACATTCCTGGCCCTATTTTTTTTTTGGAACCAGGGATTAACTCAGGGATACTCGGCCACTGAGCCACATCATCCCCAGCCCTATTTTGTATTTTATTTAGAGACAGGGTCTCACTGAGTTGCTTAGGGCCTTGCTAAGTTGCTGAGGCTGGCTTTGAACTCGCGATCCTCCTGACTCAGTCTACCAAGTCGCTTGGATTACAGGCGTGCGCCACCATGCCCGGCTTCCCGGCCCTATTTTTGTATTTTATTTAGAGACAAGGTCTCACTGAGTTGGTTAGCACTTCGCATTTGCTGAGGCTGGCTTTGAACTCATGATCCTCCTGCCTTAGCTTCCCAAGCCACTGGGATTACAGGCATGCACCACTGCACCTGGCCCCCCAGAACTTTTTATTTTTTATTTATTTTTAATTTTTGTTTTATTTTTCTAATTTTAGGGTCTTGCCAAGTTACCCCAGCTGGACTTAAGCTTGTGATCCTCCTGTCTCAGCCACTCAAGTAGCTAGATTACACGCATGCACCACTGCGCCTGCCACCACTTAGTCTTTCTCTCTTTTCCTTTTTTGGCAATGTTAGAGATGAAATCTAGGCCTCACACATACTAGGCAAATGCTCTATCACTGAGCTACATCCTAGGGCCCTACGTCTTTTATTTCTTAAGACTGAAATGCACTATTCTTCCATTATTCAAATAGTGCTTGTTTGTGGCAGTCTTTCCTTTGATTAGCTTTTCCTTGGTTAAGCATCATGCTTGTGCACCGTTTTTCCTCACTGTCCACGTGGTCATGGAAACTCATTTTAATATAGCTTATTTCAACTTTAGGAAACCAAAACCATAATACCTTTGAATATCACCTACAAAATAAAATCACAATAAGAGAACAGGAACAAATAGCAGTGAATAGACAATGATATGCTAGTTTAGATGACCTAAGCCTGCACTCCATTCCAACAAAATGAAACACTAAAATAGTAGGAACAGTGAAGCCCAACTGTCTGTGCTGGGCAGACCAGGTTAATGTAAAGACACAACCTAGTCCAGGTCATGGTCTGTAGCTCTGTTCTTTATCTTTCAGTCTCCAAAGACTTTACATTTTCTGATTCATCCTTCTTCTCAGAGTCTTCATATCTCTGTTTAATGCTGGATCTTCACCTGACTCCCTGGATCTCCCACTTCACCTGACTCCCTGGATTCTCCCTGGGAAGTGCTCAGTGGACTGACGGACACCATGGTACTCTGCTATCAGAGATACCCCCAGGAAGAGCAAAACTTGTGGCAGTTGAGAAAGGAACTAGAGTGGTGGAGGTCACTGATGGGAGTCAGGGCTCCAGTGGGCATAGGAAGGAGTGGTAGAACTAAGTTACACAACTAGGAGAGGCAGCCAGGCCAGGCAACAAAATGGGCTGAGTTCTAGGGTGGGACAAGGGGCCCTGATCCTTAACCTTTTTGTCAAGTTTCTTGAAATTGGGCCAATGCTCTAGAGTTACTGTGGGACCTTAGGGAATGCTTCAGGTAGGGGTTATAGTCGCCATCTAGAAGTGGTGAAACAACTTAGGGCAAGGATGAAGCTCAAGTGTGATGTAGTCCAAGGCCATCCCATCTGCAGTTAGCAGCCCAAACAATGCTTTCCAGTCACTGCTCCCCAGTGTGTCAATAAAATATGCTATTTTGGGATTCCCTTCACAGATTATTAAGAAGAATAAGTCATTGTCCTACAAATGGCCTGAGAAATTGAGTACTTAGGGAACAGGTAGGTCTGTGATGAAAGCCAACAACCTGTCTACCAGCTGGGGGTGATGTGGCTCTTGCTCTTCTGTGCAGGGTATGGGAGGACATCTGGTGTCAGGGTGGCCTCTAGAACTGCAGCCTGTTTACCTTTCCTCAGGTCTTCCTCAGTGGGCATGGAGCCCTGGCACACATGGTAGGAGAGCAGTCTCTGCACCGCATCACTCAGTGATCGGAACTGGCTTTTGTCAGGTGTCACAGCATGGGCTTGGTCCCTCTGTAACTGCTGGAGAATGCTTTAAGAGAGAAACGCCAGTATTGGTGTAGAGTCATGTCAGAAAATCAAACCTAATCATGGTGCTAGTTTGCATGCAAAGAAAATAAGATACATAGGAATGTTATTCTCATAGCTCAGCAGTGTGTTTTTTTTCTTCAGTTTATACTTTGTGGATCACTGCTATAACCGTGACCTCAAAAGCAGTGTTCCTATCATCCATTCACATGTGGGCACTCACACAAATTTTGGCCACAGCTGACTATTGGCCAACTAAATTCATGCTTTTAAACACAGAAACTTATCAAGCTGTGCTTCTCCTCAGAGACTCCCTATCTCTAAAGAGACAAAGTACTATTCTCCTTAAGAATAGAAGAACAAACAGTATGCTCAAGCTGCATCTGATATATTCATAGGTCCTAATGAAATCAAAGCTCAGGAAAAGATTTTCAAAGTACTTTTTTAAAAGGCTAATAAACTAATCATAATAGCCTGACTTCTGTAGTATATATGTTGAAGGTTAAGGACTTGGAGAAATGTTAAAATTTAATTTGTCATTTCCAAAGGTGACTCACAAAGCTCCTTTAGTTAGCTGTTTTGCAGCAGGCCTTTTTTGTCCTCCTGAATGACTGTCCACCTAAAGATAAAAAACACCTCTTATTATTCCCTTTTGTAGAAAAAAGAAGCAGAATACAGTTCCACATAAAGGTCACTATGTTTCAAATATTTTTCAATTATACTTAAGAGTATATTGTAAGGCTCCAGAATGTGTCTTGCTAAAATACAAAATAAGTCCACAGATTCCATGTATTGAAGTTGTACTCTGTTAGGAGTATAGCAAGTCGCACTGTCTGTTCCTTAGAAAGAACTCAGTTTGTACTTTTTTTTTTTTTTTTTTTTTTTGGAGAAATGAGGTCTTGCTTTGTTGCCCATCCAGACCTTGAACTTCTGGGTTCAAGTGATCCTCCTCCTCAGCCTCTCAAGTAGCTGGGACTTCAGATACCTTCCACCATGCTTGGTTCAGTTTGTACTTTAAAGCCTGAACACACAAACTTCTTTATTGAAGTATCTTTATATTTTGGAAGAAATGTGTTTGGGTGCCAACATCATGAACACCTGAAAACTCAGTAGATACTACTTAATCCATTTTCTCAGTGGTAAATGAGGGAGCAAACACTTTGAAGCTCCTCTTACATGTAGTCGAGGTATGAGGTCTAATAGGCATTTCTTACATCATTAAGAAAACAAAGACACCTTATGTGAGAACCTGAGAAATAAACAGATCCTTTACTGGGTATTCCAGGGTAGGCCTAGACTGCAGCAAGTTTTATCAAACTATTAATTGCTAAATTTCATGGAGATGATATAAAGGCCTTAGTAAAGCTGAAAAAAATATATATACAAATATGTATACACATATGTGTGTGTGTGTGTGTGTGTATTCTTCTTTTGTGGACTAATAGTTTGAAGTGTTTTAGATTTAAAAGACAAAGTTGAGTTAGAAGACTAAAGGGGCTGCCTACTTCATACACTTATGGCTGTTACTACAAAAAAAAAATCTCTCAGCAGGATGCAGTGGTGCATACCTATAATTCCAGTGATTCAGGAGGCTGAGGCAGGAGGATTGCAAATTTGAGGGCAGCCTGAGTAACTTAGTGAGACTCTGTCTCAAAATAAAAAATAAAAAGGGCTGGGGATGTAGCTTACATCCTTAATACTGCAAAAACAAAAACAGAAACAAAAAACCAACCAAACAAACAAACAAAAAAACTTCTCAATATCACCAAGAACAGATCTGCTTTGATCTGATGATGGGTATGTGTGTATTTTCTTTCCTTTTTGCACTACTAGGAATTAAACCAGGGCCTTGCACACATTAGGCAAGAACTCTATGCCTGAGCCACACCCACAGTCCCTGCTGGTATATTATTAATTGACAGGGAAATGATAGATTCAAGAAGCATTGTGAACATGTCAGAAATACACTAGACACATTCATGTTAGAAACCTAAATATGACCAAGCTTGGCCCATCAGGAAGGTCTTCAGTGGCCACACTGTTTTAGCATATGGGGGCAGGCTGGCTGTGCACACAATGCTGGACAGCAACCACAAAGCAGATGACACAACCACACTTTCATTCAGTTATGCAAATTATGAAGAAGGAGCTGTGCAAATAGTTTTATACCTGCACAGCTGGCTGGCCAGGAGATGCTCCAACTGCTTTTTCCTGTTGTGGCTGTGCAGTTCCTAAAGACGCCGGCATAACTTTGTTTCCAGAATCCTGTCCTATTGGAATTAATACAGAAGACAATGTTCAACAGAAATGGTAAGTCAGGTCCACTATATACTCCTACAGCCCAGCATATGCAGGTGACCGAGCATCCTGAAAGGAATTCTTTGTGTATGTGTGTTTATGTGTGTTTTACACTGGGGACTGAATTCAGAGGTGCTCTACCACTGAGCTACACCCCCAGCCCTTTTTTTTTTGTCTTATTTTGACACAGGGTCTTGCTAAATTGCTGAGGCTGGCCTGGACTTGAGCTCTGCTTGCCTCAGCCTCCCTCACTGGATTATAGCTGTGTAACACCACACCCAGCTGAAAGGAATTTCTTCATTGTGGATGCATGCTGTGAGGGAGGGAGTAGGGGGTACATTTATTTACTAGGTTTAAAAGCAGAGATTAGGGTTGCTAAAGATTATTTAAGTAATAAATATAACTAATTAAACTAATGGTAATAAACAGGAGCTAAAAATGCTATAATTTCAAATTATTCTGAGAAACAGGCCTTAAGAACTTCAGAACCCCAAAATACAATTTAAGGAAAGGAGCCCCAAGAAGGAATTGTCTATGAATGCTGAAACTTTCATTCCTTTTTTTTTTTTTTTGGTAATTAAGTAGTTAGAGGTGTTCAAAGCCTAAGAAAAAATAGCAAACATAACCCACCAGTATTTTCAGTTTTGGGAAAGGGGAGGATTCTAAACGCATATAAGGCAACATGAGGATAATCTCAGACATGTAGCCAAATAATACTAGATTTCGCTGTGAATAAATAAAAAAGGAACAGAGTGGAGATGAGATTCAGTCAAAGATTTCATGCAGAATGAAGGAGGGGAGAGTGTCCTCTGGAGTTGGGAGGACAGGGACAGACTGCAGAGAGCTTAAAAAAGGCTCCTGACCTGGCAGTGCTGTGCTCAAGAGCCCAGGGATCTGTGCTTGCCTCAGGCCGTCTGCAGTCTTGGAAGTGGACATGGGGGAGGTCTGATTCAAACATTTTTTCTGAGCCTGTGAAACACATAACCAAGGTGGAAAAATTAATTTCATTATTAAAAGCTTTATTAGATTACTTAAGATGCCAAACAAGTCTCTTAATGCCTACCTGGCATCACTTCCAGATTATATAACAAAATAAAACTAAACTAAAAACATTATTCTTTTATCACATTGGGAGAATTTTGCAAAGTGCATCCTCTAAAATCTATAGGCACACTGAATTTTCTCAACACCATTCAGAGGGGATGCTGAGTTGACACCAGACTATTTTTTTCACCTGGGACTGTTGTTTGTTGTGCTTGGAGGCAACAAGTGCATGGAAGATGAACTGAATGATATAAATTTTTTCCTATACTGAGGATCAAACCCAGGGCCTTATGCATGCTAGGTAGTGCTGTACCACCGATCTGGATGGTATTTAAGAACTAATAGGTGTTCTTAAATTTAAAAAGTATTTTTTTAATTAAAAAAGTTTTTATAGTTGTAGATGGATAGCATGCCTTTATTTGTTTATTTTTTTATGTGGTGCTGAGAATCGAACTCAGTGCCTCCCATGTGTGAGGCAAGTGCTCTGCCACTAAGCTTCAGTCCCAGCCCCAAAATATGTTTGTTTCTTTTTTTAAAAAAGTATGTTTCTTTATAATGCATTTTTTAAGGGTACTGGGGATTGAACACAGGGGGGCACTTTACCACTGGGTTAAATCCCAGATCTTTTTACTTTTGAGAAAGGGTCTCACTAAGGGGCCAAGGCTGGTCTCTAACTTGTGATCCTTCTGTCTCAGCTGGGATTACAGGAATGTGCCACCAAGCCCACTTAATACAGTAGGTTGTTTTGTTTTGTTTTTTGCCGTGCTGGGGATTGAACCCAGGGCCTTGTGCTTGCGAGGCAGGCACTCTACCAACTGAGCTATATCCCCAGTCCTATGTAATACATTTTTAAGAAAGATGATAAAACATTTTCAAAATACCATCAAACTTTACTCAGCTATGACACTACTACATAGGGCAGTCAGTTTTTCAGAGTTTTTTTGTTTTCATATTATATATTCTATCAGTGATCTAGAGTTTAGTCCAACCATCCCCCACAGGGGACTTAAACTAATGACCTTGGCTCAAGTACAGTGGGTACCTTCCCTTTCTGTTTCAAACAATTATTTATTTGGTTTTCTTTTCTAATATAAAAATGGGAAGAATTCTGACATTACCCAAGCAAGACTAGAGGAGGTCATTAAAAAGTCAGAAATGGTCACTTTTCTCATTCTTCCATTGGCAAGAAGGGCAAATCTGTACTACTGTAGGCAGACAATCAACAAATTCTTAGGAAGAAAACCCAAGTGGAAAGGTCAATGTCAAAATCTTCCAGTTTCCACTGCATTTCCCCAAAACAATCTCTCATCTTCTGCTACAGGGAATCTCCCTACCTAGAGGACACTGATATTGCAGGAGGCCTAGGGCAAGTAGTAACTATATGCCCTTCCCACAAGTATGTCCAGAGCATGAACACTGAGGATCTCCTTGAAGAAACACCTAACCAGGTGAAAGGTAGAAAAATGTGGTCTACCAGGGCAAGGCTGGTGGGACTCTGAAAAAAATGAGATCAAAAGACAAATAAATGAACCAGAATTAATATGCTCAAATGACTAAAAGTCCTTATAGTGTGTTGCCAGTGCACAAACATTAGGAATTTCTTTCAATGGCTAGTTTACATTGAATAGAAGAAAGTCATCCTCATGGCTTTAGAGTAAAGACCTTTTTGGTTTTTTATAATGAGCAATAAACCCAGGGGTGTTATACCACTGAGCTACACCCTCAGTTATTTTTTATTTTGAGAGAGGGTCTCACTAAGTTGCTAAGGCTGGCCTTGGAACTTGCAATGCTCAGTTTCTTGAGTTGCTGAAATTATACCTAGCTCATATTATTTTTTGGTAAAAATGGTATAGCAGTTTCATCTCTCATCTAATTTATCAGACATGACCTGGAATGACTCTGGGTTCTCAAAAACAAATGAAACAAAATCCATGCATGCACATGTAGTACAACTGTAAGAAAAGCAAAACCAAGATCTCCAAAAAAGCCAGGAGGACTGAGGCTAGGAAGAAAAATCCTTTCTTCACCTTTCTTTTCTTTTCTTCTCTCTCTCTCTCTCTTTTTTTTTGGTACTGGGATTAAACCCAGGGACTCTTTACCACCAAACTATATTCCCAGCCCTTTTTATTTTTTATTTTGAGACAGGGTCTCACTAAATTGCCGAAGCTGGCCCCAAGCTTGTGATCCTGTTTCCTTGAACTTCCAAGTTTCTGGAATAACACGGTGTGCACCACTGCACCTGGCAGTATCCACTTTCATGAGCTGAACGGTTCGTTCCGTGGGTATTTGCTCTATAATTATTTAACTATGCTTTATGCTTTTATGTTTGGTTGTTTTTGTGGTGCTGGGGGTCAAACCAAAGGTCAGGCTGTGGGCAAGGCAAGCATTCTACCACTGTGCCACAGCCACATCTCAGCCTAATACCTTTATGCATTCTTCTAAGTGTTTTCTATTTCACAATACAAAGGATTAAAACAAAACAAAACAAAACAAAACAAAACAAATCTAGCATCAAAGTATGAAAATTTTCTATCATTTGAGGATATTTTTATATAGTACTGTACAGTCTATTAAAACAGGATGATTCCTCTGGGAGTATGTTTTGGGTTAAGTGTTTTTAAAATCTCCTCGCCTGCATATGTGGGTATTGAGCATTGATATTGGTGCATTTTCATCTTCTAATTAACTGCCATGGCTGGACTGTATGCCTTTCCTTGGGAGTAGAATACTTACTTCAATTGTTACACTGTGGGGCAGAGGCTGGGGGTGACATGGGTTGGGTTAGGGTGACAGTAATCATCACCTACTGGGAAATCTTGGTCTGGCCCCTACACTGGAATCTCCTTGATATACCAGGCCTGTATGTTTGGAAAGCTCTGCTGTCAGGTCTACACTGTCTATAGAAATTCACTGGTCAGGTCCACACTGTCTATAGAAATTCACTCCCAGTCCTCTCATGAAGGCAGGACTTGGATCTGTCTTGTTCACTGCCATATGCCCAGCACCAGAGCAGGACCTGCACCATGGTGAGCACACAGTAAAAGGTTGTTAAATACAAATAAGTAATTTCACTGAGGCATAAGTCCCAGGGGTCTCTGCCTCCCCACACTCAGAAGCTATCAACTTCCTCCCATTTCCCCAGATTTTAAGTTGCCCCAGCTAATGATCTTTTCCAGAAATAAAATTTGTTGTTATCTTGTTTTGATGAACTTTTAGAGAACTTTTAGAGAATACTTGTTCTTTAAATACATGGTGGGTGGCACATGCCTGCAATCACAACTACTTGGGAGGCTGAGGCTACCCTTGGCAAGTTTGAGGCCAGCCTCAGCAACTTAATGAGACTCTGTCTCAAAATAAAAAGCAAAAAGGCCTGGGGATGTAGCTCAGTGGGAACCAATCCTGAGTTCAATCCTTAGTACCACAAAAAGAAAAGAAAATGTTTTCTCCCTTTGCAAATATAAAAGCTACTTAAGTATATAGATACTCCTCAATTAAGGATGATAAACCTTTTCTAAATTCAAAAAAATCATTAAGCTGAACCACTTTAAGTGGTGACCATCTGCATTTTTTTGAGAACATGGCTCCAAGAATTCTACTAATGTGAAATGGACAATTTTAACTCGTTAGACCATTGATTTTGGCAACATGTGAACCTATAAAAATATGCCAATGTACTCAAATACTTCATGTATCAATTCTCTCCCTCCACCAGATTCTTGAGCCAATTCCATGTTAGCAAGATGGCATTCATTAAACAACACATTCCATTAATGAAGCAGACCATGTGGAGTTCTCCTAGCAAATCTTTGGTAACTGCCCCACTGCCATAAAAATGGGTTGGGGCCAGCAAGATTGGAAAATACACAAGGACTTCAGGTTTCTGGTCTGACATTTAAGGAAGTTTTACAAGTCTTTATTCTAACAGCTAAAAGCTGAACAAACTGAAAAGTAAAGAATTCTCCCTAGATCTGTCAGAGGAGTGAGGTCACAGGGCAAACCACTGCCATGTGCAACAGGGCAACAGACAGGTAGACAGAGACAAAGAATCATGATCTACCAGATCAGAAACCTACTTAAAAAGAAAAGAAAAGAAAAGAAAAGAAAAAAACCTACCAACAGGAACCAGGGAAAGGAAAAACTTAACTGTAACTGATGAACTGCTGGAGGCTCAGTGTGGCCTTCCTGAGAGAGACAAACTCAGGGGGATCTAGTTAGAGGGGACCCTCACACTTTTGTGAGTTTTACCTCCAGGAGTTCTACCAGGTCCTCACAGTGAATATCAGAGAAAAATCTCCTCGTGCTTCCTGCAGGGGGAGGGAAAAGGAAGCATTTTGAAATATGCCAGAGCACTCTGTTCTTAACAAGGCCTGCCCTAGGAGACACTATTTTAGTAAAGCTAATCTGCTGGGGTTAATTCAGACCCTCACTATTCAGAGGATGAGAAATAATAAACTCCAGTACCCTCTAGCTTTTATGCACAGCAAGGGAAATATCCAATTCTAGCCTCCAGTATCCATGCATTGGAAACTTAATCTCTAATATAACAGTATTGACAGTTGGGATCCTTAAGAGGTGAATAGATCATGGGGGCTCTGCCCTTAAGAATGCCATTATCTTGGCATGGAGGTGTATACCTGTAGTCCCCGCTTTTAGGGAAACAGAGGTGGGAGGATTATTTGAGCCAAGTGAGATTGAGACCAGCCTGGGCAACACAAGATGTCATCTCAAAAAACATTCTGCAGGACTGTTTTCCTTACAAAAGAATGTCAGTCCCCTTCCTTTTGTCTCTCTCTTCTGTAAGTGTGTATGCAATCTCTTGCCCTCCTACCCTTTTGCCACAGAATAAGGCTGCCCTTGACCTTGGACTTTTTATTCTTGAAAACTGAGAGGAAATAAATTTCTGTCCTTTATAAATTACCCACTCTTCTTATTCTGTTACAGTAGCCCAAAATGGACTAAGACACACAATTGGGCCAGAGAAGTGGGGTACTGCTGTGATAAGTCCTTGAAAATGTCAAAGAGGCTTTGGAACTGAATAATGGGCAGAGGCTGGAGAGTATGGAGGAGCAAGCTAGAATAAGAAGGTTGTATTGCTGAAATGGGAGTGTTAAAGGCAATTCTGCTGAGAGATCAGAGGAAGGGCCCTTCTGAAGAATTTCTAGGAAGTTCCGAATCTTCTTAGAGATTACGTAAGTGGTCATGACCATAATGCTGGTAGAAACAAGGACAACGAAGGCAAGTCTCATGAGATCTTAGACAAAAATGAAACCAGGTATTGGAGACTGGAATAAAGGCCATTGTTGTTATAATCAGCAAAGAATTTGGCTGATTGTGTCCATGCCTGAAGGCTTTATGGAAGCCAGAGTTTAAGAGCAATGAACTAGGATAGTTGGAGAAAGAAATTTCTAAGCAAAATATTAGAGAATCTATGTGGCTTCTTTTATTGGACATGGTAAAAACCAGAGAAGAGAGAAATAATTAAAAGGGAAACCATGTAAAAATTTGGAAATTTTTCAACCCACTATGTGAAGAACAAAAAAGTGTTGTACAAGGGTGCCAGACAATGGGAGGATGACCTTGAAGGCATTTCAGAGACCTTTTTGTTCTTGGTGGTGCTGGGGTTGGAACCCCATTTCATTTCAGACATCTTGGAGCCTACCCTCCTTATCACAGGCCCAGAACTCTAGGAGGGCAAAGTGATTTGGTGGCAGTGATAGGGGACTGGGGTGCCCTCATAGGCTTGCTGCCCAAGGCTACCTTGGGACTTTGCTCATGCCTTCCAGTGCAGTACTTTTCTGCTATCCCAGCAATGGCTCAATCAGAAAGGTACATCTCATGTAGCCACTCTGGAAGGCACAAGTGGTAAGCCTTGAGGATGTCTATGTAGTACTAATTCTGGCACCCAGAGTATACAAATTGTGGGGCCAACCCAGTCAACACCTAGATTTCAAAGGATGTACTGCATAGCCTGGAAGCCCAGGCTGAAACCTGCCTCCAAGACTCTAGAACTATAAAGCTACCAGCATGCCATACCAGCTGGGAGAGTTGAAGACAAGAGGCTCCAACCCTTAGAGCTGCTTCATGGGCTGAGCCTAGCAAAATTATGGGTGGGGCTGCCCAAGCCTTTTGATGACCCAACTTCTACCCCTGGGTGACAGGAGGAAGCATATAAAGTAGAAAACTTTTTTGCAGCTTTAAGGTTTAATGTTGTCCCTGTTGGGTTCTGGACTTACTTGGAACCAGTCATTGTTTTTTTCCTTTCCTATTACTTACTCCCTTTTGGAATAGGAATGTCTATTCTATGTCTGTTGTATCACTGTATTTTGGAAACATATTACCTGTTTAATTTTACAGACTCACAGCTAGAAAGGAATTTGCCTCAGGATGAGTCATGCCTTGAGTTGTCAGGCATATCTGACTCAGGTAAGACTGTATTTTGCACTTTTAAGTTGGTGCTGGAGTGAGTTAAGAGATTTGGGGCTGTTGGGGTGGAATAAATGTGAGAAGGACATAAATTTGGGGGGTCAGGGGATGGGATTCTTTGGTTTGAATGTGTTCCCAAAGTTCAGGTATTAATCCTCAATGCAACAAGTGTTGAGAGGTGGACCTTTAAAAGGCAGTGAGGGGGCTGGGGATATAGCTCAGTTGGTAGAGTGCTTGCCTCGCATGCACAAAGCCCAGAGTTCAATCCCCAGCACCTGCCCTCAAGAAAAAGTAGAAGAAAAAGAATAAAAATTAGAACAGAAATCAATGAAATTGAGGACAGAAAACTGACACAGAAAATCAATGAAAGTAAAAGCTGATTCTTTAAAAAGGTCAATAAAATTGACTGGCCTGTAGCCAAGCTAAGAAAAAAAAAACAGAAGATACAAATTAATCATATTGGAAATGAAAGAGGGGGACATCACCTCATATTCCATGGATATTAAAAGAATAATAGAGGTGGGTGTGGTGGCGCACGCCTGTAATCCAAGCGACTTGGTAGTCTGAGTCAGGAGGATCGCGAGTTCAAAGCCAGCCTCAGCAACTTAGCAAGGCCCTAAGGAACTCAGTGAGACCCTGTCTCTAAATAAAATACAAAATAGGGCTGGGGATGTGGCTCAGTGGCCGAGTGTCCCTGAGTTCAATCCCTGGTTCCAAAATAAATAAATAAATAAAAGAATAATAGGATGGGATGTATAGCTTAGTGGTAGAGTGCTTGACTAGCATTGTGTGAGGCCCTGGGTTCAATTCTTAGCACACAAAAAGGAAAAAAAAAGTTATGAACAACTCTATGCCTATGAATTCATGAATGTGATAACTAAGATGAAACTAATTCCTTGAAGGATACAATCTGTCAAAACTCACACAAGAATAATTTTAATTATAAATCAATCATAAATTAATTTATAATTCTTATCTAATTAAATTATAAATTTAATCAGTAAATAACCTTTCAAAACAGAAAGCACCAGGCTCAGAGGGGTTCATAGTTGAATTCTACCAAATATTTAAGGAAGAATTCTTACCAATTCTCTATTATCTCTTCCAGAAGATAAGACACAAAGGGAAAACTTCCTAACTCATTTTATGAAGTCAGCATTATCCTAATACCAAAACCAGAAAAGACTTTACAAGATCATAAAACCACAGACTAGCATCTCTCATAAATGTGGATGCAAAGATCCTCAACAAAATATTAGCAAACAAATTTTAGTGTTATAATAAAAGAATTACATATCACAACCAACTGGTACTTATGCTAGATATACAAGGTTGGTTTAATATTTATGAATCAATTTATGGGGCTGAGGTTGTGGCTCAGTGGTAGAGCGCTTGCCTAGCATGTGTGAGGCACTGGGTCTGATTCTCAGCACCAGATATAATTAAATAGAAAATAAGGGTCCATCAAAAATTAAAAAACATTTTTAAAAAAGAATCAATTTATGGCTTAGCACAGTGGTGTAGATCTATACTCCCAACTATATGGGAACCTGAGGTAGGAAGATAGCAAGTTTGCGGTCTGTCGTGGTTTGGATGTGAGGTGTCCCCCAAAAGCTCACATGTGAGACAATGTAGAAAGTTTCAGAGGAGAAATGATTGGTTTGTAAGAGTCTTAAGCCAATCAGTGAATGATTCCTGATGAGATTAATTGAAGTGGTAGGGTGTGGCTGGAGGAGACTGGAATTAGGGCATGGCTTTGGGGTATATATTTTGTATTTGGAGAGTGGAGACTGTGTCTCTCTGCTTCCTGATCACCATGATGTGAGCTACTTCCCTCTGTCACTCTCTCCTGCCATGCTATTCTGTCTCACTTCGAGCCCCAAGGAATGGAGCCGGCCTTCTATGGACTAATATCTCTGAAACTGAAAGCCCTCAAATAAACTTTTCCTTCTTTAAAATTGTTCTGGTTAGATCTTTTAATCACAGCAGCAAAAAAGCTGACTAAAACAAGGTCAGTCTTGGAAACTTGGCAAAAAAATAAAAGGAGCTGGGAATAGAGCAGTTCTGGGTTCAAACCCCCAGGACCCCAGCTGCCCGCCCCCCACCCTGCCAAAAAAAAAGACTCAGTATGAATTATCACATAAATAGGCTAAAGAAGCTGGATTTGGTGGCACACTCCCTGTGATCCCAGCAGCTTGGGAGGCTGAGGAGGATTGCAAGTTCATAATCAGCCTCAGCAACTTAGTCAGGCCCTAAGCAACTTAGCAAGACCCTGTCTCAAAATAAAGAATGAATAAAATGGCTGAGACTGTAGCTCAGTGGTAAAGTGCCCCTGCATTTAATCCCTGGTACCAAAAATAAATAAAAAGAAAGAAAGGAAAGAAGGAAGACAGACAGGCTGGGGATGTGACTCAGTGGTAGAGCACTTGCCTGGCATGGATGAGACCCTGGGTTTGGTCTGTAGTATCACCAAAAAAAAAAAAAAAAAAAAGAAAGTATATATCTCAATATGCTAAAGAAGAAAAAATCACATGTTCATATCAATAGATGCAGAAAAAGTATTCAACAAAATACAACACTCAGGGATGGGGATATAGCTCAGCTGGTGGAGTGCTTGCCCCACAAGCATAAGGCCCTGGGTTCGATCCCCACCACCACAAAAAAAAAAAAACAACAACAAAAAAAGAAGTTAAAAAAAATATATGTATGTATGTATATATATATATGTATGTATATGTATGTGTGTGTGTGTGTGTGTGTGTGTATCACACCCATTCATGAAAACAACAATAAAATGATGAGCAAACTAGAGATAGATGGGAACTTTTCCAACTTGATACAAATATCTACAATAAAACTTACAGCTAACATCCTCCTCCTCTTCCTCCTCCTCCTCCTCCTCCTCCTTATTATTATTATTATTTTAGGTGCTGGGAATTAAACCCAGGGTCTTGTACATGCTAGGCAAGTACTCTACCACTGAGCTACACCCACAGCCCCTCAGGACTTACTTGTTGTTTTTTGAGATGGGGTCTTGACGTGTTGCCCAGGCAGGCCTTGACCTCCTGGGCTCAAGTGATTCTCCTGCCTAAGCATCCAGAGAAGCTGGGACTACAAACATGTCCCACCATGCCCTGCTAACATATTTAATGGTGAGAAATTTGAAGTTTTCCTGCTAAGATCAAGAACAAAGCAGGGATGTCCCCTCTTATCACTGCTTTCAATATCAACCTAGTTCTAGCTAATGCAATATAAGAAAACCCACATGGTTGTATTACCTGTGAGAGGGTAGTTAAGAGTTAAAATCTATGGAAGGGATACCTTGTCCCCATCTAAAATTGCCTAGCATGCCAGCAGAGCAGTTTATCTACCCAGTGGGGTGTTCTTTTGTATTTTGACTCAAAAGGGCATGTTTCCCCAACTTATACAAGAACCTTGTACAGAACAGCAGAGGCCCTAGGAAGCTGCTTCCTCATGCTGCCCATGGCTTCTCTGGCCATGGCTTACTGAAACACTGAAGGTCTAAATCAGACTCTCTGAGAATTGGGGTAAGGGTGAATTCCAAAGGGCAGTGGTTCTCAAATGTGAATTACATCAAGATCACCCAGGGAGGGCTGGGGTTGTGGCTCAGTGGTAGCATGCTCACCTAGCAGGCATGAGGCCCTGGGTTTGAGCCTCAGCACCACATAAAAAGTAACATAAAGCTGGGTGCGGTGGCACACGCCTGTAATCCAAGCGACTTGGGAGGCTGAGTCAGGAGTATCGCTAGTTCAAAGCCAGCCTCAGCAACTTAGCGAGGCCCTAAGCAACTCAGTGAGACCCTGTCTCTAAATAAAATACAAAATAGGGCTGGGGATGTGGCTCAGTGGCCGAGTGTCCCCCTGAGTTCAATCCCTGGTTCCCAAAAAAAAAAAAAAAAAAAAAAAAATAGTAACATAAAAGTTATAAAAAAATTATCAAAAAAAAGATCACCCAGGGAGCTTCAGAGAAATAGACTTTCTGGGTTCTAACCACAAAAATTGATTCAGAAATTCAATGTTGTGCTTAGGAATCTATAGTTTCTAAAAATTTCTTCAGTTGATTCTGATGCATTGCTAAGTTTTGAAAATCACTGTACTTGCCAGTAGCTGTTAAATGCTTTACTTGGAATAGTATAATGATAGCTTTGGGTGGTCATTGGTCTAGGAAATTGATAAGAGAAAAAAATAAAGAACAGAGAAGAGGCCATATTATCTTAAAGGGCCCCAGGGAGCAGCAGAGTCTGGTTTCTGACCCTTATAAAGCATTGTACTATACTCTCTGGACTTGGGCTCATTCACCAAACATATTCTGTTAAACATGGTAGGGTATGTTTCTGATAGTTGCAATCCAAAGTACCTTGATAAGACCTCTGACTATCTACAGTGTCCACACCATTGTGGTGACCACAGAGAAGGCAGCCAAAGGGTACCAAACATGGCCCGTACCCTCTGAAAGTTTACCAGAAAACACATAGGCCACAATGAAACACAACAGATTAGTAGCATATCATAATTATGGCATTCAAGATTAGTTGAGTCTCATGTCCATCTAGAAAACTTTTCATTCTCCTAGTCCATTTTGCTTTGAATGCTATTTCATTATCTTCAAACCTAGGAGACAGATGAGACTTTCTACCAACAACTACAAACTGCATGGCACATTCATCTTTCCCCTCCCTCTCGTTACAATGAAGAAGCATACTTCCTATGGCCTACAGAGAATCCTGCGAATGCTCTAGAATGCAAAAATTTCAAGTGTTTCCCACTTAAAAACAAAATTTCCTTTGACTCTACACATCCTCATAGCTACCACACCATCAGTAACCTCGATTTTTCTGAAAGTTGTCTATGCACATTACTGCACCTCCTACTCCCTCAGTTTACTGCAGTCTGGCTTCTGCACCTACAATTCCTCAGAAACAAGTTTTACCAAGGACACCAGCAACCTCCTAGTTGCTAAATCTATCAGAAGTGTCCCAGTCCTTATCTCAGCGGTGCTCCACTCTTACGCCCTCTTCCCTCCTACCTGCACCACTCTCTTTTCTTGTCCCCCAAGAGGCTGATCCCTATTGGCTTTACTCTTCCTCAATCTCTGTGTCCATCCCCTAAAATGTTATGATGTACTGGAGTTTCTCTTCTGGTTGACTTTTTTCTCTATTGACACACCGTCCTGGTCTATTACATCCACTCTCACTGCTTTGATTACAATTTATATACTGATCAATCCCATTTTAGCCCATAATTTATGTCCTTAAGCTTTAGGACATATATAGCTATTGGTCATTCAACCTGCTTGTCCTTCAGGAACCTCATACTTGACAACCACATCCCAAACCAAACTCAATAACTTCCATTCAAACTAAAATCTATTCCTATTTTTCTACTTCAATGAACCTGAGTGTGTATGTCAGGATCCCATGTGTCAGCCTTATTATTCCCCTATGGCTGAGCAATCATAAGTTCAGGGGCAGGGCCCTGAAGAGGAGAAAAATTGAGATAGGATGGAAAAGGACATGCAGTGGATACCAATATGTAAAGGTTTGATCTAGAGTGTGCCTGGCCTATTTAGGGGACCAAAGAAGATCAGTCCTGCTGAATGAAGGGCTGTGTCCAGTGAAATCTGACTGCAGGCTAGGGATCTGTACTTCCTGAAGGAACAGGAAGCTCCCAGATGATTTGGTTCAGGCACCAAGCAAATGTTTTAGGAGATTAATATGGTGAAAATCGATCTTTCAGAAGAGATCAAAGAGAGATTAATCACTTAGACAATTACAGTTGTCCAATTAGGGGATGGTAGGGTTGCAATGGACTGTGGAAATCATCTAGACTCTGGTTCTCTACCCTGGCTGCACTTGAGAATCAGCTGGGGAGCTTTTGGAAAATGCTGATGCCTATCACTCTTCCTCCAGGCTGTTTAAATCAGAAGTTATGGGGGTTAGGGTTAGGCATCCATATTTTTTAAAAGCTCCCTGAGGATTCTATTGCTCAGCGAGAGTTACTCATTTTACAGAAGAGAAATTCAGGGCTCAGCAAGTTTAAGATAGGAGCTTAGCCCACAGAACCACTCACTGGCAGAGCAGGATCAACGACTCAGCTCTGACTACTGAGCCAACTCTAGTTTTTCCATTACTTTTCATTCCCTCTTAAAGTCTTCCTTAAAGTCTTTCCCTAGAAAAGGAGAGAGCTGGGCTTGGGATGTAGCTCAGTTAGTAGAGTGCTTGCTTTACAAGCACAAGGCCCTGAGTTCAAACCCCAGAACCACAAAAAAAAAAAAAAAAAAAGGAAAGAAAAGAAAAGGAGAGAGCTTGAGCTGAGGTTGTGGACCAGTGGTAGAGCACTTGCCTAGCATGTGTGAGGCACTGGGTTAGAATCTCAGCACCACATATAAATAAATAAATAAATGTCCACTGACAACTAAAAGAGAGAGAGAGAGAAAAGGAGACAGCTAAGAAGCAAAATGGTATCAATAGTTAGCAGGTAAGTCTGACCTTTATGAGCAATTTGTCCCTGCTATGAACCTCCATCTCTTCTACTTATGACATGGGACCAACAGTGTTACTTACAAAAAGAAGAAGGGTTTAGAAAGAACATGCACTGTCCCTGTCATTGTTCATAAAATGATTATTAACACTATTATTGAAAAGAATGGATATGAGATATTTTCAATGAAGAATTTATAGGATTTGGTAACTTAAAAAGGTATAGGAGAGGGCTAGGGTTGTAGCTCAGTGGTGGAGTGCTTGCCCAGCATGTATGAGGCACTGGGTTCGATTCTTAGTACCATATAAAAATAAATAAGTTGGTAAAGAATGAACAGATATAGTTCATTAACAACAACAACAAAAACAATAATAAAATATATATACAAAAAAAGGTACAGGATAGCCAGGTGTGGTGGTGCACACCTATAATCCCAGTGACTTGGGAGGCTGAGGCAGGAGGATTGCAAGTTTGAGGTCAGCCTCAGCAACTTAGTGAGACCCTGTCTCAAAAAATAAAAAGGACTGAGGATGTGTCTCAGTGATTAAGTGCCCCTGCGTTTAATCCCAGGTACCCGGCCCACCCCCCAGACCCAACAAAAAAAAAAAAAAAAAGTGTAGGAGAAGAAAATAAGAATATCTAAATTTTTTGTGTGTGGTACTGGGGACTGAATTCAGGAGTGCTGTAGCACTGAACTACATCCCCAGCACTTTTTTTTTTAGCTGTCAATGAATCTTTATTTTATTCATTTATTTATATGTGGTGCTGAGAATTGAACTAAGTGCCTCACACATGCCATGCAAGTACTCTACCACAGAGCTAAAACTCCAGCTCAGCACTTTTCATTTTTATGTGAAACAGCATCTTTCTAAATTGCCAAGGCTGGCCTTGAACCTGGCAATCTTTGTGCCTCAGCCTCCTGAGTACCTGGGATTACAGGTGTGTGCCATCACACCCAAAAAGAACATCTAGATTTTGAAATATGTCTGAATATTTGAAATTCCATAGTAAGGCAGGCAGGCTGGGCTGGAGGGGGACAGGGAATTGGGGAGGCACAGGCAGGGCTGGAGACTTGAGTAGAGAATTCAGTTTAACTCCGGCATTCCCGCACCCACTGTGCTAGAGGTGCTGCAGGCAACGTGGGCTCAGCTCTAAAGAGTTTGGGATCTATGATAATGTGTTTACTTTTTTTTTTTTATTTACTTATTGATTCATTGAACACAAATGGAGTACTTGTGTTTACTTTTGTTTGATAGACTAAACTCTTGCAACAAATCACCTGCTTTAATTATTGACTTTAAAATTTTAACCCATTTACAAAAAAGTGTAAAATCTATAAGTTACTCTCGGCATTAAAACTTAAGTTCACTGGGTTCATTGGAGAATGGCTGATTCTAGGTTCCAGACAAGGGGATCTCAAGGAAAGCCTACAATATCTTGTGCCAAAAAGCAAGGAAGTGCTCAGAGAAGGAGACATGTAGAGAGAAAAAGTTCAGGAGCCAACAGGCCTCCATGATCAAATTTGGGACAATTTGAGCATCTAAAAGGAAGGCAAAAGCTTATAAGACATTCAATACAAAAAAGAATACATGAACTTTTAGAGGTACACATTAAACCATTACAGATGAACCAGCATGTCAAAATTAGCTTCAAAATCCTTCTGCACAGGGGGACAATGGCTAGAGCAGGGGTGAAGCAAGAGTGGCAATGAGCTGATAAGTGCTGCAGCTGATGGAGCATGGGTATCATGACACTGTCCTCTGTTCATGTTTGGAATTTTTCATAATAAAAAGTTTTTAAAAAATGAATGCAAAGTTCCTAAAAGCAAATGTGTAAGTTCATAATGAAAGGAGAGGAAGAAAAAACTTTTCTTTATGGAAAAATCCCAGTCGATAAACGCAGATAGGGTAGTACAATGGGAAAAATCACCATTTTGCAACCATCAATTATAATATTCAGTGAGGGCCATCAAAGTTGACATAAGGAGGGCATGGTGGCACATACCTATAATCTTAGCTACTTTGGAGGCTGAGGCAGGAGGATGGCAAATTCAATGCTGGCGGAGTCAAGTTAGTGAGATTTTTTTTTGGTAGTAAGGATTGAATTCAGGGGCACTAAACCACTGAGCCACATCCCCAGCCCTTTTTTGTATTTTATTTAGAGACAGGGTCTCACTGAGTTGCTTATTGCCTCGCTAAGTTGCTGAGGCTGGTTTTCTTTTTTTTTTGGAACCAGGGATTGAACTCAGGGATACTCGATCACTGAGCCACATCCCCAGCCCTATTTTGTATTTTATTTAGAGACAGGGTCTCACTGAGTTGCTTAGGGCCTCACTAAGTTGCTGAGGCTGGCTTTGAACTCGCAATCCTCCTGACTCAGCCTCCCAAGTCACTTGGATTACAGGCGTGCGCCACCACGCCTGGCTAGCTGAGGCTGGTTTTGAACTTGAAATCCTCCTGCCTCAGTCTCCTAAGCTGCTGGGATGATAGGCATGTGCCACTGAGCCCAGTTTTTAGTAAGCTCTTGTCTCAAAAAAAAAAAAAAAAAATCGAAGGGGCTAGGGCACTCCTGAGTACAACCCCCTGTAGGGGGGGGGGGGGGGGGGGGGGGTGGGGAGGGAGATGTCTCAGATCCCTGGGAGAAAAGCTAAGACACAGGATAGACACTTGGTCTCAAAGCACAATCCTGGAGATTACTTCATTATAGAAGAATCAAGTACCTTGAGAAGAAACTGGGAAAGACCACGGTAAAGCTAGTGCTTATATTTAGCATCACCAAATAATGGGACAAATTGACATTATGTGTCTTGCCCAAACTATTAAGCCAGATGAGGCTGAATGAGGAGGAAATAATTAGACAACTCTCCTGTCGAGGGCCACTCTACAAGACTATTGATGGGGCTGTTATATAGTAAAGAGAGGTGACAACTAAATGAAACCCTGGGAAAATCCAGTGCTCTCTGACTGGATTCTACAGTGCAAGACTGACATAGAGGACTTTATTGGCTTAAATGAAAAAAATCTGATATAAATCACTAGTGACTCTAGGTGAGTGGGCTCACTGTACTTTTCCAAATTCTCATGCATTTGAAAGTTTTCCCATTACAAAGGCAGGGAGGGGACTAAGTTCACACCCCAAGAAACCAGTTATACTGGTTTGCAAGTAACTGGGTGGCTGGATAGGCACCTTTCTGTACCATGTGATTTTTTAAATCAAGTTAATGTATATTTATATTGAAAGCAAATAATATTTACATATAAAAACTTGGCCCTAATATTAACCCTTTATAGCATTAAAACTTGCTGAATTCAATTTCCTCAAATAGAGCCGGTGCGGTGGCACACGCCTGTAATCCCAGTACTTGGGAGGCTGAGGCAGGAGGATCGCGAGTTCAAAGCCAGCCTCAGCAACTTAGCAAGGCCCTAAGCAACTCAGTGAGACCCTGTCTCTAAAGAAAATACAAAATGGGGCTGGGGAGGTGGCTCAGTGGTGGAATGCCCCTGGGTTCAATCCCCAGTACCAAAACAAAAACAAAAACAAAAACAAAAGCAATTTCTTCAAATAGACAAAAACCAAAGGTCTCTGATAATGGTACACTTACAATGTATACAAAAATTTACACAGAAATTATAAAGCAAAAGAGTCCCTATTGGTGTTTCCAGATGCCATGGAGGTATGATCTATACCACCCTTCCAATTCATGCTGCCTCTAAGGCTACCATCCCTTTCACCAACACACCTGATGTTTCACCTGTTGCCCAAAAGTGACAGCAGGAGCACACTTGAAATAAAACCACTGACCTAGTTTCTGGTACTTTCTTGGCATAAAAAGTCACAAAAAATTACTTTGAAGTTGCCTGTGTAGGCTTCCTATTAGCTTTGAACAACTGAAACTTTTGGGAGTAAGAGGTTTTCCCCCATTGAAGCATTATTATCTAGCAAAAATAAAAAAAAATTTTTTAAATGGGGGAGCAATGACCATTCTGAAGCTGATTAGTATAATTAATCATAATAACAATGCAGCAGATCAATGCATAGATAGAAAATGATCCTCAAGTTTATAACTGAGTGAAAATGTCTACGGTATATTGCAGAGATAAATATATATATTCATGTTCTCCATGCAACAAATGCAGAAGTTGTGTCTAGGGAAATAGAAAGAACCTAGAAACAGGAGACTTCAGGAAGAAACTGAGGGACTGGGAGGAAGACTTACTTTTTCTCTGAACTATTTAGGAATGGTTCTACATTTTTACCAACTGCATGTTTTACTTATTTTAAAGAAATGCATAAATAGGTTCTGACAAATGCTGTCTGGGAATCACTTTCTCTGTGAGGGATAAGTTTTTAAAATCAGAAGGAAATTTGGCTAACTTATAATCCTGCCACAAGACACTGCAGTTAATGTTTTGTGCACTTTCTCCTAATCAAGTTTCTGAGTGTTTCCTAAGTAAGAGGGTTTTCAGAATTCTAGTTCACTACATTTTCTTTCTTCATCATTTTTCTTATTTGCTTTTGTGGAACTAGGAATTAAGCCCGAGGCACTCCACCACAGCCATGTCCTCAGCCCTTTTTATTTTTATTTTAAAATAGGGTCTCACTCACAAGTTGCCTAAGCTAGTCTTGAATTTGCCATCCCCCTGCCTCAGCCTCCCCTTTTGCTATGGATTATAGGTGTGCACCACCACACCCAGCTTTCTTCACCATTTTTCTAAAAGAGTAAACCATTTTTTTTATAAATATTTTACACTTACATGTGCATTCATCACTGAAACTTATTTTGTAAACTTGTCCCCAAATTTATTTTTGGAAACCTGTTAAATAGCTACATAATATTCATCATTTCAAAGCATTCCATTATTATTGGACATATGGGATTTTTAGAAAATTTTTTGCAATTGAGGAGTGTTATGCTTCATTTTGAGTAAGAAAGAAGGGGAAATAAGAAAATATGCATGTATCTGCTCATGTGTGTGAAAACAAACAGAGGAAGAATAAACTCGAAACAAAGACTAGTAAATGCCAGGGAGGGTGCAAAGGGGCAGGGAATGCAGGTTTGGTGAATGTTAGAGTTTAGGTCTGAAATGTCCTCCAAAGACTCATGAGTAGACAGTTGGTCCCTAATGCAGCAATAATCAGAGGTGGTGCTCTTGTGATATGATTGGATCATGAGGGATCTGACCTCATTAGTGGACTAATCCACAGGTGGTTTCACAGATAATGGCATTATTGGGAGATGGTGTAAACCATAGAACGTGGCATCTAACTGGAGGAAGTAGGTCACTGGAGTGTGCCCAGGAAGAGGGATATTTATTGTCCCCAGCCCCTTCCTCTCTCTGCTTCTCAGCTGCCAAAAAAAGGTGAGCAGCTTTGTTCTGCCATGCCCTTCCACCATGATATTCTGCCTCACCTCCCGCCCAGAAACAAGAGTCAGCTGACCATGGACTTAGGCCTCTGAGACTTTGAGCCAAAATAAATCTTTCTTCCTCTAAGTTGATTTTCTCAGGTACTTTCTCCCAATGACAAAAAGCTGAGCAAGTAACACAGTGGGAGGAGGAAGCTCAGTTCAGGTCTACGTTCTGTGTAGCCCCAACTGTGCCGCCATGCTAATGGCTCATGGGTTCCAAGGAATTAAATAGCCAGGTATGGTGGCACACTCCTATAAACCCAGTACTCCAGAGGCTGAGGAAGAAAGATCACAAATTCAAGGTCAGCCTTTGCAACTTAGTGAGACCCTGTCTCAAAAAAAAAAAAAAAAAAAAAAGCGGGAGATGTAGCTCAGTGGTAGAGCACTTTTTTTAGCATGTGGTGCAAGGCCCTGGGTTGAATTCCCAGTACCAAAGAACAAACAAAAAAATCTCCAGAACAACTAACCCAAATAACTCTGAATACAGTATTTTCACTATAAATTCTTAAGCTAAAGACAGCACTATGAAACAATATGGAAGTCTAATTAGTAGGTCTGTATTTCATAATGATGAAAAACACTGGATTAATAATTCTAAAACTACTTACTGCAAATTTTAGAATTGAGCAAACAAATATATTGTGGAGCTGTCTTTCTTGCTGTTAGAAAAGAAAGCTGCGAGTACAGAAAAGAATGAGGCTTGAGTGAATCCAGTGGTTGTAGGTTCAACTGGAAGTTTCAATATAAACTGACAGCTGGTAACATACATTGATAAATACATAAATAGCTATGGATATTGGGTATGTATAAATAAACATATGACTTCAGTAGCTTTGAACTTACACAATGCTCAGACCTTGCTTTCTAAATATTTTCTCCACAAGAAGGAGTAAATCTTCTTCTAGAAATCATTCCAGGGCAGGGACACAGAATTTAAAAGATAAACATGGAACATCTTTTTCTTTTTTAATTTTTTTATTTTGAGTCAGGGTCTTGATAAGTTGCTAAGGCTGGTCTCAAATTTGTAATCCTCTTGCCTCAGCTTTCCAAGTGGCTGGGATTGTAGGCCTGTATCACCATGCCTGGCTAACATGGAACATTTTGTTTTGCCAGAAATCAAAGGAAGTGCTCAAAGCACAACAGAAATATGTCTGAAGGATCAGCAGCCAATCTGGAAGGGTGCCCACTGGCCAAATTTGGGTTGATTTGAGCTTCAAAATAAATGATTACAACAGTTTATAATTCATTGAGTAAAATCAATAAGTAAGAATCTTTGTGCCCAAACTGATAAAAACAAACAAATATGTAAAGGGAGGAGAAGGAAAATCTCTTCCTTAGAGTAGAATGGTAACAATTAGAGTAGAACAATGATGGTACTGGAAAGTCTCCATTTGGAGACCATCATAATGAAAAGCTCAGGAATCACCGAAATAATAGGATTCAGTCAGGAATTACCAATGGAAACTTAAAGTAGTGCATGCAAGTTTGATCAGAAACCAGGTATCTAAAGCATTAAATCTTCAGTACTTCCTAGAAGATTCTTATCAATGACAAAATGAAAAATAGTGGGGAGACCAGGCAGACAGCATCCTTTTTTTTAAAAAATATTTTTTGTTGTAGAGGGACACGATACCTTCCTTTATTTTATTTATTTTTATGTGGTGCTGAGGATCAAACCCAGTGCCTCAGATATGCTAGACAAGCACTCTGCCACTGAGCTACAGCCCCAGCCTGGCAGACAGCATCTTAAGCAAGTGTTTAAGGTTAACAGCACCACCAATGGGACAAAGCCACATGGTGAACCTTGAGAACACAATACTTCTGTGACAATTTTGCCAAAAATACATATCTTGAATTTAATCACAAGGAGACATCAGAGAAACCCAAATTGAGGAGTATGGCACAAAATAAATGGTTGGTATTTGTCAAAAACACTAGAATCATGAAAGACAAAAATGTAGCATTTGCTGCAGATTTAAAGACATGAGGACGATGAAATGAGACAGGGATCCTGGGTGGATCCTGGACCATAAAAAACAAAACAAAATTTTTTCCCTCAAATAATTTCTTTCTCATTTGCTTGTAGGGACATTATTGGGGAAACTGACTAAATCCAAATAAGGTCTATAGATAATAGTATTGTAATAAGGCTGACTTCTAGATTTTGGGGAGTGGGTACTGTGGATTGAACCTAGAGGTTCTCTACCACTGAGTACATCCCCAGTTCTTTTTTTTTATTATTTTAAATTTTGAGACAGAGTCTTGCTAACTTGCTGAGACTGGCCTCAAACTTTTGATTCCCCTGCCTCAGTCACCCAAGCCACTGTGATCACAGGCATGTGTCACCACACCCAGTTATTTCTTGATTTTGGTAACTGTGCTATGGTTATATAGGGGAATGTCCTTGTTTTTAGGAAATACATACTGAAGGGTAAAGTTAGGGGTTAAGAAGGAACAGGCCTGTAATTTACTTAAAAATTGTGTGTGTGTGTGTATTTGAATGTGTATGGGGGAGGTAAACAGAAGGATAAAACAAATGTGGTAAAAAGTTAACTTCTGGGAAATCTTGGTGAAGGGTACATGAGAATTGTTTGCAAAATTCTCATGTAAGTATGTAAATAAGTATGACAGTATTTCAAATACACACACACAGCTGTTACCACTACACTGAACATCCCTATTCATAGATAATCTTTGTTTCCTTAGGTTTCTTAGTGGAATTACTAAGCAGAAATACACAGTTTTTTTTTTTTTTTTTTTTTTTAAATATTTTATTTTAGTTGTAGGTGGACACATTACCTTTATTTTTTTTATGTGGTGCTGAGGATCGAACCCAGGGCCTCACACATACTAGGTGAGTAGTTCTAGCACTGAGCCATAACCCCAGCCCAGAAATACACAGTTTTTAAAGGACTGGTGTATACATATTTAAAAGATTGATACTGAAATACATCAACATACAAAAAATTTCTTGCAATTCCTGAATGTGGAAGAGAAAGGCAGTGGAAATGGAGGACTGAGGAGGGTAGAAGTGGGGTACAGAAAGGGGCCTCCTCGCTGGGGAGGAGCTGGAACTACAGAGTAGGCTCCAAATGAGTGGGAACCAAAAGCAGAGGACTGAAAGGGTCAGCCGACGCTCAGTCCCTTTTAAGAAACTTAATCCTCGTGTGATGTCACCAATAACCATAATAATTCACCTGCACAATGTCATGGTAAGGGCAGATTGAGGTACCTGGTCAAATGAGAGTGCCCTGATTCTCTTCCTCTATTTGCCTCCCTCCAATGTGGGGCCACTGTTGAGTCCTACTGAATCCCTGAGCCTTTCCATTTAACACTCAAGAAGCAGCCACAACATTCCACCCAGTTTATAGTCACAATACCTAGTGGCCTGCCATGTGATATATGTAAATAATCTAAAATAATCTTTCTTCTTAATATATTTCAACAAGTACATACAAATATAAATACTGGCCCCTGAGTACTTGCTATTTGCCAGAGACTATGCAAATGCTTTGTGGGGATTATCTCATTGAACACTGCCAATAAGACAATGGGATGGTAACATGGTTATGCCCATTTCACTGAAGAAGAAAATTAATTAACTGGCTCCACATCAGAAAACCTAGATTCAGATGCCAAAGTTTGTTTCCAGAAACTCTAAACCAAAATGTTATGTTGGATAAAATATCTTAATCATGAAGATAAAATGCAATTGATCATAAATTGAACATTTTAACAAATCAGGAATCTGAAATAAAAATTATATTTGAGTAAATATGCATTCCATTTTTCCATTCTATAATCTGTCAGACATTTATTTGAAAAAAAGCATTACCTGACAGAAGAACTGTTGCTGGGTTCCTGCTCCAGGTGTGTTACTGAAGGTGCTGATAGATTTGGAAGAAGAAACTGGAAGACGATGAGACACACTGACTGGTATTGGAGTCCTGTTTGGCTGGGTCAGCTGATCTCCTGTAAAGTTTGATCCTGATGCACCAGACTGAACCACAGACCCAAGACTAGGATGGGCAGTGCTGCCTGAACTAACAGCAGGGAACCGACTAGGTCCTGACATGCTTGTTGCAGAGGGCATGGTAGTGAAGCCGGGTCTTCCTTGGGAAACGCTGCTCTGCCCAGGTGACAGGTGTAATACAGTTGGTGATGCTTGCTGCAAGGGCATCTGCCCACCAACAATCTGAGGAGAGGCATGATTGACTATCACTGGACTTCCAGAGGTGGCGAACGTCTGCCCCGACACTAACTGGACGGCAGTATTCTGGTTGTTTAGCATTTGTCCAGAATATGGTTGGTTGGTCCTGAGCATGTTGGAAGAATTTCTGTTCAACATAACATGCTCTGAGGCCACTTGGCCAGAAATGAGCTGAGAAGGTTGAGTCTGAAGAAGTTGCCCATTAATGGTCTGGACATGGTGGACCGAGTTGGAACTGACGGAAAGGCTTGTAGGTATGAGGAATTGACTTTGGGGTGTATGAGGCTGGCCCATGGGGGAATGAATAACGATACTACCCCCAGTGCTGCTCACTGCCTGTGAGGTGACGGGCTTTCTTGTGTTCTGTTGATTTACAATGTTCACAGACATGTGTGGGCCAACTACTGAGCCCTGGGGTGAGCTTGCAGAGGCAAAAGAGATCCCTTGTTGTACGTGATGCTGCTGAATTCCCAAATTGTTCACATTGTATGTATTTTGCTGACCCATCTGGATAGGCTTTGGCTGTATATTAATTGGGACTTTATTTGAGTTTGGTGCAAGACCCCTTTGTATGATGATGTTATGCACAGGTAAAGATGTTTGAAAATTTGTGCTGTTAAATGGAACGGTAACAGGCTGTGCTACTGGACTGGAACCGGAGTTCCCAAACAAGGAGTTGCCATTTGGAGTCTGTCTATGAACCAGAAGCCCTCCACTCACATTTGATGGGGCTTGCTGCCCACTGCCCTTTAATATGATTTGAGATCCATCTAGATTATTAATAGTCATCATGGAAGGTTGATTACCAAATGACCCGATTAATTGTATTTGCCCAGAACCACTAATCTGACTGCTATTTGACAAATGCTGGCTGGGAACACTGATCCCCACGTGTTGCATAAAGCCATGTTGCACACCCACTGTATTGCTTGCAAATGATGCTCCAACAGGCACGTGAGTCACCCCTATAGGCTGCAGCGTCTGACCTGAGTAATTAGAAACATTAGAAGCCTGAGTAAAGGATGCTGATGAAGAAGGATGAAGCTGAGCTTGTGCAAACTGTTGGCTTGAACCTATACTGGCATCCAAATATGCCTCTTCTGCCAATGTCTGTTCAGTGATATTAGCCTCCTGCAAGGATTTCTGAAGAATGTCAAAAGGTTGGTCCTCACTGAGATCAGGAAGAGGAGAAGACTCAAGTTCATCTTCAAGAAACTGAAGGCTACTTGAAAGTGGCAGTCCATCACTGGGCCCTTCTCCAAGCTGGTTGCTTACACCTTTGAGGGATGACTTAGGATCAGCATTCTGAAAAAAACAAGCAGGTATTACACGGCATATCCAACCTTTGAAAGAAATGCACAAAAATTAACCTCATTTTTGAATATAAACAAAGCATAACAAACTGTTTTTCAAGTACAAGTCTCTAAATGTTCACCTTATTTTGATATTTTCCCAACACTGTAAGTCTATACATTCTTTGCTCTGGTAAATTATTTTGTAGGGAACAGACAAATAACATGAGTACTGAGATACTGGCACAGACTTTATTTATTTTTATTTTTTTGGAGCTGGGGATAGGGCTTGCGCATACTAAGTACATGCTCTACCATTGAGCTACACTCCAAGTCCCTAAGATTTTATTTTTTTAAAATGGCTTTCAGTCCAAGAAAGAGGCACGAAATCTAGAGTGGTTATGTATCAGACAGTTTTTCTATCTAGTCCTTTGTATCTCAGAAGTCTAAGTGAGGTTGAGAAACTGTGGATGTTATTCTACAAGAGGTCTAGAAGAACAGTCCACATAAAAGAAAGTTCTAACATAAAATGAGTAAATGGTCATTTGATCTTTTTTTCTTGGTGGTACTGGGGATTGAACCCAGGGGCATTCGACTTCTGAACTGCATCCCTGACACTTTTTAAATTTTTTTATGAGACAGGGTTGCAAAGGCTGACCTCACACTTGTGATCCTCCTGTCTTAGCCTCCTGAGTAGCTGGGATTACATGTGTACAGCATACCCAGCCATTTAATTTCTTAGAAGTAATCAACATATTAGAGTGCTTTTAGAACTACTAATGTATTTAACAACATATCTTAAAGTTTGTTTGTTTTAAACTTAAGAAAACTCCACTTAAGTGTTATTTCTGAAAGTAAAACATTTTATTAAAGTAAAAAGTCAAACATTTATTAAGCACCCATTTGTAGGTTAGTTTCTTCCTCAAGGAGCTGTTAGGGAATAGACATTCCAACTAGCAATAATAACACAGGATAAGAAGAGAGCTGAACACAGTGATAAATAAGATACACTCCACTGTCCAATAGTCTTTTATGGGATATGCCAAATTTTGTACAAGGCAATAATAAGGAAGCAACACCCATTTAAAATAAGGTGAAGACAATATGGGTATACTTCACACTGCTGAACTGTACACTTGAAAAAAGTCTTTTTTTTTTTTTTTTTTTTTTTTTTTTTTTTTTTTTCTCAGGGGCATTTGACCATTAAGACACATCCCCAGCCTTTTTTATATTTTATTTTATTTGTTTTGGTTTTTTTTGGTACCAGGGATTGAACCCAGGGGCACTCGACCACTGAACACATCCCCAGCCCTATTTTGTATTTTATTTAGAGACAGGGTCTCACTGAGTTGCTTAGGGCCTTGCCCTTGCTGAGGGTGCTTTGAACTCGAGATCCTCCTGCCTCAGCCTCCCAAGTGCTGGGATTACAGGCCTTTTTATATTTTATTTAGAGACAGGGTCTTGCTGAGTTACTTAGGGCCTCACTAAGTTGTTGAGGCTGGCTTTGAACTCACAATCCTCCCTCAGTCTCCTGAGTTGCTGGGATTACAGGCATGCACCACGGTGCCCAGCAAGATGTTTTTGATTTTGTTTTTTTGTAATGCTGGGGATAAAACCCAAAGCCTCATGTATATTAGGCAAGTGCTCTCCAACTAAGCTACATCATGCCTAGCACCAAGATGAAAAATTTTGTTGCATATTTTACTATGATTAAAAAAAAAAAAAAAGAACTGGGCACGATGGCACATGCCTGTAATCCCAGGGGCTCAGGAGGCTGAGGCAGGAGAATCAAGAGTTCAAAATCAGCCTCAGCAAAAGCAAGGTGCTAAGCAACTCAGTGAGACCTTGTCTCTAAATAAAATACAAAATAGGGCTGGGGATGTGGCTCAGTAGTTGAGTGACCCTGAGTTCAATCCCTGGTACCCACCCCCCACAAAAAAAAATAGAGGGAGGGAGGGGAAAAAAGGTAAAGAGAAAAATTAAAAATAGAGTATTCAAGAATGAGGATGAAGGACTGGGGATATAGCTCAGTTGATAGAGGGCTTGCCTTGCAAGCACAAGGCCCTGTGTTCAATCCCCAGCACCACCAAAAAAAAAAAAAAAAAGAATGAGTACGCCAATTTGCCTTAAGCTAAGGCATTAGGTGCTAAATTATGGAAAAAAACTAGATAAAAAAGTTGGCTGGTTCATTTCATATCCAATTAACAAATGAAATAGTACTAACGTGTTCACCAGGTCAGGTGCAAAGCATCTTAGGACTTAGAGTAATGATTTGAAAGGAAGTGGGGAAAGCAAGAAGATTTCTGGGTATGGTGGCACCTGCCTATAATCCTACCTATTCGGGAGGTTGAGGCAGGAGGACCACAAATTTGAGGCCAGCCTGGGTAATTTAGCAAGACACTATAATCTCAATATAGTAACTGTGTAAGGTTCAAACATGGCTTTTTTTTTTTTTAATGGTGCTATGGATTGAACTAGGGGTGCTTTACCACTGAGCTACAATCTCTGTCCTTTTGAAATTTTTAAAAATTTTGAACAGGGTCTTGCTAAATTGCTGAGGCTGGACTTGAACTTATGACCCTCCTGCCTGAACCTCTTGAGTTGCTGGAATTACAGGTGTGCACTTTCAGACTTTGCGGTTGCTGGAACTTCAGGTGTGTACCACCACTCCTGGCTCAAACATAGCAATCTTTTTTTTTGGTACCAGGGATCATACCCAGGGGATGCTTAACCACTGAGCCACATCCCTAGCCTTTTTTATATTTTATTTAGGGACAGGGCCTTGCTAAATTGCTGAAGCTAGCTTTGAACTTGTGATCCTCCTGCCTCAGCCTTCCAAATTGCTGAGATGCATGGTATAGGCACGCACCACCAATGTCTGGCTCATATACTTTGTCAACTGTGACTCTAAGTAGAAAATGTCAACATAATTCAACAGATTTTCTTCCAATATAAATTACAAATGAAAAGGATTCTGACCATGATACAAAGATAATTAAAACCTCAATTAATGGTGCTGGCCTATAGTCTCAGCTACTCACAAGGCTGAGGAAGGAGGACGACTTAAGCCCAGGAGTTTGAGACCAGCCTGGGCAACACAATGAGACCTCTGCCTCGGAGAAAAGCAAACCAGGAACTAGGCATGTAACTCAGTAGCACTTTCCTACAATGTGCAAGGGTTTGATCCCCAGCACTGCAAAAAACAGACAAAAAAGACCCCCACACGCAACAAATAAATCCTCAATTCACAAGACATCCTTGAGACAAAAACACTTGAGCATTACATTTTGCTTCCAATACTCACAGTAGAGTTGGCGAAAATTGAATTTGAATTGGCTGCAGAATATCCTGCATTAGTCAAGTCATCATTACTCTGCAAAGGGGAAAATCCAATAAAGAAGTTGCTTTAACTATAAGAAGAAACAAAATTTCATGCCTATGATGTTCTAGGTAATACTTACAGATTTATTACTAGGTCCATGTAGAAAATAGTTCAACGCTTGTGGGTCTCTAGAAAAGAAAAAGAAAGAGGGAAAACAACAAATAAACAATTACCTTTACTTAATTTAAATATAATGTGTATACATTTACATTTTTACTAGGGCAAAAAGAAAATGACATTAGCCTGGGTAAAATCTCCCTAAAGTCATTCTCTTAGCAATTTTTTATTTTAGTTTGTTTATTAGCACCAGAAATTGAACCCTGGGATGCTTTACCAGTGAGCTACATCTGCAGCTCTTTTTACTTTTTTTTTTTTTAATTTTTTTGAGACAGGGTCTCACTAAATTGCTGAAGGTCTTGCTAAATTGTTGAGGCTGACCTTGAAGTTGCAATCCTCCTGCCTCAGCCTCCCAAATTGCTGGGATGACAGGCATGTGATGACACTCCTGGCTAATTTTTTTTTTTTTTGAATGTTGTTCCATTTCCTAGTATCACTCTTTTCTGCCTCTTAGGATTTTCTTTTCGTTTTTATAATGCCCAGCATTATAAACTGGTTGATCCCAGGGACTTGGGCATGCTAAGTGTGCACTCTACCACTGAGGTATACCCTCAGCCTTTCCTGTGGGGTAATTTAGTAAGGGATTACTAAATTATGACCTCCCATGTTAATCTATATCTCTTTCTCTCCCTGCTATAACTATGATGATCATTTAATTTTTCTTTCTTTTTTTTCTTTTTTTGAACCAGGGACTGAACTCAGGGACAATTGGCCACTGAGCCACATCCCCAGCCCTATTTTGTATTTTATTTAGAGACAGGGTCTCACTGAGTTGCTTAGGGCCTTGATAAGTTGCTGAGGCTGGCTTTGAATTCACGATCCTCTTGACTCAGCCTCCCAAGTCGCTTGGATTACAGGCGTGTGCCACCACGCCCGGCCATTTGATTTTTATTTAAAAATTGATCAGGTCTCAATATACTTATTAGGCTGTTTTTGTTCAGTAAATGCCACACATTTAATTCATCCTGAGTTTGTAATAAGCACCTTACCCAATAAGATCAAGGAGACACGAGTCATCATCATCATCCATGACAACTGTAAAGAAAGGAAGAGAAAAGCATGTTTCAGTAAAGCACACTGAAAAGCCAGTGGTGTCAGTGCAATGTAAAAACACACCTTAAGCTTTTTTTGGATAAATAACTGTGTAATTCATATGAGAATTCCCTCTAATTGCTTATTGTTAATGTGATATCAAAATTGTTTGTGGTCTCTGGACATGGTGGTGCATACCTGTAACACCATCTACTTGGGAGACTGAGGCAGGAGGATCACTTGAGCCCAGGAATTCGAGCCCAGGAATTCGAGGCCAGCCTGTGCAACACAGCAAGACCCCGTCTCAAAATAAATAAATAAAAATAATAGTAAGTAAAATAAAATTCTGTGGCCATTCATGAAAATAGTCAGTTTAAATTATTTTTATTGAAAACCAACCCTCACTTACAAGAAAGATTGTGAACAAAACAAAGATAGCTTGCAGCAACTTCTCCCTCATGCAGAGTCCCCAAAGGGACCATAAAAGAACAGTAACTTCCTCAAATGTAGAATGAATAGGGGAGAAATAGCATTTTTATTCTCACAGATTCAAAAGTTTTTCATTTGGTGACTATTTTTCTAAACTTGAAGAGTTATCTGGAGGTTTTGCCATATTTTGGCTTATCTTTAGGAATAAAAGGTTCTCTGCATTTTGAGACAGAAGAGGAGGCCCTCTGGCCGCAGGCTCTTCTATGGGCTCTGGCGTGCAAGGCCAGGGTTCTTCCCCCTGCAGAGGCACTGCCACTGTTTGATTCCAAACAATCCATATCCCAATACTAGAATGTTTAAAGTACAAAATCTTAACCAGAAGTTCACCCCTGCTCCAGGACCTGACTCCCTCTCTCCCCGGCCAGTGGCAGGTTCAAGCTCAGCCAGCACAATGACTGTGCTCTGGCTGAAACCATAACAACTGTACAAATTCCAAGAGCAGTTCTCCCCCGAGATCTAGTCAACTTACACTAATGATCCAACACCTGGCAACACTGCTTCGCACCCATTTTGAACCATGTGTGGAATAATTTACATCACGGAATGCCAGGGCCAAGGGTTCTGGAGCAGTTGGAAAGGGCAGTTGTGAACGGCAGTTGGATGGAGGGAGGAATGAAATCCTGAAGAGATGCCCAGAAGAGGGACACACCCAAAGAAGGCAGAAGAGATAGTCTCTACCAAATGTTTTTTCACTGTTGAAATTGCCATCTCCTCTCCAGTTCCCCCAAATTTGCCATTCAGTCAGTCACAAGGCCAAACAAATACAAAATTCACTTCTGTCACATGGAAGGGCACTCAGGAAGAGTCTGGAAGGGTAAGTCCTCCCAATGTGGAACCTTCCCATTGGTGGATGAATCTGTGCAGTTGTTGGGTGATCTGGGCAATTACAATCCATTTGAGATAGAACCCAGTGAAGAGCAGAGACGATGGGTGAGAAAGAAGGAAGAAAAAGTGGGAAAAGTTTACCAAAAGGTGACATCCACAGCTGAAACTAAGAAGAGCAGCCCGCTAAGTGAAATCTGCTCTTTAGGACCCAGGCTGAGTTACTCACGGGCATGCTGGCATGAATGTACTAGCACAGCGTGACTTTTGAGCAGTGAAAATGGACGGGAAGGGAAATCAGGGAAGCTATCATCAAATGGATATAGAAAAATCTGTGTGAAGGTCTCCCCTTGAACCCTGAAGATATTTACTGTGGTAGAAGAACCATGTTAGCTAGAGCTAAGTATTATCCGGGGGGGGCCTGCCCTGCAGACATCACAATCGCATGAAATAAATCAGCCAATTGTGATGTCTAATTAAACCTATAAAGTGGATATTATTTCTTTATTTCAGCGTGAACATTAAAAAGGAGTTCAATGTATTCTTCCTGAATTTATTTTTTGAAGTATCTGGGCCAGGGATGCAGTTCAGCAGTATGACACATGCTGAATATGTTTGAGGCCCTGGGTTTAATGTCCAGCTCCACAAAAAATAAACAAGCAAATAAGCCATCTAACAGTCTCTGATACAAACTAATTATTTTTTTTTAAAAAGTAAAAAAGAGCCTACCACCAAAGAAAACCACTTATACAACTCTCTCAGATTCCCTCTCTACTTGGTGCCCTTTCCCTAGTTTCACTACCATACGAACTCTGAGGAAGGACGTTAGCAAAGGCCACTGAGGTATCACCGCCACAAGGACTTGCAAGCATACAGTATGTTTGCTATGCCAAAATTCAAAGTGAAAAGCTACTCCTTAAGTAACCCAAATAAAATAATTTTACAATATTGGATTAAATTAAAGCCATGTGCATCCTTCTCTATCAAACCAAGGAGGCTGCTCAAACACTTGATTTGAAAAAGCCTTCCTGAGGATATCCAGCCTATAAGTGCATTGGGAGCCCTACCAGGTAGGCCTCCTCCTTGGTCCCCTGCAGATAGAACTCTAAGAGTCTTCACAGTCAGGGAGACCCTGAGAATTCTACTTTTTAAAGGACCACACTCTTTTCTGGCTTTAAACAGTTTCAAATTACAAGAGTTGAGCCTTACCCTGCATCCCTGGCTTTAAATTGTGCCAAAATGTTTTCTGTTCCTTTCCCCAGAATGTTACATGGCTCACTGAAGTAAAATTATAAAAATTGACTACAATTCTAAAATGGGAAAACAATGTGAGGATCAGACTAAAAAATGAGGAGTTTCTTTGGATTCTCACTCAATTCTGAACTCTAATTGAGGCTTTTTTATTCAAGTACCAAGCCTGGAGTCCCTGGATAGATGCCTGGCACCAAGTGAACTTTGTGTGGCTGTGTGAAAGATCGGTCCTTGTCCAAGGGGAGACCCCCTTAGATCAATGGTTGGAAACTATTTCTTGGCCCAACAGATGTCAGCAAGCCACAGTCCACTCAGAAATAGCAGCTTTTGACAGCAGGGTTTGTTATGAAGGCAAGGGGACTAGGGTACCCCACAAGTTAAGAATCACTACCACGGACACTTGAAACATCCTTAAAAAATTAAAGTTAATATTTAAAATTCTTCTTAATAGAATCAATAAATATCTTGAATAATAGCTTTTAACCAAGAGGATACAGTAGATACAATGTAAAAGTGATGTTTCAAAACAGTGGAGACAGGATGGCAATCATACAGAAAAAAGGTGGAACTATACCTCACACCTTACAGAAAAATTCCAGATGGATGTAAGAGTTAAATGAGGGAGGGAGGGAAAAGCTTAAAGTACTAAAATAACACAGGGGAGAATTAAAGAAAAAAATCTTGGAATGGGGAAAGTCCAAGTATGTTATAGGATACAGAAGTCATAAAAGAAAATATCATGCTAAAAATTTAAAATTCTGCACAATGATCTGGCACAGTGATGCACACCTGCAATCCCAATGATTTGGAAAGCCGAGGCAGAAGGATTGCAAATTTGAGGCCAGCCTCTGCAACTTAGTAAGACCCACCTTTAAAATAAAAAACACAGTGGGCTGGGGTATAGCTCAGTGGAAGAGCACCCCTGGATCCAATTCCCACTACCACAAAAACAAAATAAAACAAAGCAAAACAAAAGAATAACCTGCATCAGTTTTGTGGTTTATTTTATTTTATTTATTTATTTATTTATTTATTTATTTATTTATTTATTTATTTATTTATTTTTGGTGCTGGGAATTGAACCCACAGGTGCTTTATCACTGAGCTACATCCCCAGTTCTTTTTATTTTGAAACAGGTTCTCACTAAGTTGCTAAGAGTCTCACTATGTTGCTGAGGCTAATATCAAACTTGCAATCCTCCTGCTTCAGACTCCCACGTCACTGGGATTACAGATGTGCACCACTGAGCATGGCTACATCAGCTTCTTAAGGGATACATCTTAAAAACAATTGATTTTCATTAGGATCAGGAAGAATATCAAAGACTTCCCAGACATATGAAGAAGGATGATAGACTATTTAAATTCTTTTCACATGAAGGGAAGTCTAGTAACAAGAAACCTATTGGTGTCAGGAAGATGTACTTCAGCAAAGCCAGTTGAGCTCTCTCTCTTTAAGACACTCTCTGCTAGTGGCAATGGGAAAAAAAACTAAGCTTGATCTCTGAGAGCCAGAAAACAGGATTTCAAATCCTTCACAAACTGAAATTTGGCTTGTGAGCAATAGTCTAAATGTTTTTCTTGACTCCTTATTCTTCCAAAAATATGGCATAGTGAAGATGATGGCTAAGAAGCTGAAACTTTAAAAGACAATCAAAAAGTCCATACAATAGGCTCTTATTAAAGTATGAAAAGTGATTGACGTGCTTTATCTGAATTAATTTTGGTATAGCATCAGTAGATGCCATAATTTTCCAGTCACTTACAAATTCACCTCTAAAAGGTGTTCAAGGGTAGCAGAGGATCACACTGGGACTTTAAGGATTCATGAACTAGGAATGATTGCCATCTTCAGAATTATTTTTTCGAGCTGTAGTCATTTTTATTTTTACCCACATACTTACCATTTCCAGTGTTCTTTATTCCTTTGAGTAAATTCATATTTCATCTAGTACCATTTTCCTTCTCCTGAAGGATTTCCTTTATTATTTTTTATAGCAAGTCTGGTAGTGATAAATTCTTTTATGCTTTTGTATGTTTTGGATTGGGTACTAGAGATTGAACCCAGAGGTGTTTTGTCACTGAGCTACGTCCCCAGTCCCCATCCTACCCTACCCCCCACCTTTTTTTCTGGAGACAGTGTCCTGCTAAGTTGCTGATACTGGCCTTGAACTTGCAATCCTTCTCCCTCAGCCTCCCAAATCGCTGGGATTACAGACATGTGCCATAATGCCTAACATTTTTGTATGTCTTTAGAAAGTGTTTATTATGCCTTTAAAAACTAGTTATTTTTGCAGTCCTAAGGATCAAACCCAGGGCCTCAACACATGCTAGGCAAGTATTGTGCCACTAAGTTACACTCCCAACTCTACCTTTGTTTTATTTTTATTATTAATTTATTTTACAGTCCTGGGGAGTGAACCCAGGGTGCTCCACTACTGAGCTACGTCCCCAGCTTTTTTTTTTTTTTTTTCTAAAACACTTATTTCATAATCTGTATTGACATTTAGAAAAAATAAATTCCCCAGCCCTTCTTATTTTTTATTTGAAGACAGGGTCTCACTAAGTTGCCCAGACTGGCCTCCAACTTGCAATTACCCTGTCTGAGCCACCAGTCACTGGGATTATAGCAGTGTGCCACTGTACCTGGCTCCTACCTTTACTTTTGAAATGTATTTTCATTGGGCATATTGTTCAAGATTATTTTTTGTTTTTCCATTTTTTTAAGGTATTGCTACATTGTTACTCATTATTTCCAAAGAATCTATTTTCTTTCTTATGTTTGTTTCTTTTATTCACAGTATGTCTTTTCTATCTGAATTCTGTAATTTTCTCTTTACCACTAGTTTTAGGCTATTCGAAGCAATATGCCTTGATATAGTTTTCTTCATACTCTTTGTGCTTGGGGTTCATTACACATGTAAAACTGGCAGGTTTCTAGTTTTCATTCAATTTAGAAAAGTCTGTTATAATTTTTTAAAGTATTTTATGCACCTCCTCCTCCTTCTGGGACACCAATTGTAAGTGCACTATTAGGCTGCTCATTGATTTTGTCTGTGTGTGTGTGTGTGTGTGTGTGTGTGTGTTTCTTTTCTTGGGGGGGTCAGTCTTTTATCTCTGGCTTTCATTTGGGATAGTTTCTATTGCTATATCTTTTTTTTTTTTTGCGGTGCTGGGGGATTGAATACTGTATCTTAAAGCTTATATTCTCTCTTCTGTAGTGTCTAATCTACTGTTAATTGTTAATCCTGCCTGTGTGTTATTTTCAAACACTATTTTCACCTTTAGAAGTTCAATTTAGGTCTTTTTTATATCTTCCATGTCTTCATTTAATATGCCCCATCTTTCCTTAACCACCCTCAGCTTATGCAAAATAATAACTTTTTAATGCTTCCTCCACTAAGTCTATCACCTGTGTCATTTCTGGACATTTATTCATTGATTTTTTTTCCCCCCGCTCCTCTTTATGAGTGTTATTTCTCCGGTCATTTTTTATTGGATGCTAGACATTTTCTGGGGCATGTATGGCAGAGATGGGGTCTTGCTAAGTTTGCACAGGTTGACCTCAAACTCCTAGGCTCAAGTGATCCTCCTGCCTCAATCTTCAGAATAGCTGGGATTATAGGTATGCACCATCACTCCTGCCTGGGCATTTGTTAAATGTGGTCCTGGGGACTGAACCCAGGAGTACTACCACTGAGCTACAACCCTACCCCTTTTTATTTTTATTTTGAGACAGGGTCTCATTAGGTTGCCCTGGCTGGCCTAGAACTTATGTGATCCTCCTGACTTAGCCTCCCAACTCACTGGGATTATAGGCAGGAGCCACCACACCCAGCTACAGTTTGATCGTTTTAAGCTTTGTCAATCTTTAGTAGAGGGTTAATTTTGCTCTATACTGAGGCAGTATCCTTCTGGTTACTCGCTGTCCCATGAATTAGAAGAAGATTTGTAGGTGGGAGCACAAGTGTGCTTGTGTAAGCTCCAAGTATTGTTTCCTCTAATCCTTCCAGTGGTCCTTTCTTTGGGTAGTTTCCTTATACACGTGGATGGATCAATTATCTGCCGAAGACCTGAGGAAGGTGTGTAGATCTCCAGAGTGTTCTTTGTGCAACGCTCAAATAGCCTTACAGTAATTTTTAAGTTTGTTTTTTTTTTTTCAATTTAAGAGGTAAGAACAATTTAATGAGTTCATCAGATGAATTATAGGGTCAAAGTGCCCTATAATAGGAAGAAGAGGAAAAAGGGAGGAGAGGGAAGGGCAGATATTCAAATTGCATGCTTAGTTTTCTTTTGTCTTCTACCCTGAAGAACAGCTTAAAAAATGGGAGAGCCTACTTCTTTATTTCTGTCTTTAACTAAATTTAGGGAACATAAAGAATATTCAGTATTCATTTAATAAACTCTTAGCACATTCTATCTGCAAGGTACTATATAGGGGTTGGAAATGTCAAGTGAATGTTACATAAAATGTAATAACAAGTCAGACAAAATGGTGCCCCTGTAATCCCAGCTACTCAGGAGGCTGAGATAGGGGGATCTCACAAGTTTGAGGCCAACCCGGGCAACTTAGTGAGACCCTGACTCAAAAACCAAACCAAACAAAAATAGTAACAAATGTAATACCCTGAATATTGGAAAACCAAGACTGAAGTAAACTAATGAGGCCAGGCGTGGTGGCAAGCTCCTATAACCCCAGCAGTTCAGGAGGCTGAAGCAGGAGGATTATGAATTCAAAGTAAGCCTCAGCAACTTAGTGAGGCCCAAAGCAACTCACGAGACCCTGTCTCTAAATAAAATATAAAAAGGGCTGGGGATGTGGCTCAGAGGTTAAGTGCCCTGGGTTCAATCCCGTTTAAAAAAAAAAAAAAATTGAACTAATGTGTATAAGCAATTTTCCAATGTGTTATGATCAAAAAGTTTTATTATGAGTAATAATTTACCCAAGTTAAGCAATTTTTTATGTCATTTAGGATATAAAGTATTGTCATCTTATTCTTTTTACCAGACTGTAATTGTTCTGAGCTGTTAAATCTTGTAATTCTAAGACCTCATTTTTTGGCATGGTTTCCGTTTATAAGGAACTCACTCTCTTTTGGAAGAAGGACATGCAACAATTTACCACACCTGCAAATCGAGCAGTGATGGATATTTTGGCAGGGGTTCCCAAGCTTCTGCAGGTAAACTTGATTAAAAATAGAAGTAAAAAGCTGGCTCCTACTCCCTAAACTGATCTTCAGGGTAGAAAACAAAGGAGGCGCAGGAGAAAACTGTACAATTTAAATATCTGCCCTCCCTCCTCCTTTCTTCTCCTCCATTGTAGAGGGTATGCTGATTCTATACAATTCATACTGTTGAACGCATTAAATTATTCTTACTTCTTAAAGTAATTTTTAAAAATTTAAAGGCCATGATTACAAGGCCATGATAGAATAATTGGGACTACATTTACCTTCTTACATTAAATTTTGGAAGGAGGGTTTTTTGTTTTTGTTTTTGTTTTGGCGGTGCTGGGAATTGAACCCAGCGCCTTGTGCTTGCAGGGCAAGCACTCTACCAACTGAGCTATATCCTCAGCCCCTTACGTTAAATTTTTTAAAAAGTTAACAATTGGACAAAATATATGAAACAATGGGCTTTAGACAAAGAATATCAGGCAGCACAGAACAATGCTTTTTGTGAAATAAATGACCTTGTGCTAGAAGAAAACTTGACTTTATTTTCATGATTACACACATTTGCATAAAAAGAAGGTATCAAAATCAACATGACTGGCTCTGAGTTTTTCAGTTATTTCTCAACCTAGAACTTCACTCATTGTATTCCTAGATGTTTCTAAAAGCAGCAAAGAGAAAGTAGGAAAGATTAAGAAAAATTACTAGGAGGAAAATTTAGCAATTAAAAAATTCCTCAAAGTCAGAAAATATGATTATTAATGTGGGTAGGATAAGACCTTGGTGCATCTCATGAAATGCAAAATTTGAAGACCTTTAAACTTTTTTTTTTAATTGTGCATATTAATGATTCAGAATAATGGTGGCATAATAATAACAATTTATACATGCATATAACATAATTTGATCGATTTTACTCCCTAATACTTCCCCCCTTTAAACTTTTAATTCCAATTTGGAATGAGGTTGAGAGGAAAAAAGCCAAATACATCAAGCACAGCAATAATGCTAGAGACTTGGGGACAATATCTGCCAAGGCTTCACAGAGGCTGGGGACATAGGGGAGAATGATGAATTTGGAAATCACAGGACCTGTTTTGGATGGACACTTGTGGTTAACAAGCCCCAACCTCTTGAGGACTTATATTCCCATCTCTAAATAAAGTTAATAGACCACATTAGTAACTTCTAAACTTTGTTCCCCAGGATCTAGGATTCTCTGAGGCATCCAGGACTGTTCTGGAAACCTATGAAGGTTGTTGGAGGAGGCACCCTGACAACTCAACTTCTTCCCACACATACCCCTCAACTGAGTGGTTCAACTCTTACTCAACTGGAATAAAAGAGTTTGAAAACCATTTAACTTGTTCAACTTCTAGGACTGCAGAAACTCAATGGCTTTCAAACAAATGACTATCAATAGTGATTAACTGAAAATGGAAACAAAGGAATCCATGAAAATCAAAATATCCATGATAATTTCAGCAAGAAAATAATATTAAATATAGGGCCCAAACCTAATTAAGTTAAACTCCACTCAAATATGGTGGCACATGTCTGTAATCCCAAAGACTTGGAAAGCTGAAGCAGGAAGATCACAAATTCAAAGCCAGCCTCAGCATCTGGGCAAGGCCCTAAGCAACTTGATGAGACCCAGTCTCAAAATAAAAATAGAAAAGGCTGGGAATGTGGCTCAGTGGTTAAACACCCCTGGGTTTAATTCCCTGTACCAATAAAATAAATAAATAAACAAACAAACTTGCTCCAACATAGTAATGATCTTGAGTTTACTGACTATAATAATTATTAACCATACAAATCATTGTTTCTCAAACTCTGGGGTCTGAGGAAATAATCTTGAAGTGGTCTGAGTTCTCAAGTTTGAGAAACAACAGATTTTAAAATCCTCTAGAAATACATATGCTAAAAACCTTTGGGGTTGATAAAAATTCTGCTTAATGTTTGCCAGACTACTCAGAAGAAAAAAAAAATATATATATATATAGTTTGTTCTATTTAGCTATATGACAGAATACATTTGGATTCATTGCACACAAATGGAGTACAACTTTTCATTTCTCTGGATGTACACGATGTAGAGTCACACTATTTGTGTAATCATGCTTGTAATAGGGTAATGATGTTTGTCTCATTCCACCATCTTTCCTTCCCTCTGCTCCCCCCCATTTCCCTCTACATAATCCAATGTATATATGTGTATTTTAATTTCTAATTAAAAAAAAAATGTTGAGATGTTGGAAATTGAAAAGTGTCCTATCTCTGAGCTAAACCCCAGTCCCTCAAAATTTTGAGATCCACTAAGAATGTACTGACAGAAGACTGTACACATCATCTGACTGATACAAAGATGGCCCTGGAGAGAACACATTTCAACTACTAATTTTGTACCAGCTTGGGTGGAGGGGTGGCCTCAAGTCTAAATGAAGGAGGATGTCCTTCATTGGAGGATAAATGGAGGATGTCCATTTATCCTCAAAAGAGACATTGGTTGAATCTCAAGTCTTGGATGAATCTGGATATAGACTCAAGAGATACAAAACTGAAAGTATCAAAGCCCTCAGCATTGCAAAATGCTCTTCATTGCCTAGTCTCTCACACTACACAGCTAAGAGTGAGAAAGAGGGATGGGGATTCAGCAAAGGCTCAATTATAAGACACTAAAATGATGACTTCAAACATTACTAATAGAAAGCTGGGCCTGGTGGTGCATCCCTGTAATCCCAGTGACTTGGGAGGCTGAAGCAGGAGGATCGAGAGTTCAAAGCCAGCCTCAGCAACTTAGTGAGGCTCTAAGCAACTTAATGAAAGCCTGTCTCAAAATAAAATTTTATAAAAGGGCTAAGGATATGACTCAGTGGTTAAGTGCCCTTAGGTTCAATCCCTGGTACCAAAACAAAACAAACACTATTAATAGAGTATCGTCTAGACATTAATAGTTAAAAACAATATTACAGTGGTATACTTATAAGCAGGAATCTTGTCATATTCAAGAGATTCATATCCCCAGTAAATAGCACATAAACAGGTATAATAAATTCTGAACAAATAGCTAGGGTTTAAATGTAGGACAACTGTATTTTATGCAGAGTGTGCTCCCAAAGATTTCGTGTAATTAGACTCGTAATCTTAATTAATTCTGACATAGAAATGTACCATTTCTTATAATCTATTGGCATTTAAAATGCTGTAAATATATTACATTTTGCTAATGTTTTTAGATGTAATAATGAAGTTGGGTTTATATTTCTAACAAGAACCCTCTATCTTGTAAAGATCCATACTGAAATAAGTATAAATGAAAGAACATATGGTTGAGATTTGTTTCGAAATCACAGGTACAGGAGATGGTTATTAAAAATTGAAATCCTGTCGGGCGCAGTGGTGCATGCCTGTAATCCCAGCATGTGGGAGCTGAGGCAGGAGGATCGAGAGTTCAAAGCCAGCCTCAGCAACTTAGCGAGGCCCTAAGCAACTCAGTGAGACCCTGTCTCTAAATAAAATACAAAATAGGGCTGGGGGTGTGGCTCAGTGGTAGAGTGCCCCTGGGTTCAATCCCCAGTACCAAAAAAAAAAAGATTGTAATCCTGTCTACCCCCACACCCACTCCTTGGATATTCTGATTTACCAGGAATGTGGAGTTATTCATTACCCTTGGGAAAAATTCAGGCAAATTGAGAAACCTGTCCTAGGTGGACTATAGTCAGGTGGGACCTGCCAACAAGAACCTCTGGCTGGCTCAGAAACACAAATTGAGGCTCTACCTCTCCAAACACAAGCTTGATCACCTGACTGAGGAAGATGCTGTAGGTGAAATCTTATTTGGGATGTGTTGTCCTACACCACCTTCAGTATCATTCTCTTTTTACCCTTTCCCACTAATAATCCCTCTGTTTCTCCTTTTCCCTCTATATTTACATTAAAACCTTTGCTCCACCAGGTAGAAGCTTGTGTCTACTCACTGATGAACGCTGGCCCCAGAACAGTACCTGGCATAATACAGTACCTGTGAACATTTTAAAAAATTAGCCTATCACCCTCCCCAAGGTGTTGACCACAAGATGGCAAACCTGCAACAGAATCAGGCATGCCAGAGAGAGTGTGCTTATTGCCTTTTCCTTGAAACCGACTTCAGTTTTACTTTGGAGACCAGATTATTCCTATAGGAGAAAGCAGAAGTAAAGAATGTGCAGTGGAGCTCAGTTATTTCCCACAATTCCCTACACTTGTCAAACTGCCACCCTCCTAGCACCGAGACACAAGACATTCTTCCTAGTACCTGCCCTTGCCCAGGTGACAATTTCTACACCTAAAATGTTCTTTCTCCTTTTCCACATCTACTGAAATTCCAACCATTATTCCAACCCAGCCTGAAGCCCACCTCTGTGAGTCCCTCTCAGATGGACTGTCCTTAGGATTCTTTTTTTTTTTTTTTTTTTGGTACTGGGGATTGAACCCAGGGACACTCCACCACTGAGCCACATCCCCAGCCCTATTTTGTATTTTATTTAGAGACAGGGTCTCACTGAGTTGCTTGGGGCCTCGCTAAGTTGGTGAGACTGGCTTTGAACTCACCATCCTCCTGCCTCAGCCTCCCAAGTGCTGGGAAAACAGGCGTGCGCCACCGTGCCTGCCTTTTTTTTTTTTTTTTTTTTGATACTGGGAATTGAACTCAGGGGTGCTTTACCACATTCCCAGACCTTTTTATTTTTTGATTTTGAGACAGGGTCTCCTTAAATTGTTCAGGGCCTTGCTAACTTGCTAAGGCTGGCTTTGAACTTGTGATCCTCCTTCCTCAGCCTCCCAAGATGCTGGGATTACAGGCATGTGCCACTGTGCCCAGCTCATCTTTGTTATCATGCCTTTCTTCTGGTTCTAACTAAGGCACAGCCCAAATTTAAATAAATACATTATAAAGTGTTATGAGAGTACTTATGGGAGCAGTAAGAACTCCCATCTCATAGCCAGGCAACTTTTAGTCAGTGGTTTTTGGCATCAGCGAGTTGAATATACTGGCCCATTATAATAAGTCTTCATTTTGTACCTCTTTCCAGCTCAGTGTCCCTGTAAGGAATCCTTGGCTTGGCCACCTTGACTGAATATTTAGCATTTTAAAAAATTCTGGGCTGGGGTTGTGGCTCAGTGGTAGAGCGCTTGCCTAGCATGCATGAGGCCTTGGGTTCGATCCTCAGCACCACATAAAAAAAATAAAGGTATTGTCTCCACCTACAGCTAAAACAAAAATATTTAAAAAAAAAAAAAAAATTCTTTTTTTTTTTTTTAATTATTTTTAGTTTAGGTTGACACAATACCTGTATTTTATTTATTTATCTTTTCTGTGGTGCTGAGGATTGAACCCAGTGCCTCACACATGCAAGGCAAGTGCTCAACCACTGAGCTACAACCTCAGCCCTTAATAAATTCTTTGACTTTATAGTTGTCCTTCTACTTAGTAGATAAAAGACCTTTCCACATATTTCCTAGTGGTCAAGTGACAATACCTACTTATCCTTGGGTAAAATGATATTGACCTTCTGTAGCGCTATCATTATCATTATTATTAATATGAATTATTAAATATTTTCACTTCCAAAACAAAATTAATTGCTCACTTACTTGCATACCTAGAGCATGCCTGACACACCAGCAAGGCCTGACACAGATGACAATTCTTTGTTTTCCTGATTCCCCCATCAGTTTACAAGTTCCATGAAAGCTAGGTCAGTTTTGTTTCATCTTTGTTTTTTTCTTGTTTGTTTGTTTTTTGGGGTACTAGGGATTGAACCCAGGGGCACTCCAGCACTGAGCCACATCCCCAGCCCTATTTTGTATTTTATTTTATTTTTTTATTTATCTATTTTTTTAGTTGTATGTGGACACAATATCTTTATTTATTTTTATGTGGCACTGAGACTCGAACCCACTGCTTCACACATGCCAGGCGAACACTCATACCACTGAGCCACATCCCCAGCCCTATTTTGTATTTTATTTAGAGACAGGGTCTCACTGAGTTGCTTAGGGCCTCGCTAAATTGCTGAGGCTGGCTTTGAACTCACCATCCTCCTGCCTCAGCCTCCCAAGTGCTGGGAAAACAGGCGTGCGCCACCATGCCCGGCTTATTTCATCTTTGTGTCACCAGAGTTTAGTGCAATACCTGATATGTATGTGACCACTTAATGCTTTCATAAGATATTGGTCTCCAAGGGACTAATTTTATCAAGGGTAATGTCAGTTGCTTTTCATTTAGTTTCTAAGATATGCAGCTAAGATACATACAGACAGATTTTTGCAATTGTAAAGCCTAATGCTGCTGGCTGTTTCACAGTTCAGGATCCACTGGCTTATGCTGGGTTCTTACTATCTAGCAGGATCCCTGATGTGTAGGAAAAGCCACAGGGAGCCAACAGATTCCCCCACCTCTGCTCCTGATCGGACAATCCAACTCTTTCAGGCATAAGGAAATAATAATTTTGTAAGATCCATAGGACAAAAGATTCCAAGGTAGACCATTTAGTATTTAATACACCACCTTAAAACAGGGATTTGGGGCTGGGGATATAGCTCAGTTGGTAGAGTGCTTGCCTCACAAGCATCAGGCCATGGGTTCAAGCCCCAGCACCATAAAAAAACCCCAGGAATTTTATGTACTGAACATAATTATAATTCATTTAAGTTGTTAACTGTTTAGCATAGTAATTTATTAATATGTTCATTAAAATGCTCAGAAGTAAATATCTAAGTTGAAGAATATGGCTTTTAGAGGACACCAACATTAGATGTTAAAAAATTTATATATACAACTTTATAGGAAAAAAAACAGATGTTCCAACAAAAATATTTTTGTAGTTTCTTTATGGGTGTCTTCTAAATAATAGAGGATATTTTAATGACTATGAAAAACAATACATGGAAAAAGATTGAGAAATGATATAAAGAAAGGTTACTATCCCAATTTCATTTTTGCTTTTTGAGATTAGACCTTGCTCTGTTGCCCAGGCTGGACTTGAACTTCTGGACTTAAGCAATCCTCCTGGCCTCCCAAGTAGCAGGGACTACAGGTGCGCCCCACTGTATCCAGCTGATTTCCTTTCAATGTTAAGCAAAATTAAACTGAAACTATACTTATGATAATTCACAATTCTTTGGTACACAGAATAATACATATTCAAAAATGAGACAACTCTTCAGTTATACCAAATTTCAGTTAAAGCATTTTTGTATTATATTTCCAAATAGAAGTTGAATTCCTTTCTTAATCATTGATTGCCACATTTATAATTATTTTTTAACCTTTATTTATTTATTTTTATATGGTGGGATGGAACCCAGTGCCTCACACATGCTAAGCGAGTACTCTACCACTGAGCCACAACCCCAGCCCCAACATTTATTTTCTTCCACTAAAAACAATGAACCTTTTAAGAGAATCACTTCTCAGTTACAAGCTGACTTAAGCCACAAAAGGCAGCAATGCCAATACTGAAACTAGCCATTCATAGTTTGATCAGATATCAACCAATAATACACTAGTAAAAATTTTAGAAATAAAAATAAAAAACTGGAAGAAGCAAAATCTTACTTTTATATTCTTCATAAAAACTATCTGAATAGTAAACAGAAACTGCTCTGGCACTTTTCTGATTCCTAGTTTTATTAAGAAAAATATATTTTTTCAATGAAATGGAGATTTATCTAAATTATTTATGTTTTTCCTAATGTAAAGGGGATTTATTTTAGAGAATTTTTTTTTTCAGTACTGGGGATTGAACCCAGAGGTGCTTTACTGCTGAGCTATATCCCTTTTTAAAATTTTTTATGGCCAGGCGTGGTGGCACATGCCTGTAATCCAAGCGACTTGGGAGGCTGAGTCAGGAGGATC
>JAJEJO010002723.1:31207-66053 GCA_020662805.1 Glaucomys volans | reverse complement strand
GAATTTTTTTTTTCAGTACTGGGGATTGAACCCAGAGGTGCTTTACTACTGAGCTATATCCCTTTTTAAAATTTTTTATGGCCAGGCGTGGTGGCACATGCCTGTAATCCAAGCGACTTGGGAGGCTGAGTCAGGAGGATCACGAGTTCAAAGCCAGCCTCAGCAACTTAGCGAGGCCCTAAGCAACTCAGTGAGACCCTGTCTCTAAATAAAATACAAAATAGGGCTGAGGATGTGGCTCAGTGGCCGAGTGGCCCTGAGTTCAATCCCTGGTTCAAATAAATAAATAAATAAATAAATAAATAAAATAAAATTTTTTATTTTGAGACAGGGGCTCGCTAAATAGCCCAGGCTGGCTTTAAATTTGCGATCTTCTTGCCTCAGCCTCCCCTAATCTTTGGGATTACAGGCATGTGCCACTGTGCCTGTCTAGAGAATATTTTAAATGAAGTGAAAGCAATAATCCTACCAATGTGACTTTTTCTACTTAAAAAACAATGTATACTTTAAAATGATTTAGTCAAAGATAGTAAAAAAAAAAAAAAGAGGGGGGGTGACTATTATTTGCATTTCTATCCCGTAGTCACAAAATTCACTGAAATACAATACTGTAAAAATTAAGTTATTAAAATAAAAACTACTAATTTTTCTTTACAACTGCTCAATGTTAATGTATTTGTATATGACATTGTCCCCACATAATGGAAATGTTTTTTATAATGTTTGGAAATGACAGTAATTATAAAATATATGTTTTTCGGGTTGAGGTTGTAGCACAGTAGTAGAGCACTTGCCTAGCATAGCTGAGGCACTGGGTTTGATACTCAGCACCACATAAAAACAAATGAATAAAATAAAGCTACTGTGTCTATTGCCAATAAAAAATATTTTTAAAAATTTAAAATACATATATATTTCTTTCTAGTGTTATTATTAGGAATCTAAAGTTATTATGCAAACTCTTGACTCTCATTGCTTTCTGTTAATAAGTAACATTCAAAATACTTTGCTTTTGCAGCATATTCCAAGAAAAATGAGTCCTATAAAAACAACCAACAATGGGCTGGGGTTGAGCTCAGTGGTAGAGCACTTGCCAAGCATGTGTGGCCTCACTGGGCTCGATCCTCAGCACCACATATTAATAAATAAAATAAAGGTCCATCAACAACGAAAAAAAATTTTTTTTTTTTTGCAGTGCTGGGGATTGAACCCATGGCTTTGCAAGCACTCTACCAACTGAGCTATAGCCCCAGCCCTAAAAAAAAAATTTTTTTTTAAACCCTTAAAAAAAAAAAAAAAAAAAGTTAACAAATGAAACAAATTTCATTTGCAAAGGCAGGGATGTTACCAAGAAGAGATGCTGGGGATTCCCAGACTAAAAGGAGGACATGTGATAGAAATCAACTTTTTAAGGAGGAGAAATACGACTATTTTTTAAGCTTAAAAATGATTTAACAAAGAATATAAATAAATCCATAAAGTAGACTGCTACTCCAGGTAAGATTTCACAATAGGTTTTACAAAGATTTTAAATATGCTGAATTATCATCATCTCTCAAACTCTGTTTGAAAGACTATCGAGTGTAAACATTTTTTATAAACTGTCATAAATGTTGCGTGAGCTGGAACTTCTATTTGTGGTTATTTCTACCAAAAAAGCATGAGGTAACACAGAGTTTTACCTGGAGAAGATGAAAAAGTTCTAGAAAGAGATAATGGTGGTGGTTGCAAAACCATGTTAATATACTTAATGCTATAAAACTGCACACTTAAAAATGGGCAAAACAGTAAACTGTATGTTATTTTAATACAATATAAATTAAAGCATGAATGATATTCTCATTTTTTTAAAAAAGGCCATCAGAACTTGTTCACATATAACTAGTCATACATCTTCCATCCAAAAATCTATTTCTCAAAAAGTATACTTTTCCTTCAATAACCTTTAGGGTAGATGGTCATTGAGGGGAGATGAGGGATCCATGGTCCCTCAGCTAAAATCAACCCCAGCAAGCAATGGGGGAAAGAGGTTGAGGCAGTTCACCCTGCAACCCAGTGACAAGCACCACATTCAACTGTGTTCAGAAGTCACTCTTACGCTGTGTGTGCTGATGCACACCTGTAATCCCAGCAGCTCAGGAAGCTGAGGCAGGAGTTTTGATGTCCTTTTGGCAATGAGGTTAGGGGAATCATGTACCTGATTTGGAACACACCCATTTTCTGAGATCTGTATCTACACCACAATGCTGACCCCTTGAGAAGGAGATAAAAACTTTTCATTTAGTGTGACTCTATCTTCTATCACTTATGGGTCAGTTAAAATAGAATGGACTAGTAGTTCTGTCACTGTTATTCAGTAACATCTTTCTGAACAAATTCGAGTAATTCTTTCATTTCATTGATTTCATAGTGTCATCATAAGAACACCTTATTCCCCTCTCTAAATGTTCAAATTCTTAGATTTTGCTTCACTTAGTAAAATTATTTTTCTATTTCTCTAGTAATTTTTTTTTTTTTTTTGGAACCAGGGATTGAACTCAGGGACACTTGGCCACTGAGTCACATCCCCAGCCCTATTTTGTATTTTATTTAAAGACAGGGTCTCACTGAGTTGCTTAGGGCCTCACTAAGTTGCTGAGGCTGGCTTTGAACTCGTGATCCTCCTGACTCAGCCTCCCAAGTCGCTTGGATTACAGGCGTGCACCACCACACCTGGCTCTCTATTAACTTTTTAAATGATAGCTTGCAACTTTTATTAACAACTTAATGTTTGCATTATAATCTTTAAGAAAATACATTAAAATAGCATGATAAGCAGTACCATTATAATTTATTATACTAGTGATGGTGTGATCTCTACCCAATGATTATTAGTCTGTGTTAGAGGGCTGTCTAAAGGATTAAAGAAACAAACACACACACAAGTATATAATACATCACTGCTCTCACATAGTTGGTTACTGTAACTGGAAAGGTAAGATGTGCATCTGAAACTATTTTCCAAACTACAGAAAGCATTATTAACGTGCATGAAAATAAACATGTACTAATATGGATATATTTAGAGTAATATTAAGGACCTTTTGCTATTAACTAATACAATAATGCACATGATGTGATAAAAACTGTAACAGCAGTTAACATTTACTAAGTATTTTTCTGCTACCAGGCACTTTACACAATCCATATCCTTCTAATGCAATTCTGTGGAGCATGTATCATTACCCCTATCTTTTATTTATGTATGTATGTATGTATGTATGTATTTATTTTTGGTACTGGGGATTGAACCCCAGGGGCACTCTACCACTGAGCCACATCCCCACTCCTATTTTGTACTTTATTTAAAGACAGGGTCTCACTGAGTTTCTTGGGGCCTTGCTAAGTTGGTGAGGCTGGCTTTGAATTCGTGATCCTGCTGCCTCAGCCTCCCAAGTGCTGGGATTACAGGCATGCGCCACAGCGCCCGGCTTATCCCTATTTTTTTGCTCAACACTGCAGAGTTTATAAGTAGCAAGACACAGGTTTGAACTGAAGGCTCTGAGCCCAGCATACTTCTCATTTCTGTAGGAAGGAACATGATTTTTGGAAGTTTGATTTCTGTAAACGTTTCCCATGCTAGAAGATAGCAACTATGAATCCTAAAACACTTTCTCATATAGTGAGAAACTTTATCTACTCTATCTACTCTAAAAATCTTGTTTTTTAAGAGATGGAGTTTTGTTACATTGCCCAGGCTGACCTCAAACTCCTCAGCTCAACTGATCCTCCAGCCTCAGCCTCCTTAGCAGAGCAGTCTCAAGCTACTAAAACCAACTCCAAAGCTACTATTAACTAGAATGTGTTTTTTTTTTTAAGTCAAATCACTGACTTGCTTGAAAATCTTCAAGATTTTTTAATATGTAAGGAAAATTTCAAATCTGTTTATGTTCAAGGCATTTCACAAACTGATTCCAATGTCCCTTTCCTGGCCTTCCCCCAACCCCTCTCTCTTCATACTGGGGATTTAACCCAGGGGTGCTTCCACTGTGCCTGACTCACTTTCTCCTCTTTTTTCATGAACTTCACTGCATGCAAAGAGGCTTCCTCATCATCATCCCTCTCATATAGTCCCCACCTGACTGTGATCTTTCTCAGCTAAATTCTTCTGCGTCTGCCATTTTCTTCTGGTCAACACATCCCCTTTTTCCTCCTTTGGGTTCCAGTTCCCATTGCATTCCCTGTATGTAATCCTTCTCAATTGCTCATTCCCTTATATCCTACAGGGAACTCCCACTGGCTGGCCTTTCAAGATAGATCCAGTATTCAACCATGTACCACCTCTCCAGTTCAAACCATTGTCATTTCTCATTTGGGGTTCCTGCTTTTGTCCTTTCTTCCTACAACCTATCCTCAACCCAATCTTGAGAGTGACCTTTTAAAACAGAAATCAAAACCTTTCAATGAATCAACATATCCCTCATTGTAAAGGCAAATTCCTTTTCTATGCTCAACTGTGAATATCTGTATCAGCCTATGTAAATGCTCTCTCTGCCCATTTCCAGTCATTCTGAGTTGCCACACCCAGAACTCAACAGGCGTACTCAAGTCTCCGGTCTTGTACTGGTTGCTCTCTGCCTCGAATGTCCTTCCTCCAGATATTCACAGGATTGCCCATGATATCCTTCAAGTCTCTGCTCAAAGCTGATCAAGACCTACTCTGACTACCTTCTCACCTGCTAGCATTCCCCAACTGTTTTATCTTGTTTTATTTTCAATCCTATGGCCCACTACGAAGTTTACTTAGGTTTATTCTCTGTTTTCCCCATGAGAGCAGGGTAGAGGTTCTTTTGCACACTGCAGTTCCTGGGAGCCTTACATATAGGGGCACCTGGCACACATGAGTTGCTCAATATTTGTTGGGGGAATGGATGGGATGGATGCTCTAAAACTACCTCAGTCAAGTCTTTCTCTTCCGCTCTCACCTATGTCACTCATTTGGCAATTGTCATATACTGATATTTTTCTGTGTACATATTATCCACCTACCTAGATTATGTGCCCCTCTGCTAAGTGCTCTGCATAAAATTAGAATTGACTAAATATTTGATGAAACTGGCGGTATGGTTCAGTGGTACAGTACTTGCCTAGAATGTGTGAAACCCTGGGCTCCAGCTCCAGCACCACAAAATAAACAAACACATATTTGATGATGAAATATCAGTACAGTGCCTTTTTCTTTCAGAGTTGATGGTTACAGTAATACTGTTTCAAAATACGACATTCCATTTAGGAGAGAAGCATTCTAGGCTTGGGTATAACTCAGAGAATACAGTGTATGCCTTTCATGAGTTTGATCCCCAGCACCAACAGCAAAAACAAAAACCAGCCAAGAAGTAGTCTGGGAAGCAGTATGACATAAGAAAAAATTAGAATATTTAAATTAATCTTAAAAGGATAAAAACTATTTTAAAGATGCATATATATTATATCAAATCCAAATCTAGACCATGTTTTGAAAACATTTGCTTTGTGGCTTTCATAGCTTATATGCCAAAGAGGGAAGGAATTCTTTTCTCTTTTTTTTTCCCCCAGTGCTGAACATGGAATCAAGGGCCTTAGCACATGCTAGGCAAATGCTCTATCAAGCTCCGTTTGAAAACATTCTAGAGAATTGAGTTCAAGGTAACATTTAATAGTAATCTGAAACACAGAACACATATTAAATAACAATTATGAGTTGGAGATTTATGTAACATGACAAAAATAAGATTAACATCAAATAGATTTTTTTTTTTTTTTTTTTTTTTTGCAGTGCCAGGGATTGAACCCAAGGCCTGTGCTTGACAGGCAAGCACTCTACCAACTGAGCTATATCCCCAGCCCTCAAATAGATTTTATGTCACTTTTAAATCTAAAATAGCATAAACTTCAGTTGGGCATGGTGGTGCACACCTGTAATCCCAGCAACTTGGGAGGCTGAGGCAGGAGGATCGCAAGTTTGAGGCCAGCCTAGGCAACTTAGTGAGACTGTCTCAAAATAATAAAAAGGACTGGGATGTAGCTAAGGGGTAGAGGGCATCACTAGGTTTAGTCCCCCATATTACAAAAATAAGACAGTTTAGCTGGGGAGCTTCTAACTGTAATGGAAAAAATACACTGTACTAGAGAAAATATGTGCCATGAAACAAATGTTCTAATTTCATATTACACATATACTTACAGAACTATTTGTTTACATTAAGACATTGGCTTATCTCTTTAATATTTATTTTGTACTGCATAATCAAAGTGCTTTTTTGAGACAGGGTCTCACTATGTTGCCCAGACTGGCTTTGAACTTCTGGGTTCAAATGATCCTCGCACATCAGCCTCCCAAGTAGATGGGGCTATCGTTGCACACTACTGTGCCTGGCTAAAGTACATTTTTTTTGGGGGGGGGGGGGACCAGGGATTGAACTCAGGGACACTCGGCCACTGAGCCACATCCCTAGCCCTATTTTTGTATTTTATTTAGAGACAGGGTCTCACTGAGTTGCTTAGGGCCTCGCTAAGTTGCTGAGGCTGGCTTTGAACTCGAGATCCTCCTGACTCAGCCTCCCAAGTCGCTTGGATTACAGGCGTGTGCCACCATGCCCGGCCTAAAGTACATTTTTTTAAAAAAAAAATACGCAGGACAACATTCTAACATTAAATGCAAATCTTCTCAGTCATCTGGTCTGTTGTTCATGCATTATTCTCTTTGTAACTATTTGTGAGGGAAAGATTAATAAGTGTACCTCTTTAAGACTTACTGTATTTTCTTAATTGATTATATATCTAAATTAACCTTAAAACAACAGTACATGTGAAAAAAAGAATGTACAGCAATATATTAGAGCAATTTTGCCTTAGTAGTGATGGGGGACTGGTTCTAGGTCCCCTGTGGATATCAAAACCCAAGAATCCTCAAGGTAGTTATACAAAAATGCCATTGTATTTTCATATAACCTGTACACAGGTGATACTCCTGTATACTTTATTTTTTGTTTGTTTGTTTGTTTTTTTGGTACTGAGGATTGAACCCAGGGGCACTCCACCAACCCTATTTTGTATTTTATTTAGAGACAGGGTCTCACTGAGTTGCTTAGGGCCTCCCTAAGTTGCTGAGGCTGGCTTTGAACTCACAATCCTCCTGCCTCAGCCTCCCAAGTGCTGGGATCATAGGCGTGCACCACCGCGCCTGGCTCCTGTATACTTTAAATCATCTCCTGTAAATCATCTTTAACTTATAATTCATAATATAAGTGCTATATAGTTATACCCTATTGTTTTGGGAATAATGATAAGAAAAAGTGTACATGTTTAGTACACACAATTATTTTTCAGAATATTTTTGATCGGTGGGTGGCTGAATCCATAGATGCCCACAGATATGAAGGGCTGACTATACTCAAAATTTATCATATAACAAAGATAATCAAATTTTCTGTGATATGTTTTACATTTTTATGTAATTTGCTATTTTACATTTACTTAAGGTCCTCTCTGCCTTTTACAAATAACATGGTTATTCACGTGTAGTGGCACATGCCTGTAATCCCAGTCACTTGAGGCAGGAGGGTGGCAAGTTTGAAGTCAGCCTTGGCAACTTAGCAAGATCCTATGTCAAAAAAAAAAAAGGGGGGGGGGTGGAGGGACTGAAGTTGTGGCTCAGTGGTAGAGTGCCTGACTGGCATGTGTAAGGCACTGGGTTCGATTCTCAGCACCACATGTAAATAAATGAATAAAATAAAGGTTCATCAACAACTTAAAAAAAAAGAATTATAAAGAGACATAAACTTCTAAAATAAGTTATTAAAATTTGAAAATTAAAAAAGCTATCTTGAGGCCTATTACTACAAGCAGCTCCAAACATGGCCCATTTATAAATCTTAAGTGTGATCACACATGGAAAAAAGGGGTTGGACTTTCACAATTTCTAAAATCCTAAAATTCTCTCGGATCTGGAGAATCAGAGTACAAATAGGGAAATAAGAATAAATCAGGCCGGGCGTGGTGGCGCACGCCTGTAATCCAAGCCTTGGGAGGCTGAGTCAGGAGGATCTCGAGTTCAAAGCCAGCCTCAGCAACTTAGCGAGGCCCTTAGCAACTCAGTGAGACCCTGTCTCTAAATAAAATACAAAATAGGGCTGGGGATGTGGCTCAGTGGCCGAGTGTCCCTGAGTTCAATCACTGGTTCCAAAAAAAAAAAAAAAAAAAAAGAATAAATCAACCTATTTATTTTATTTTTAATTTTTTAAATTGTAGGTGGACACAATACCTTTTTTATATGTAGTGCTGAGAATTGAACCCAGTGCCTCACATGTGCTAAGCAAGCACTCCGCTACTGACCTATAAACCCAGCCCCAAATCAACTTATTTCTAAATATATTTATTTCCACCTCTAGGAAATAGCAGAGTTTTAAAAAAAATCTAGAATAGCAGCATTTATTTTAAATCCAAGAAGAAATACTTTTAAATCAAAACCCACAAAATCAAAAACAAGAAACTGATAGACAAATTTATCTTTTTAAGTTATAATAAAAGGGATCATATAGAAAATGTATTGCAGGGCTGGGGTTGTGGCTCAATGGTTAAAGCATTGCCTAGCATGCATGAGGCACCAGGTTCGATTCTCAGTGCCACATACAAATAAAAGAATAAAATAAAGGTCTATCAATATCTAAAAAATAAAAAAAAATAATCCTTGCTGGTCCTGAGTTGAGTTCCCCTTCTCCTCTGGGAACTACTCAAAGCCTTCTCTGGAGGCGTCTCTTTTTTTAAAAAAAAAAAAAAGAAAGAAAATGTATTGCAGGCAGCTTTTAAAGGTAGTACATTTCTTTTTTTTTTTTTTCTCACTCGAATATATTTTTTATAAGAAAAGCATTCATTTTTATTGGGTAATCTAAAACCAGTATGTATGATAGCACATTTCATCATACTCAAGTGGGTTAACATTCAATATGGACAGCAAGCTAATTCATAAGAAATCAACTATAATGCACAAATTGTTCAGTTGACAGAATCCCAGCAATCTATAATAAAGAATAGCAAACTTTCCCCCAGTACTGAGGATTAAGACCAGGGGCACTCTACCACTAAGCCCTGTCCCCAGCTCTTCTTATTTTTATTTATTTATTTATTTATTTATTATTTTTTTGAGACAGGGTCTCTTGAACTGGGGATGTGGCCTCAGTGGTAGTGATTTTCTACCATGTTCAAGGCCCTGGGTTTGATCCCTAGCACCGTGAAGAAAAAAATCATTGAGACAAGGTCTCAACTTAATTACCCAGGCTGGCCTTGAACTTGTAATCCTCCTGGGCAGCTGGAATTACAGGCATGCACCACTGTGCCTGGCACAAGATAGTCCACTTTAATACATAAAATAGCAATCTCAACTCCTTGGCTATGTCCAAAATATTTGTAGTTTACATAACAAATTCTTAAATTCTCTCCCATATTACTCTTCCCACCCGATTTTGAAATTCTTCATCTTCCCAAATTAGGCTTGTTAGTAATAAGCAGTAAAGAGGGTTGGTTCTCATCTGCCAAGGAGGTAAACTTAGGTTAGTTCTGGTGGTGGTGCACAGACCATTCATGAACTACCTCCAACAGTTCAGGGAGCAACATAATGCTCCCAAGTAACTGGAACTACAGGTGTGTTCCACATCACCTGGTTAGGGTCAATTTTAATTTTTACGACCTCAAACTTTTTAGCTATTAGTCACTGGCAGATTAAACTTATAAATTTAATACTAAGGATAAAGTGTATGATACAAAGCTCTGCTCTAAATAATCAAAAGCCGGGCGTGGTGGCGCATGCCTGTAATCCAAGCGACTTGGGAGGCTGAGTCAGGAGGATCGCGAGTTCAAAGCCAGCCTCAGCAACTTAGCGAGGCCCTAAGCAACTCAGTGAGACCCTGTCTCTAAATAAAATACAAAATAGGGCTGGGGATGTGGCTCAGTGGCCGAGTGTCCCTGAGTTCAATCCCTGGTTCAATAAATAAATAAATAAATAAATAAATAAATAATAAAGCCCCTAGTATGCCTCTTAGTAATGTGACCTCAGACAAGTTAACCTATTCTTCCTAAACCTATTTCATAATGTATAAAACTAAAGCTAGCCGGGCATGGTGGCGCACGCCTGTAATCCCAGCACATGGGAGGCTGAGGCAGGAGGATCGAGAGTTCAAAGTCAGCCTCAGCAACTTAGCGAGGCACTAAGCAACTCAGTGAGACCCTGTCTCTAAATAGGGCTGGGGCTGTGGCTCAGTGGTGGATTGCCCCTGGGTTCAATCCCTAGTACCAAAAAAACAAAACAAAACAAAACAAGAACAAAAAAAAAAAAACCAAAAAACTAAAGCTAAAACTTAACTCTACAGGGTAGTTGTAAGAATTTAATATTTATTAAATATTAATCCATCAGGGTCTGAAACAGTATAAAAATTTAATGAATATTATTTCTTTTTCCTTCCACTTTCTTCCTTGTGATAATGTTTCAATTGCAGGTCAGGACACAAAGTTTAATTCCTGGTGATACAAGAAAGCAATCTCGATTTTGGTTGTACCGCAATAAAAGCCATTTCTAGAAAGACAACATCTATCATCTTCCGTGTACGCTCAGATTCAGGACTTTAATTTCAGGTAATATAGGCATTTAATGTGTTTGAAAGGTAGAGAGTCAAAGAACCCACAAAAACAGAAAATGTTCAGTTTCACAACTTTATTAAAATGAAATTTATAATTAAATAAGTCACAACTGTATAAAGTTGGTTAGCAATAAAGCGACTCTGGGCATAAATAAGTAGATCTGGTACAGTGAAGTCTCAGTACTGGAATGGAAATACACATGGGGGTGCAGGGACACAGACCAAAGCCACAGTTGCTCCAGGGCTTATTTCTTCCACCTTCCTCTACAGACTGTCTACAGCTGCAACTCTTGAAATACACTACAGGGGCGAGCCACCTCAGCACAGCGCACCCTGGGCTCCATCCCAACCTGCCAGGTGCTGCTGCAGTGCTCCCACCTTGAGGCTCTGATCAAGTCCACACCACATTCCTCTTCTATCAGCTCTCCCTGCTCCGTGTTCACCCCACCCCGTCACCTTTCTACCAGTTCGCTCACTCTCCCTCTTTCCCACTTCTACTACAGAACATTATGCATCAAGACAGAAGCAGGCCATGCAGATGGATTTAGAATGTGCTTAAATCTTGTGGCCTTACTGCAGTCCAGCACCATTTACCCATTTCCACCATACCTAAAGTATACTTTCCAGATTTGCTCCTGTCCTCTTAAACTCAAAACTTTTCGCCTCTGCCTTGACAAATGATAATAGACCTTTTCAGTGAGGATTGTAGACATTTATTTTGAATTCCATCAGCTACTCCATTCTCCTAATTTCATTTTACTGTTAGTTTGTAGCCAATTCTGGGAAAAGAAACTTCATGAAAAAGTGAATAGCAGATTCAAAGAGGAAAGAAAGGGAAAGTAAATTAAGGCAAGTATTAGACACTTTCATCTGGCATTCAGATCTTCAAAAATTTTTTCACCTGGGTGTGGTGGCACATATCTGTAATCCCAGAGACTCAGGAGGCTGAGGCAGGATTACAAATTCAAGGTGACCCTCAGCAATTTAGTAGGATCCTATCTCAAAATTTTAAAAAATTCTCAACACCCTTCCTCCCTGCCCTATAATCTGATTTTTTTTCCTTATCACATGCAGAGATCAGAATGTCAAACACTAACAATACCTGCCACATCCATTGATCTTCCTAGTTTTTTCCTCACAGATCCCTTTAATAGAAGGCATTGCTGATCTCCACTTATCAAGACAAATTGTTCTCCTTTTGGTTCTCATCATTCTTCTCTACCTAGGTTCCCTAAGTATTCAGTCTAGAAATGTTTACTGAGTGTCCAGATTGTTTTAAACGCTATGCTGAGCGTTTGAATAAATCAGTGAACACAGAAATGAGTAACTTAAGATGTCCAGAATTCACTCCAGAATCTCTGTTTATAGATGACTACTGAGCATATTCAAGTTTAATCCAATAATAAGAGGGGACATTTTCATCTCAGTCATTTGAGATTTTATTCCTAAATGAATTGCCTCCCATAGAAAATACAGTATTTTTTAATTAGTACAATGAATTATGCAAATAATATCTGTATCTGCCATAGATGTGCAAGTGCTAAATGCTTAAAGTGGTAATTCACAGCCAGGTATGGTGGCACATGCCTTTAATTCCAGCCCAGGCAATTTAGCCAGACTGTCTCAAAATAAAACCTGAAAAAAACAAAAACAAAACAAAACAAAAACTGACTGGGGATGCAGCTCAGAGGTAGACACCTCCTGGGCTCAATTCCTAGTATAGAAAAAAGAAAGAAAGATAGTTCAAGGCAAAATTTGAAAAAAGGGCCCGGCACACACCTGTTATCCCAGCAGCTGGGGAGACTGAGGCAGTAGGATCACAAGTTTAAAGCCAGCCTCAGCAACTTAGTGAGGCCCTGAGCAAATTAGCAAGACTGTATCTCAAAATAAAAATTATGGGGCTGGGGACATAGCTCAGTTGGTAGAGAGTTTGCCTTGAAAGCACAAGGCCCTGGTTCAATCTCCAGCACTGCAAAACCAAAACCAAAATAAAAATAAATAAAAATAAAAAAGAGCTGGGGATGTGGCTCAGTGGTTAAGCACTGCTGAGTTCAATCTATAACACATACACACAAATTTTTTTTTTCCAAAAGGATTGGGGATGTAGCTCAGTGCAGAGCACTCCTGGGTTCAATCCCTAGCACCAAAAATAAACAAAATGCAAATTCATTTTTATTATGGTAAAATATACCATAAAATTTATTATTTTAACCCTCTTTAGCATACAGTTGAGGCATTAAGTACATTTACTGTGCCACCTACTATCGAGCTCTAGAATTTTCTCATTATCCCAAACTGAAACTCTAAAATGAGTTAAATCCATTAACTCATTTTTAACCATTGTGATTTTCATAGTCAAATGCTGCCACCCCCAGTATCTTCCTGTTTCGCTGCCCACCCAACATTCCAGGGTTCATCACTGAAATCACCCTCTTGCAACTCTTTGAATTCCCTAGCACCTCCCTTTCTCTGTCATATCTGCAGGGACAATCTCCACTTTTAGTTAAACCCATCAACTGCCTGTTCTATGCTACCCTTTTCAACAGCTGAATGTTGCTCACAGAAAACTATACATGCAGCTTGGTTGATTAGCTTCTCCTCAAATTCATGACTCCAAGCCACAGCCAGACATTCAACAACACCCAGCAATCCTACCTTGCTTCCCACTGAGTTCCTTGTCCTTCTGCCCAAGGTGAGGTGTCCATCTCTCCTGAAACCCCTTCTTCACTACCCCTTCTTCCTTTACTTTAAGTTGCTGGCCTTGCCTCCAGCATCACTGAGAAAACAGAAGCCATCAGAAGGTAAAGTCCTATATCCTGCCTCCATTTGTAGATCTCCTTGCACTTTGTCCATATTTCTCTGCTTTCTCCCCTGCTATGCAGCAAGTCATCGTGTTCCCACCACAGGCAAAAAAAAAAAAAAAAAAAAAAAAAAAAAAAATCCTTTTCTAATGTTCTTAATTCTTTCCCACTTAAGAATGCTGTGCATTTTGGTAGTTTTCTCTCTTCTGCATTAATCTCCTTATTAGGTATTCTTAGCCTATTTATTACTGTTCTTCTATCTACACCATTAAAAAAAAAGTGTTCTTCTATTTAAAAAATGTTCCTCTATCTCCCAACCATTCAAAAAAAAAAAAAAGTGTTCTACTTTGGGTTGGAAGAATAGCTCAATGGTAGAGTACTTGCCTATGCAGAGCATGTACAAAGTCCTGGTTCAATCCCCCAACACCACAAAAAGAAACAAGGAAACAACAAAAAAAGCCATCTTCTTTGAACCACCTCTCGCCACTGCTATTCCTCTCCTCTTACAGCATTCACTTCACTTCCTATTCTCTTTAACACATCCCAATCTAGCTTCCATCCCCATATACCACTGAAACTACTTGTTAAAACAGCCACCCCACATTGCCAAAGTCAAACAGACATTTCCCTATCCTTACTTTTCAGCAGCATTTGATGAAGGGGACTGTTCCCACTTTCTTGAAGGATAAAATACTCATTCTCCCTCCTTAATGGCTGAGCCTTTTCAATCTCTTTGACTTAACCTAGTCACTAAAAGTGGTTAGGACTTGATCCTAAGGCATCTATGTTCACAAAAGATCTCAACTATTTCCATATCATACCATCTGCAAGCTAGAGACTCCCAACATTATGTCCACTCTAGATAAATCTCTCCTCTCAGCTCAACCCAGGATTTTTAAAACAACAGATTTCACAAGAACTTATTACCTATCTCTAACCACCTACTCCTCTTCCAGTCTTCTCCAACCAGCAAATGGAACCATCAGCCACCCCAGACTTAGACAAAAACCTGAAGGCACCCTTGATTCCTCTTCCTCTTTTCCAGAATCAACTCATTATGCAAAGCCTTTTGATTCCATCTCTAAAATGTATTTGAAGCCTGCCATCTACTCTTCTCTATCTCCATTGCCACTCTACTTGCCTAAGATACCATCAGTTTGGGGCTGAATGTTGCAATGACCCAACTTCCCTTTCTGCTTCCTCTCTCCCTCCACACAGCAGGCAGTAATCTTTAAAAACAAAAACAGGAGTAGGGTGGGTGGTGCTTGCCCATAGATGGTGTCTGCCCACAGCACTGGGGAGGCTGAGGCAGGGGATCACTTTAACTCAGAGTTCAAGGTCAGCCTGAGTAATATAGCAATACCCTGTCTAAAAAAATGAGAAGGGGAAGAAAAGAAAAAACAAACAAACAAGGGCTGATAGTGTAGCTCAGCAGTAGTGTGTTGCTTAGCAAGCATGTAAGGTACTGGGTTCAATCCTCACTACCCAACACAAAACCAAGCAAAACATACTACCCTAATTAAAATTCTTCACTAGCATTTCATTGTCATTCCAATAAAATCTAAAACCCCCCTATGGACTAATATAAGAAACCCTGTAGGAGCTTTCCAACACCACCACATTCCATTCTACCCTTGCTCACAGGGCCCTTCCCTACAGTCTAATGCCCTGCCTTCCAATTCTTTACTTGTTCCCAGGCCTGGAATACAGCTCCAGTTTTTCACATGATGAGCACAAGCTCATGTTTCAAGTCTGAGCTCCAATGTCACCTCTTCTAAGAAACTCTTCTTGATCCTTACTAGTCAGAAGAGTCCTAATACAGTCTTTTAGATCCACCAGGCACTTCTTAAGTTTTTCTTAATCTGTAATAATTATCTTGTGTCATTTTGTCTTCCCAATTATGCTGTAAATTCTGAGTGCAGATACCCTGTGTTGAATTCCACTAAAGCCTACTTTAAAATACAGCTTTTTCCCTCTACACTGCCTTATTTCAAGCTTTATTGGATTTTAATCAAAGGTTACAATTTCTTTGGCATTTGCCATGAAAAACAAAGAATGCCAGAAAATTTAAAAAACTGGCACTCCACTACCCAGTGGTCTAGACTGACACAGACTGCACATAGGCACTCAACAGTTGTGCTTTACAAAAATTTTCAACAGAGCTGGGCGTGGTGGCGCATGCCTGTAATCCAAGAGACTTGGGAGGCTGAGTCAGGAGGATCTCGAGTTCAAAGCCAGCCTCAGCAACTTAGCGAGGCCCTAAGCAACTCAGTGAGACCCTGTCTCTAAATAAAATGCAAAATAGGGCTGGGGATGTGGCTCAGTGACCGACTGTCCCTGAGTTCAATCCCTGGTTCAAAAAAAAATTCAACAGGAAAGAGAAATGTGGACATACCATCTACAAAGATGGTGTAATTCTGACATCTACATCAAATATTTAGGTTGCTTGGTTATTTTCTTTTGGTCTTATTAAGCCCTGTGCCACTAAATTACAACCCCATTTCCCTCCACCATTTTAAACCTTTTTATTTTGAGCCAGGACCTCCCTAAGTTGCCCAGGCTGGCCTGGAGCTTTTAATCTACCACCACAGTCCCCACCCTACCCTGAAATGTAGGCTTTTAACCATTCTCCTTAATAATTACAAAACATAACTGATGTGAGAATAAAAGAACGATTAGCACAAAAGAAAGAAAATACATTATCTTTGTTGGGAACTTAGACCTTATTACTTGACCAGGGCTCTCATTTTAATCAAGTCAACTCTCCAGTACCTGTTCTAGGTGCTTCTTCCTGACCTGTTTTTATTCATACTCTTGTTATTAGGCTTCATGTTTAGGATAATTTGCCCATCCTATTTTCCAAAACCCAAAAGATACCTCTGCAATTCAAAATACAGGAAATGATCCTTCATATGAGGATTTCTCTCTAGGTCTCTTATTTCAGGGTCTTTTCTACTCTATTCCAAATTTCTCTATAAATCTTGGATTCAAGTCTATTTTATTTGCACGGATGTCTTGACTAAATCAGATGGTTTGGCTAGACCTAGAAGCCTACACATTATATAACTTCTCAAAAGAATGGACATATACTTCTTAAAAATATTTTTTAGATGTTGATAGACCTTTATTTTATTCACTTATTTATATGTGGTACTGAGAATCGAACCCAGTGCCTCACACATGCTAGGTAAGTGCTCTACCCCTGAGTTACAACCCCAGACCCAGAGACAACATACTTTTTAAAATATACTGATTTTAAAATTGCAGAACACCCAAAAATAAAAATGAGAATGATGTGTACTATACTGTGCAAAACTCAAAATGATATAGAGCTTAATTCCCACTTTACAATTCAAAAAGCATAGCTAATACAGGATATTCCAAACATGTATCTGTCCGGCTGTAATGACTTGAAAAGCTTTGGAATAACAGGCTCCTATTCAAATTTTCAGGGTCTTGGGCAGGTCAAAATTTCAGTACTGGAGGGATTTAGGGTCATAATGAAGTTGGAAGTCTGAGGTTAAAACTGGGATTGCCTCACACATTAAGACACACATTATTAAAAGTCCTAAGAAATAGTGATGCAAACCTGTATTTAAAAAAAAAAAAAAAATCTCCCCAATTGATTCTTTCTGGGAAATCAGGGGTATAGAGCAAAAGAACCACTTTTGGGATTCCGTGTGGATTTTACCACTTAAAATGGCAAGACCTTGAACAATTAGGCCATTTCTATGAATATTAGTTTCTTTCCTAATAAGTAGAAAATATAATCAATATTGCAGGGATGATGTAATAAATAGGAATTACATAAAGCACCAAGCACAGTTCATGGCATAGAACAGGTGATTCAATATATGGTGGGTTTTATTTAAGGGTATCTAACATTCACTAGGTATGTACTTGTTCATAAACACAAGGTCACATCTACTGGTGCCACTGTTAACTTTTCTCCATGAAAATTTAACTATTCTGTGGACTCCTACAGAGATAAGAGCTTTACAGACTTTCCTCCTCTCAGTAACAGTTTAAACCCTCCAGGCACACCCCTTTTAACAGAGCTACTACCCCACAGATACATATTTTTGGATGCTTAAAGGAACAGTCTTCTACTTCATAAAGGGAAAGGAAAAAGGTGTTTTAAAGCGAGTTAACGTTTTCGGATGAGAGTTCTAAGAAACTCTTCGTTCACTAATACCAAGGCATACCATAAGTTAAAATCACTGAACCCAGCACCTCCCCATATTCTGACTAAATAAATGTCTCTCCGGGATTGTTTTGCAATACAACCACCCAAAAATGAAAACACAGAGTACCTATGAGGACCAGGCCACTGGAAAGCAGATGGGCACTGTCTTCAACTGGCTTTTTTTGTTTTTTTGTTTTATATTTTGTAATCTGCTTTGCCTACTCTCCGTAACTGTAAAAGGATGAAGGAAAAGCCTCCATACCCTGCCTGCCTCCAGCAGGGCCAGAGAAAACAAAGCCGCCGTGTCTGGCCATAGGAGAGAAGGCAGGAACTCCTCACCTCCAGTCTGACCGGGGGATACCGGGGGATACCGGGGTCAGGGAGGGAACCCACCAGCCGCTTAGTCCGACCTCGGGTCACTCTTCCCCTCAGAAACAAGTGGGACCGAGCAAGCCGCCGCCCCAGCCCCTTCCCGCAGCGAGCCGGCGGCCTGATCTTTTGGGTCTGGGGGTGTGGGGACGACGAAGGCTGCGCGGCCCCGGCCCCATCAACAGAATTCCGCATCCCGCGCGCAACTCCGCTCCCCCTGGCCCCGGACGTCTCGGCGACCCGCAGGCGAGGTGACCACGGAGGGCGCTGCCCGCGCCGCGAGGGAAGATGGCGCCCGCCGAGCAACTGCGCCACCAGCCCTGGCGATAGGCCAGGCCCAGCGCCATCTTAGCACCTTTCAGCCCCCCACCCCCGAAGATCCCGCATTCTGGGCGACTCCGAGGCACGAGCCGCGTCGGGTTCGCGCACTCTCGGCCAAAAAATCGCCGCCAGTGCCTCTGGTCTCTTTCGGCCGGTCGGACAGCGGGAGCCACGCAGGAGGCGCCTGGCTGGGCCGCGGTTCTCCGCGCGGCGCCGGGGCTCGTCCCGGCCCGACTCAGGGTCCACGGCGGTGCTTCGGGGCCAAGCAGCAAGGCGACCGGGAAGGGGCAGTCCCGCCTGCAGGTGCGCGCCGCGGGCTGGGGCCGGCTGGCCCGCCGGCCTGAGCTCTCCATGCCGCGGCCCGACCGGGGGCTCTCCTGCTCTCCGCGCCGCGGCCGCCCTCAGATACGGCGGGAAGGAGGAAGCCAGAATGAAAAATAAACCCGGTTCCAGCCGCCGCCGCCTCCCTCCCCACCCCCTTCCCTCCCCTCCCCCGACGCGGGGTCCATTTTGCTGAGAAGAAAGAAAATGCGATTCACACCCAAGAGCTTCCAAGAGAGAAAAGAAACGAGGGGGGGGGACCGAGGGGAGGAGATTGGAAAAGCTTATTTTTCTTGCTCGCCCGCCGTCACTCCAGGCCCTCCCTGCCCCCTGCTCGCGGCCCCGCCGCGCTGTCCTCCCCTCGCCGAGCCCCGCTCCCTCCTTCCCGGCTCCCGGCGGCTCCGGGGGGCGGAAAACACACTCACACTCGCGCACACAACTAATTTTAAACCGGCTCAATCAATGAGTCATTAAAAGGCTTCCCTCCCTCCCCTCCCCACCACCAACCGCCACGCCACCCCCCTTCCCGGCCTCTCCCTCTCCCCGCTCCAGAAATTTGCATCCGCGGAAAAGGGGAAAAAAAAGAAAAAGAAAAGCGCCGAGGCCCCCACCCCGTCGAGGCGCCCCCGGCCCGGCCCCGCCGCCCCCTGCCCGCCTGCGCCCCCGCCCGCGACACTGAACTTGGGTCTTCCCCGGGCCCCGGCGGCGCTGGGAAAGGCATAAACACTCGATTCCCCTTTTCTCCGTGTCCATTAAACATCCACCCACCACCATCACCCACCCACAAACCCACCCCCCCCAAAAAAAACACAGCCGTAGCCAATAGCTCTCTGGGCTGAAACCTAATATCCTGGTTTTGGCAACTCGGTGTTTAATTTGCTCCTCTTTCTTTTCTGTCTAGAGATAGATCTCCAGCCCCCCCTCCCTCGCTTTTTCCCTCCCCGAAGGAAAGAGGCAGAGGAAGGAGGTTGTGTGTTTTTTTTTTTTTCTCCTTGAAATTTTTATCACAAAATTATAATACACTCAAAGGGAAACTCACCGTCATGAAAAAGCAGTGCCTTGTCAACGGGGTTTCTGCGCCATCGCACCAGGGGCGGCGGCGGCGGCGGCGGCGGGCGCGGGGCGCGGGGCGCGGGCGCGGGAGCTCCCGGCCGAGCGGCGCCGGCCACACGCGCTCCGCTCTCTCTCTCGCTCACCCCCGCGCCGGGCGGCGGGCGCCCGCTCCCCGCGCCCGCCCGGCCTTCATGCTCTGCGCCCGGGCAAACCGCTCGCCTGCTCGTTTACCTCCAAACTTCGGTTCTCGCCTGGTAAAAAATGTGGAGATGAGAATTTTTTTAATTAAAAAAAAATTTTTTTTTTCAAACCAAGCTCCAAGACTGTTAATTCCTGTTTCCTTTGAGATTGTAACTTTGGAAGGTGTTGGGGTTTATTTAAGAAACAGGCTATTTGGTCTCTTTTTTTTTTTTTTTTTGTAAAAATTTAAAAAATGCACACTAATTCTCCGCGGGCGCCCCGCACACACACACACATACACACACACACACTCCAGTTTTAGTTGATTCGGTTGGGGAGGTAGTTAAAGACAAAAACCCACAATACTTATTTGCATATACCTTTTAAAACTACAACACTGCTCTTAACTTGGTTATTTGTCAAAAAACTTATTTATTCTAACTTTTAAATGTACTAAACTTTCCTTTGCAACATCCTTTTTTCATTCCAAAATGCTGTGAAACCGTATCTGTGAAAACTTTTATGTCAACTTTAAGAAGGAAAACAAATCTAGCGACTGAGATGAAGGTGAGGAGCCGAGTAAATCACACTCAAAACATCCTATTCCTACGTCTTCTTACAGCTTTTACCTTTCTATTTGTGAAATCTGTCTTAACCTCCATTCTTAAAAAAGGAAGCTACAAAACCTTTTAACACTCTTTGTTCCAAGTATAATTACCACCTGTTTTAAATTTCAAATTGTTGCGCCTTCTCCCTGAACCATTTAGTATCCAAAGCAGTTAAGTAAATGTTAATTATGTTAGCAAGATATGAGAGAGAGTTCCTGTAGTCTAAATTAACTACAAATGCCCATAATATATAGTGGGATTTTGTTGTCTTTATTTTAAATAAACATCCAAGATAGGTAAAGGATGTCCAAGAATGTAACTAAGACTTTAAAAAGTAAATATGTAAAGCCTTAAAAATGTTTTAAAATTGTTTTAAATTAGTTTGTGAGTTCTGTAGGAATGGAGACCTGCTGATAATGTTCAGAACCATATCTGAATGTTCAGAACCATATCCCCCAGGTATTTGGTGTGTTCTAAATAAAATTATCCTAGATTTAAATTATTTAAATAAAATTGGTTTCTATATCCTTAGTATTAAAAACTTAATGGTGGGAATGGTGGGGGCATAGCTCACAGTAGGTTTTCTTAGCATGCAATATGTGCTGGGTTCCATCCCCAGCACCAAACAAACAAAAAACAACAGTAGTGCACCTTGCTTGCTTGCATAGGGATACTGTTACTAGACTATTTGCACAAAAATAAATGTGTCAAGGCTGACATACAATGTTGTCATAGTCAACATAGAAGATCCTCTTGGAAAAAAAAAAACAAAAAAACAAAAAAAACCTCTTATCTTGTTCAAGTAACTGCCACTTTATCCTTCACAATGTATGTTTTGTATTTAAAAGCTCCTTAAAAAATACATCAATGACTTAGTATCACATAGTATCATTGAAGTGTTTTCTCAAAAGATGGTTTGCTTCAAATTTAGCCAAGGCCTTCCTAGAACAGTATTCTTTGTATAAATTAGCATATTCCTTTACACTCCATGGTTGGACCAACCAGTTTTCTAATTGGCTTGGGAAAATTTTAAGCATGTTTTAAAGTGCCTTTGGATTGGCTGGAATTTAATTATAATGCTCATTTGGAAGAATTACATTTCAAAAGAGTCCATGGATTATTCATTGCAATTAAGGGCAACCAAGAAAGTTGTTCCACGGCTTCAATGATATATAAATGGATTTTAGAAAAATATCCTCTTCAGTTGTCCAAGACACCAAGGAAACCAGAAATCTGACTTTAAGATGACCCTGATTTTTTTATTTTATTTTATTGGTTCTTTTTAGTTATACATAACAGCAGAATTCATTTTGATAAAATTATATGTGTATAGGATATATCTTATTCTAATTAGGACCTCATTCTTGTGGGTGGGCGTGATGGTAGGGTTCACTTAGTTAATTTCATATGTGAACATAGGAAAATTATGTTAGATTTATTCTACTGTCTTCCTGATTTGATTATTACACATTACATGTATTTAAATCATATGTACAATTATTTTGTCATTCAAAAATAAAACTCGGGCTGGGGATATAGCTCAGTTGGTAGAGTGCCTGCTTTGTAAGTACAAGGCCCGGGGTTCAATCCCTGGCACCACCAAAAATAAATAAATAAATAAATAAATAAATATTAAAAAATAATAATAAAACTAATTTTAAAAGGGGAAAAAAAGATGCCCTAACAAAACTGAATTTATATACTCATACAGTCCTGGCACGTTGCAGTCTTCTAGAGAATGACCAAATAATAAGAGCATTGACTTTTACCAGAAGCCTACTAAGTGTCACAAAGCATTATGCTAAATACTTCCATACAGTATCACAAGCCTTCACTCAAACCTATATAATAAGGCCTGGTTTTCCTGATATTTTTCAGATGAGGCTGCCAATGGTTTCAAGTAATTTGCCTAAGGTCATCAGTCTAATAAGGGCTGAAGTGAGAATCCAGGTCTGATGAATTCCCAAATTCACCCTCTGTCAGTCCTAAAAAGTACCTTGGAAACAAGCCATCTGGCTGTGTCAATGTAAACCTTAAGAGTCTAATAATGAGGTACAAGCAGAGGGGACAACCTTGTTATTAGTCAAGACCTACTTTGAGAATGCCAGTTGTCAAATCTAATTTTAAATCTGGAGGAGGAGTTTGTAAAATACTGAGACAGCAGTGGAGAATCTCAGCTTTCATAGGTACCACCAAAATTATAATCATTTTATAATATAGCAAAACAAAAACAACTTAATTTCCCCCATATGATTATGAAATTTAACATTTTAGGGCTGGGGATATAGCTCAATTGGCAGAGTGCTTACCTTGCAAGCACAAGGCCCTGGGTTCAATCCCCAGCACTACAAAAAAAAAAAAAAAAGAAAGAAAGAAAAATTAACATTTTATATAATTTTATTTGTTCTATGGATGGAACCCAGGGCCGTGCACATACTAGGCAAGTACTCTGCACCTGAGCCACTTCTCTGGCCCCCAAAATTTACTACCTTATTTTATTTTATTTTATTTTTTTATTTTATTTTTTTGGAACCAGGGATTGAACTCAGGGACACTCGGTCACTAAGCCACGTCCCCAGCTCTATTTTGTATTTTATTTAGAGACAGGGTCTCACTGAGTTGCTTAGGGCCTCGCTAAGTTGCTGAGGCTGGCTTTGAACTCACGATCCTCCTGACTCAGCCTCCCAAGTCGCTTGGATTACAGGCGTGCGCCACCACGCCCAGCTAAAATTTACTATTTTAAATAAGAAGGATGATTTTATATGTAAAATTTATAACAGTGTTGTAAATGGACAGGATTTTGGTACTGAATAAGATTAGAAAACTTTTTAAGAGGAACATTCTTAAAATAGCTTTCCTGTAAGCAGATTATTTTATTGTATCATCTATAATTTAATTATATACAACTAAGTGGTCGTTCCTATGACTCCCACCCATGTATGTGACCAAGGAAGAAGGTCAACTGGACACACACACACAAAGGATGTAATTATAATTGAAATGCTCTAGCATAAACAGGTTCAATGTCCATATACAATGAAAAATGAAAGGGGCTGGGAGCTGGGTGCAGTGGCCCACACCTGTAATCCCAGTGGTTTAGGAGGCTGAGGCAGGAGGATTGAAAGTTCAAAGACAGCCTCAACAACTTACTGAGGCCTAAGCAATTTAGCAAGACCCTGTCTCTAAATTTTAATTTTTAAAAAGGACTGGAGATGTGGCTCAGTTGTTAAGCACTTTTGGGTTTGATCTCTGGTACTGAAAAAAAAAAAAAAAAAAGTGAGGCTGGGAATGTAGCTCAGTGGTACAACACTGCCTAGCATGAACAAGACCCTGGAATTGATCCCCAATACCTGGAGTGGAGGGTCAAATTTAAAGTAGTTTATTTTTTCCCTTTTCCCAAATGTTCCATTAGTTGGTTGGCCATTCTCCTTAGAAGATAATGCAAATAGTAGAGATCAAGTAGTGAGATGCATGATCAGATGTGTCCACCACAGAAATATCAAAATATACCAGATGAATTAGTGTTCTACACAGTGTTTGTAGAATTAAAAATTCTCAATGTACACCAGGGACATATCTTTATTTTTAGCTTTAGAGGTACTTAGATTCTGAGGTGTAAGTGTACTGCTCTGTAATCAGTCTGATTTAGGTTCAAATTCCATCTTTCTTTCTCACAGTTTTGTGGTTTTGAACAAGTCATTTCACCCTTCAGAGTCTCAACTTCCTCATCTACAAAATGGGGATAATTATAGTACTCAGCTCTGAGAGTTATTTTAAGGATTCAGGAACTGGTGCCCGTACAATGTGTAGCATGGTGCCTGAAACATAACAACAGCTCAGTAAATGCAGCTAATATTGTAATGCCTTATTTTGGATATATTTTAGGTTGAGCCCTGTGAAATCTCCCCACACAAATAACAAATGGCCACCTTCTATGATTGAGTCTCATTTATCTCCCTTATGTTCCTTCCTGGCTAGGGAGCTCCTCCAGGGCAACACGTCATCAACTCCACCTTTAGATTCTCTAAGGGCCTAGTATATACATGCTTTGTATATATAATTAGCTCACTTCATGAGATCTATAAGAGTACAAGAAACAAGAGCTGGGGTTGACTCAATGGCACATGCCTATAATCCTAGCTACTAGAGAGGCTGAGGCAGGAGGATTGAAGATTTCAAAGTTTGAGGTTAGCCTGGCAATTTAGGGAGAACTTGTCTCAAAATAAAATTTAATGAAGGGCTGGGGGCCAGGCACGGTGACACATGCCTGTAATCCCAGTGACTCGAAGGCTGAGGCAAGAGGACCTCAAGTTCAAGGCCAGCCTCAACAGCTTGGTGAGACCCTGTCTCAAAAGAAAACATAAAAAGGGGATGAGTATGAGGTTCAGTGGTTAAGTGACCCTGGGTTCAATTCCTGATACAAAAAAAAAAAAAAAAAGAGGGCTGGAGTATAGCTAGTGATAAAATACATGCTTAGTATGTATGAGGTCCTGGGTTCAATTCTTAGCCTCAAAAGGAAAAAGAAATCATGCTACACAGTATATGAAGAAGGAAGGAGAAAAGAAGAAATAATGAGTATTTTCCTACCTTGAGACCCACATATTAAGGGAGGAAAGTAAGTCTCCATAAACTACACAAACCCATTGCCCACCATGCATGTATGAATTTTTTGTGATGAATCCAACTACTATGTATAACTATGATGCTCTAATTTTTTAAAAAATTGCCCAATCGATCACATGCAGTAGGGCCTCATGTTTAGAGTTCTCTCTTCAGTTAGTTTTAGCTATATGAGATCTTGGCCTACTTTTAACACTTCTCTTACCTTAGTTTCTTCATCTGTAAAGTGGAGATAACAATACATATATCCCAGGTTGGTAGGGGAGAATCAAATAATAATAGATCTATAAAATCCTTGCTTTTGTGCTTATTATGACTTTTTTTTCCTTTCTTTTAAATGTATGTATGTATGTATGTATGTATGTATGTATTTAATTTTTTTATTTTGGTGGTACTGGGAATTAAACCCGGGGACTCACACATGCTAGGCAAGTGCCCTACCAATTGCCACTGCCCTATATCCAGACTGGAGTAAATATTCAGTAATCGTTTTCATTGCTGTTGTGCTTGTTGCTATTATTAAAAGGAATGTGGAATTATTTTCAAATAGGTGATATTGGAGTGGTTGCAAATGTTTTCAGTATCTTGCCTACGTTATTATTTTGTTTGATATATGACTATAAAAGCTTTAAATCATCTTTGTAGAGACTAAGGCTATTCCAGTCATAACATATTTCAAGCTGGTTATTTTCTCTGACAGACATTTAAAAAAAAAAATCTGAACTCCTACAAGTTTTCAGTACAAGGATAAGGAGTTAATACAACACAGCAGAACTGTTGGGGAAAGAAAAAAAAAAAAAAAAAAGACATTCAGCACTCCCACTGGCCTTCCTGTCTTACACATCTAGCCTGTTTCCCGACAGAGAAGTGAGGGGGAGGACAGCTGCCAGCCCTCTGGTTAGGAGGGCGCCACTTGCTGCTGGAAGGCTGGAAGGCGGGGCTCGGCTGCAGCCTCCACCAGGACTCCTTTCCTCTCCTCAACACAGCCCTCCTCCCAGATCACACACCCAGGAGGGTGGCAGATTGTGGAGGAAACAGAATGGAGGTCACATAACTGGGCTTTGGCGGCAACTCTGTGAGATACTCAGCCTTGAAGACAGGGTAGCTATGTAAGGAGGCTTGCTCAGTAAATGTCATGTCCTTTCTGAAAATGAAACGACTGAGAGCTAAGAGAGCTTTAGAAGGAACCACCCCAATAGATGACTTGTAAAGATAAGTTGAAGGCAAAGGAATAAGTGGGTACTAAGAAGACACCAAGAAATTCTCCACACTGAAGAAAAACTGAGGGAGTGGAGTGGAGACACCATACAGCCTATGCAATTATTTTTTGTTTGTTTTGTAGCAGAGATTGAACCCAGGGGTGTTCAACCACTAAGCCACGTGCGCAGCCTGTTTTTTTTGTTTTTTATTTTGAGACTGGTTCTACTAAGTTGCTTAGGGCCTAGCTAAATTGCTGAGTGTGGCTTTGAACTTGCTATTCTCCTGCATCAGCCTCCAGAGCTGCTGGGATTATATGCATGCACTGCTGTGCCCAGCTTCCACAAGTATTTTAATCACTAAAAAGTCATATTCTTATTTGAACACAGAATAGTTAAAAGGTATTTAACGATTATTAATAGTTGTTGTTAGGTATTTTTAGAGCCCCCAGACCACATAATTCTTTCCCAAATCTTCCAATTACTAGTCCCCAGGTATCGTAACATTGTATAGCTGACACCATGAGCAAAAATACAAACACTCTCATACCTCAAAATGTTTATACATTTCTCTCACTATAAAGCATACCAATTAGCTACCAGATGGGTATATTTACTCAGTCTCTTGTGAGTTAGGTTAACTTGAGTCAGGTCTAAGATAATCAGGAGGTTGTTCACAGCCCAACAGAGCAAAGGACACAGACGCTTTGGAGGAATAGTTCTAGTAGGGCCCAGTCAAAACTTGATGAGCTCTTCCTGTCATACGCTGAAACGCAATCAATCATCTTTTGAATTGACTTTCTCTCTACTGTTTGTAGCACGTACCTTTCATCTAGATCATCCCCCTGGATATTTTAGGATTGTCTATGATTCCTCTTCATTCCCTCCTCTCCCTCAAACCATTTCACCAACCTCCAATATCTCCCTCAAAGTCTTTGCCACCATTTACCCACCACCACTCTCAAGTCCTCTCCCTTACATGGCCATCTATCTATCTCCTATCTAAACAACTACAAAAATCATCTTTGGCTGGGCGCAGTGGCGCATGCCTGTAATCTCAGCACTTGGAGGCTGAGGTAGGAGGATCGCGAGTTCAAAGCCAGCCTCAGCAATTTAGCAAGGCCCTAAGCAACTCAGTGAGACCCTGTCTCTAAATAAAATACAAAAAAGGGCTGGGGATGTGGCTCAGTGGTGGAGTGCCCCTGAGTTCAATCCCTAGTACCAAAAAAATATATATATATATCTTTGTAATTTTATTCCAAAGCTAGTTGAGTCATACCTCCATCAGTACCTCACTGCCTGGGGAAGCTTATTAAAAATACAGATTCCCGGGCTAGGGATTTAGCTCAGTTAGTAGAGTGCTTGCCTCATAAGCACAAGGCCCTGGGTTCAATCCCCAGCACCGCAAAAAAAAATTAAAAAAAAAAAATACAGATTCCTTGGCTTGGGGTACAGCTCAGTGGTAAAACACATGCTTAACATACATGAGGTCCTGGCTTTCATCCCCAGCAACTTAAAATAAAATAAAACACAGATTCCCAAGTCCCAAACACATAACCAGAGAATGAGAATTTCTGGGGAGAGGAAGGCTCAAACTTGTATGGTTTTCTGTTTTTAAACTTCATTTTATTTATTTTTTTAAATGGACACAGTACCTTTATTTCATTTATTTTTCTCTCTCTTTTTTTTTTTTTTTTTTTTGCAGTGCTGGGGATTGAACCCAGGGCCTTGTGCTTGTGAGGCAAGCACTCTACCAACTGAGCTATAGCCCCAGCCCACATTTATTTTTCTTATGTGGTGCTGAGGACTGAACCTAATGCCTCACACATGCTAGGCAAGCACTCTACCACTGAGCCACAACCCCAACTTAATTTTATTGTTTGGTGCTGGAGATTGAACCCAATACCTCATGAATGCTAAGTATACCCTCTACCACTGAGCTACACCCCCAGCCCTGATGTGTGCTTTCAACTGGTTCATTAACTGGCCCTTCATGCCACCCCAGATGCATCTCTGGCCATACCTCTTCTAGTACCCTACGTCCTGAACGAACATGTCCCATTTTGGGCTTCCTTTTCCCTATGCCTGAAGTACCCTTCTTCCTCAGGGCAAATCTTCCATTCTCCAAGTCCCAGGTCAAATGCTCCTCCTGTGGGAAGCCTTCTTCCACTCCTACATCAGTGGTTTTCCAACATCAGCTGCCTGAGAATCAATTCCAAAAAATACATTTCATGTTGCAATGCAATAGATATATAACTGAAACAAAGGTTTTGGAGAACAATATCCAAATTTACTTTGGAGGACACAACTGGATAGTTTCATTCCATGCTATATCAGTTTTACAAATGTTTTAGACACCTTGTAAAAGGGTTTCATGATCTACTGATGGAGGTGACTCCCATTTGAAACGATGCTTAAAATGAGTGAATGACTCCCTTCTTTATGCATCTGATACAGACATCCTTCTATTATCCTTATCACACTCCACAGTAATGATCCGTTATGGTCTGTTTTCACCTCCACCTCCCTCCCCCAAATTTGCACACACCTCAAATCAGCACATCTTTGGCAGTTGCACATCTGTTGACAAATGCAGAAATGAGAATACCGGAGAAGAAATACTTTAATTGCTTTTGCTCTTTAATCCCGTCCCCCTTTCTCTGGTTACAGTTCACAGCATAATCTATTGGCAACTCCTCAGAGGCTAGGCCTGGGAATTACTTAGCTTCAACCCTGAAGTTAACAGCAATTAAAAAAGAAAAGTTATTGTATTTCAGTACAATATCACCAAGGTGCAACTTCTTTTCCTTCTCAAAAATAAAAACCACACACACACACACACACAAAACCAACCAGAAAATATCTCCTAGGGTTGCTAGTTTGCCAAGATAGTGCAAATGTGGGCAAACAAATCTCTCACTTAGATACTTAGAAGCAAATATTAAAAAACCTCAAAACCCTCCTCCTTCCGTACCACTTCAGAAAGGAAACCCCCGCTGGGCGGGTGCAGACAGAGGCTCTCTATCCCTGCTGCTTAAAGCTCCCCTTCTCACTAGGCTGTCCCCATCACCACAAACAGATGCGAAAAGTGGGAAAAGCAAAAGGAAACCAGAGCAGCCAAATGAACCCGAGCGGCAAGTTCCGGGCAGCAGGGTACCTGTGATGGATGGATGCGCCGGGGAGAGCACGGCCCGCGGGGGAGGGGGATCCTTTTTCTGCAGCACGTGGCTCCAACAGGAAACCTGCCTCTAACACCCCCTAACTCTGCACACCGCTCATTTGCAGCATCGTCATTTGTGTGATGCTAATTTGCTCAATGTCCTTGTAAACATTCTTAGGGAGATTCAATGGAAAGACATTGCCGGCATGGGGGAGCTACAGCAGGCTAGGAGGGGGGACACGGACTGTCACTAAGTGTCTGAAATGCACTGGGAGTTCAAGGAGAGGAGGAAGGGCAGAGACTTTAAAGCTGGGCTTTTAGGGATGAGTAAGAGTTCTCTAAGAAATGTGTGTGGGGGGGTTCAGGATAGAGGACCCTAAAAGTGCAGGTGGGATGTCCCAAACTCTGGGGTAACTGAGGCCAGGGAGAAAGTGAGAGGTTTCCTAGATTGTGGCAGGGAGTGGATGATCCTGGGGCTGCAGCTGGCCACAGGGCAGGTAACCGGGTTACAGGGTGTGAAGTTCAAGAGACTGACCAGCTTTTATTTAAAAAAAAAAAAAAAAAGCCTAGATTAGAAAATATCAGAATACACCACAGGTAGTGAGGATGTGACCCTTGTGAAGTGTGTTTCAGTTGTGAATGTGTCTATGTGTGTATGTGCTGGTTTGCGGGATAGAAAATGTATCTCGGGCTGAGGGGTGTAGCTCTACATGTAGCTCAGTGGCAAAGCAGTTCCATGCTAGGCAATGCTCTACCCCGAAGCCACAAAAAGGAATTTCTTATGTGGTGATGACTAAAAACTTTTTAAACAAAGTCTAGGGAAAGAGGATCCCAAAAAATAGTCCTACCAACGATCTAAATTTCATGAGGATACACAGGGTGGCAATGTGAACAGGGGGTGAGTGGCCAGCTGTGAGGACACAGGACACAGGGTACTGTGCTTATGTAAGGCTTCCCCGCACTGGCCAGCAAAGCTCTTCAAGGGCACAAACTGTGCTGTACAACTCACACCTGGCACCTGGCATGTTGCAGTGGGCACTAAATAAAGTCTGTTGACTGAGTATGAGAACTAACCTTCCAGGTGGCCCCAGTCTGCCTCACCTCCTGGCATCCTCACCATTGTGCATCCCCTTTCCCACAATGCACCAAAGTTGGTCTCTTTGCAACCAATGGAACAGGACAGAAGTGACTGTATTTCTTCCAGACTAGGTAATAAAAGGCTTCAGTTTCCATCCTGGGTGCTCTCTGCTTCACCTGCTCTGGGGGAAGTTCATTGCCATGTAGTGAGGACACTCAGTCTATGGAGAGGCCCACCAGGTGAGGATCTGAGGCCACTAGCCACTGGCCAGTGAGACACCTATGCTTCCTGCTGACCACCAACCACATGGATGAGCTTTGAAGGTGACCATCTCCCAGCCTCACAGGGCCTCAGACCCACCCAGGGACCATCTCCATGGAAACCTCACAAGAGATCCTAAGGCAAAAACACTCCACTAAGCTGTTCCTGGATTCTTGACTCACAAAACTGTGAGATGGTAAGTACGTGTTTTCAGCTGCTACACGTTGGGGCACTTTGTTAATAGCAACAGTTAGCCAACACACTGAGTCAACCTGAAGTCTAGGAGAGTTTAAAGTCCACTGGAGTTTAACAAAACTTTTCAAATGAAGACCTGAGGGACATGTTAAAAATAAATAAATAAAAATGCAAAGCCGGGCGTGGTGGCGCACGCCTGTAATCCAAGCGACTTGGGAGGCTGAGTCAGGAGAATCGCGAGTTCAAAGCCAGCCTCAGCAACTTAGGGAGGCCCTAAGCAACTCAGTGAGACCCTGTCTCTAAATAAAACACAAAATAGGGCTGGGATGTGGCTCAGTGGCCAAGTGTCCCTGAGTTCAATCCCTGGTTCAAAAAAATTAAAAATAAATAAATAAATAAATAAATAAAAATGCAGTACACTGGAGGTACCCATCATTTACTTCCATTTTTTCTTTTTCCTCAAGAATCATTCACAGGGGCTGGGGATATAGCTCAGTTGGTAGAGTGCTTGCCTCACAAGCACAAGGCCCTGGGTTCAGTCCCCAGTACCAAAAAAAAAAAAAAAAGAATTGTTCACATCTTCAGTCTATCTAGATCAGGGCATGGCACCTGCCCCAACCTGGACCAAACAGATCCTCTCTCTTCTGGGCATTAGTACTTGGGACACAGAAACTGGGGCAGCTGTGGGGAGCAGACTGTGAAGACTAAGGCTCAAAGCCACTGGTTAGGAGGAGCTGAACTGGGGCCCTGGCAAGTGCATGGGCTCAGAGGAGCTACCCTGGGAGGGAGAGGAAAGCAGATCCCTTGGATGTGAAGGGAGGCAGCAGAGGGGAAAAGCACCTGATGATATTCTAAGCCCCATGTCAGGCATGCTGGGTCATGTAGCCTGCACTGCCAGCAATTCCCTGCGATTTCAGAGGTTGAGGCAGGAGGCAACTTCAAGGCCAGCCTCAGCAACTGAGTGAGGCCCTAAGCAATTTAGTGAGGTCCTGCCTGAAAATAAAAAAATAAAAAGACTGAGGGTATAGCTCAGTGGAAAGGCACCCCAGGGCTCAATCCTCAGTACCAAAAAAAAAAAAAAGAAAGAGGAAGAAGACGAAGAAGAAGAATATTCTAGGCCCTAGGCCCACTGAGACTTGACTGCCTCTCTAACTTTGGGATTTGGAAATTCCCTTTCCCTGTAATTTTCCCTCATTTCACCTGCTCCTCTTTGAGTGAGTTTCGTTTCTTACAGCCCAAACATGCCAGCCAGCTTCTCTCCAGTGCTGGCCAGGGAAATAGGTCTTCCTGTAGGCCAAGTATTTCTCTGGAGGAGACTAACAGCTCACCAGAGACCATGCTTTATTATTAGTGCTATGCAAAAACTGCTGTAGAGTGAGTAAAAGGTCCTTTCAGACCATCCAGCTCCTTTCACCTTAACGCCATTTTCACTGACTAATCCTTTGATTATTAATGCACTTCCATTTTAAAAGTTGTGTTCTGGCCAGATGACCTAATCATTTCAGTGGTTGGTTAAGTTCATGCCCATTATAAATTCACAGATTGGCCTTAGAGTACAAATCATTCTAGAGTAACCTCCACTTCATTTCCACTGCCCTCAGTCAAGCCTTGTCACTTATCCAATGAACCATGACAATAGCCTCTTAATGGTAATGCCACTACTCTAATCCATCCCCTTCACCTTGTCCTAAAAGACAAATCAGATGCTTCCCTTCCTGCTCAAAACCCTCTGATGGGTCCCCAGAGCTGCAAAATGCCTGCAGGCTCCAGTTCCACCCTCCAGCACTCCTCCTTCCTGCTCCACTCTTGCCAGGTGCTATTTCTCCAAGCTTCTCAAATACCCCAGTGCTGCCCAGCTCCGTTCCTGTTCTTATTGCCTGCCCTTTCTTTCCTCTGAGCGCCTCTCCTACCTGCCCATTTTCCTCTCTCTCCTGCCTCTTGTACTTCCATAGAACTTCCTCCTTGATAATACACATCACTGTCACTGTGACTAATAATTAGTTGTCTTCATGTCTGTCGCTGGATTGTGAGTCCCCAGGAGATAAGGACCATACTTGACTTATTTTTATATCCTGTCACCCCAGAGCCAACTTGAGCATCTCGTATCAGTACGTTAAACAAATGTTTACAAAGTCCATACTATGTCAAGGCACCTGGCTGGCACTGGGTGCAGATACTCAACAAATGGCCACTGACTTAGTTACAGGCGGCGGGGGTAGCCCAGAGAAGTGCTCCCTCTTCTCTGAGATATTCAGGTGAGGCACCCACCTGAGCCTCTGTGTATGTGGTGCTGAGAGGGCAATTAATCAAGTTCATGGTGCCATCCATGGTACAGAAACACATGAATCTCTCAGCATAACGCTTTGTTCCCCAAATTTAAAAGGAGGCATAATTTCTCATATCCTGATAAACTAACTTGGATATCTCCTTTTCCTCTCTCTCTTTCTCCTTCTTTCTATAATTATAATTATGATTCACGGGTACACTATAGAGTGCAAGGTGTAGGTTTACACATACTGGAGAATACGATGGGGTGAGCTCCCCACAGTTAACTAGTTTATATGTTTTAGAAAAGAGACATGTGGCTCAATTTACAAGTGACATTATTGCAGTTCTTTCAAACAGCCAACAGTTGCATGGGAGGGTAGCAGTAAAATTTGGTCCTGATTTGTCCACTGACAATACTTTTCCTGTCCCCAGCAATTCCTCTCCCCTCCTACCTCACTGACTTGTGGGAAGGGCTCAGCTCTGGGTAAACCTCAGGCAGGGACATAGAATTCTAAGGATTGGCATACACCTGTAATCCCAGCTACTCAGAGGCTAAGGCAGAGGACTGTAAATTCAAGGCCAACCTGGGCAACTTTGCTACACCCTGTCTCAAAATAAAAAATAAAAAGGGCTGTGCAGAGGGGTGGGGGTGTGGTGGCACATGCCTGAAATTCCAGCAGCTTGGGAGGCTGAGGCAGGAGGATTGTAAATTCATAGCCAGTCTCAGCAACTTAGTGGAATCCTAAGCAATTTAGGGAGACCCTGTCTCTAAATAAAATATAAAAAGGGATGGGGATGTGGCTCAGTGGTAGAATGCTTGCCTAGCATGTGAGACCCTGAATTCAATCCCTAGTATCACAAAAAATCAAAACAAACAAACAAAAAGAATCCCAAAGAGTATGATCAGTCAGATATCAGAAAATAGTACAGTCATTCCTAAAGCAATTGATCAAAAAGTGTTGGAATTAATAAGAAGAAAAAAAAAAAAACCAGCAACCCTCCCAACATTTCTCTCCTCCTCTTTTTATACAAACACAAAGATTTCTCCATACTATGTTCCCATCTTCCAGAGGCTACACAATAAATCAGTACTGCTTCAATGGGGCTGGGGTTGTGACTCCTTTCCTTGACTTATCTTCCCATCACAAGTTTTACTTGCTTTACCTTTCATTTCAGTTATTCTTTCGACAGAACTAGAGTTACTTTAAGGGACCTAAGCTCCTAACACAAAGAATAGAAAAATAGGGACTGGGGCAGAGCGCTTGCCTAGCACATGTGAGGCACTGGGTTTGATACTCAGCACCAAATAAAACACATAAAATAAAGACATGCTGGCCAGGCGCAGTGGCGCACACCTGTAATTCCAGCACTTGAGAGGCTGAGGCAGGAGGATCGCAAGTTCAAAGCCAGCCTCAGCAACTTAGCGAGGCCCTAAGCAACTCAGTGAGACCCTGTCTCTAAATAAAATACAAAATAGGGCTGGGGATCTGGCTCAGTGGTGGAGTGTCTCTGGGTTCAATCCCCAGTACCAATAAAGAAAGAAAGAAAGAAAGAAAGAAAGAAAGAAAGAAAGAAAGAAA
>JAJEJO010002723.1:8060-31197 GCA_020662805.1 Glaucomys volans | reverse complement strand
AAAGAAAGAAAGAAAGAAAGAAAGAAAGAAAGAAAGAAAGAAAGAAAGAAAGAAAGAAAGAAAGAAAGAAAGAAAGAAAGACATGCTGTCTATCTACAACTACAAAAATATAAATTTAAAAAATGGAAAGACAGAATGCCATGATTAACTGCAGACGAAGGCAGGCAACACAGCTTGCTCACTAGCTAAAATAACCATCTCTCTCCCCACAGGCCTCCTAGGAAATGCCTGAATTTGTGCCTCAGCAAATTTCAAATTACTACATGTCATTAACACTGGGATCCCCCCCACCCCCAGAGAGCTCACAATTGTTAGAGCCACAGTGCTTAGACCATAGGTCTGTAGCATTCCCACATTCCTGAACTTTATGTCCCATTGTCCCCAACCTCAAAGCAGCCTCTCTCACTTTTTATAAGCAAACATTCATTACCTTTACAAACCAAGAGAGGGAAGAATCTCTGCAGTACAGACTCCCACAAAATATTTTACAGGAGTTGGCTTATCATCCATATTTCCTCATTGCTATCAAGCCATAAAGACAGAAGAGGTATCCCTTTATCCATTTAACAAATACTTTTGCACTCTATAATATGCAAGGCACCATTCACAACACCGCTTTTCAACCATTTTTTAAAAACAAATCCAGGATCTTACGCATAATAAATGCAATGAGGATATGGTCTACCACTAAGCTACATAACCAGCTCCAAACTTTTTAAACTAGAACCTAAAAAAGACATACAGAGCCGGGCGCAGTTTGGCACGCCTGTAATCCCAGCATTTGGGAGGCCGAGGCAAGAGGATCGCGAGTTCAAAGCCAGCCTCAGCAACTTAGCGAGGCCCTAAGCAACTCAGTGAGACCCTGTCTCTAAATAAAATACAAAATAGGGCTGGGGATGTGGCTCAGTGGTGGAGTGCCTCTGGGTTCAATCCCTAGTACCAAAAAAAAAAGATATACAGAGTCAGGTGTGGTAGTCCCAGCTACACTGAAGACTGGAGGCAAATCATTTGGGCCCAGGAATTTGAGGCCAGGCTTAGTGAGACTCCATTTCAAAAAAATAAAATAAAATATAATTATATTTTATAACATAAATAACATACACACTACATACACACACATATACATACACGTATATGGCTTGCAAGATTTTTTTTTGAGATGGGATCTCTATCTGTTGCTCATGTTCCCAACTCCTAGGCTCAAATGATCCTCCTGCCTCAGTCTGGAGTAGCTGGGATAACAGGTGCATGCCACTACTTACGATGGTTTTTTTGTTTGTTTGTTTTTGTACTGGGGATTGAACAGAGGGGTGCTTTACCACTGAGCTACATACTCATCCCTTTTATTTTTTATTTTTGAGACAAGGAATCACTAAGTTGCTTAAAGCCTCACTAAGTTGCTGCAGCTAGCCTCAAACTTGCAATCCTCCTGCATCAGCCTCCCGAGTTGCTGGAATAACAGGCTTGTGCCACACAACATGCAGATGATTGTTTTGTTTTTTTTTTAGTTGTAGATGGACACAAACCCACTCTCTCACATGTGCTAGGCAAGCCGACTACCACTGAGCTACAATCCCAGTCCCAGATGATTTTTTTAATGCAAATTGCATCACTAAATGTATCTCATGATGTCACTGAGTTGGTACCTGCAAATTTAGAAATACCAGTTCACAGTATTTCAGAAGAAAAATGACATCTCACACCAAATAATGAAATCCTACCTAAAGAAAAGAAACTTAAAACTTCTAGCTAGAAGAGTTGAAGAGGAATAATTGCATTTTTGCTTCTTATTTAACTTTCAACTGCCAGGACCCTTTAAAATCATGGAATCCCAGTGACTGAACATTTATACAAAAGCTTTTAAAGTATTTCAGAACCTTGTGGATCACTATTTATTTTATATTTAGAAACTGAAACAAAAGAAGTAATCCTCCTCCTAACCTGTATTAAAAATTAAGGCATTTGGTAATTAAAATTTGGCTGTGTCTTTTAAATAATCTATCTCAAAATAAAAAATAAAAAAGGCTGGGGATGTGGCTCAGTGGTAAAGCACCCCGGGGTTCAATGCCCAATACCACACAAACACAATCACTGCATGTCCTTATTTTTTCCTTCTATTATATAGCAATTAATTTTCTTCTAGGTATTAAAGGAACTTCAGGGTTTACCCAGCTCTATCTTTCAGGATTGTTTGGTTTTTCTTTTTCGGTACTGGGGATTGAACTCAGGGGCACTCAACCACTGAGCCACATCCCCAGCCCTATTTTGTATTTTATTTAGAGACAGGAACTCACTGAGTTGCTTAGGCCTTGCCTTTGCTGAGGCTGGCTTTGAACTCGTGATCCTCCTGTCTCAGCCTCCCATGCCGCTGGGATTACAGGCTTGCGCCACCATGCCCAGCTTGGTTTTTCTTTTGCAACACTATATACGTGTAAATTCTGCCAGAATTGCAGAAAACCTGGGGACCTGTTCACAGGAGAATCATTCAAGGGCCATTTCTGAGGTTATAGAGCACAGAACAAATTCTAGCTCCATCACTGACCTTGAGGGCTGAGAAGTGCAAAGGAATGAGGATCAAAGTTCCTGAAGGCAGAAGGAACTGGTGATTGCCCAGGGCTTAGGCTGTTCTGGCCCAACAGCTGGTACTTTTCCACTCGGGGCTTTATTCAATTGCACAAAAATCCTGAGGGAAATATATATTTCATTGTACACATTTAAAAGCTGGAGGAAACGGGCTGGGAACATAGCTCAGTTGCTCAGTTGGTAGAGTGCTTGCTTCACAAGCACAAAGCTCTGGGTTCAATCCCCAGCACCGCAAAAAAAGAAAAAAAGAAAAAAAAAAAAAAACGGCTGGAGAAAACTAGCTCCGAGAGGTTACATACCATGCCCAATGCCACACAGCCAGTGTCACCCAACTAATCAGAATGTAATCTCAGGTCTGTTCATTTATTACCACCACCATACCTCTTTGATCAAAAGAGACATGAGAGAAAGAACAGATGCAGAAACATTTTGAGAGATTTATGTGTCTTTTAACATGAAAGGAATTTGAAAATGTAATTTGAAACAAATTTATATAGCTTGGGCCCAGGAATTTGGGCCGGCCTTGGTGAGACTCCATTTAAAAAAAAGAAAAATATGTTTCATTCTACAGCATCAATAGCTCTTTAACTAGGCCTCAGCAAACACCTTCTCTGTGTTTCCTATCCTTATCCTAGAAATGGGAATAAGCCCCCAACCCACATTCATCTCCCTTCTAGGAAAGGTCTTGGTTCTGGTCCAGTTCTTCATCCATTAATACATCTATTTAACAAGCACTTATATACCCTCTGCATCCCAGATGCTGTGGAGGGATACAAAGTAGACTAAACCACATCCCTGGTAATCCCAGTGACGTGGGAGACTGATGCAGGAGGATTGCAAGTTCGAGGCCAGCCTCAGCAACTTAGCAAGAGACTGCTTCAAAATAAAAATAAAAAGGGCTAAGGATGTAGCTCATTGGGATCAATCCCTAGTCCAAAAACAAATATAAAAACAAACAACAGCTCACATAAATAAAAATAAACACATCCCTGGATTGGAGCAACCCAAATTGCAGTAGTGATATCTGTAAACAGACACTGACTTACCACTGGTAACACTCAGAGCCAACAGAGGGAAGAACCCAGACAAGCTCCCCAGAAAAGAAGTACAATGTCTTACAGGTGGCAAACACCTTGTCACGCAGAGATGAGGCATGGGGTTACAGGCAGAGGAACAAGGGACCAGGCAGCACTTCAAAACAGATCCCCCAGCTCCTCCTGGCAGGCACCAACATCACCCCAGACTCACTCCTGCAAGTCAGGGCCTTCTACACCTCTTACTTCCAGTTAACCACCAAGTCCTGCCTAGTCTCCTTCAAATCTCAGACATCTCCCCTCCCTTCTCTGTCTGTGCTCCATCACTGTAGCCAGCTCCTGCCATTTCTCCCTGGCTCCTACAGCACCCTCTACCTGGCACTGGCTTGCTTTTGCTCCATGTGAATGCACTCTGCACAGAGCATCTGACCCTGTGTTACAGGGGAGAAGGAACGTGATGCTGTCATTATCCTGCTTAAGCCCTTCAGGAGTTCCAGTGCCTTCAAGATTAAGCCAAATGTCCTAACAGGATTGATTAGGCCTTTGGTGGGCGGACTCTGCTCACCTCTCAAACCTTATCTACAATCTCCACTTCCTGCTTTGATAGGCTTTGGTTCCTCTGGCATGGTAGCTTAGAACTATCCAGCGAGCTTTAAAAAATACTGATATGCTGGGGATGTAGCTCAGTGGTAGAGCATTTGCCTGGCATGTGCAGGGCCATTCCAGGCACTTGGGGGCAGGGGAAGCCACAGCCCCTTACTACCAGAGATTCAGATTTAAGTACTCCAGGGAGGGAGCCAGAGTCAGGGTGTTAAAAAGCCCCCATGCGTGATGCTGATGTGCAGCCAGGGTTGAGACACTGCTCTGGTCTGACTCTTTCCCTCAGGTCTGGGTTTGTTGCACCTGCCCTGTCTCTGTGCCAAGAACTGAAGCACCCCCACTTTCATGGTGGTTAAACTAGGGATTTTTTTTCTTTTTTTGTTGGTTGGGGGAATCTGGTTTACTGCTGTGTTCCAACACCCAGAACAGTGCCTGAACATATACACTTGCAGTGCTCCATATACACTTGCAGAAAAAACAAACCAATGCTCTGCTTCTTCCATTTACCTGCACAGGCTACAGCATACCACATGGTAATTGCCTGTATGCTCAATTAGCTGACAGGCGCCGGCGGAGCCCTGTTTGTGTTCGGCAACATACCTGCACCATGCAGAGTGCCCAACATACAGTCAGTGCTGATTTTATTTAAAAAGTGCAGCAGGAAACAGGGATGTGGGTGGACATAGCGCACTGTCCATGGCAGAGTACAGTGTGGCTGGAGTAAGGGCAACAGTGGGAGATGAGGCTGGTGAGGACACTGGGGACAGGCTGTGAAAGGCCTAGGAGCCACACTAAAGAGTCTAAACACAGACAATAGGAGCCAGCAGGGCTTTTGAGCAAAGTGACATGACCAGCTTGAATATTAGGGCAATAACTGGCTGTGGCATGTGGAGGGACCCAGGGAAGTGTGGGGTAAGGAGACAGGTGAGAGACCATAGTCACATCCCAGGGAGAAGATGAGGAGGGAGCCAAAGCACAGGGAGAGGGAGACCAGAGAGAAAGGGAAAGAGAGAGAGAAGTGGGTTGGTGTTGGAGAGAATTAAAAGTACTTGCATCAGTTACATAGCAGGAGTGTCTGTGGATGACTTTGATTTCCTGTTTGAAAGATTATGGATGTAGCATCAGGAGCATGATCAGATGTGGCACGATGATTAGATGTGCAGCATTCAAAACTTGGACTCAGGAGTCAGACTGCCTTGACTCAGAACCCAGACAGGACTTGGCACCCTGGGAGAAGGTCAGCTTGCCAGAGGAGGAGCTGAGAGGAACAAGGGAGGAAGTGCCAGAATGGAATTCCACCTCATGGATATTTAAGGGTGGATAGAGGAAGATTGTGAAGGAGGCAAGAAGCATCGATCAGGAATGGAGCAAAAACTGCAAAAGAACCAGAGAGCTGAACTCTTGCCTTGAGAAGAAAGGGTAATCGAATGCTTAGAGCTCCAAAGAGCAAGGGTTTTTGTTGTCGTGGGCTGATTTTTTGGTTTTATTTTGTTTTGTTTTTGCAGTGCTAGAAATTGAACCCACAGCTTCTTGCATGTTAGGCAAGCTCAAGAGCAATAGGTTTAAAAGTTGGAAGGGAGTAGAGACAGGGCAATTTCAGTTTTAAATAGTGACAGGGGACAGAAGTCAGATGATAAGGAGGAAAGGATAATTTAAAAGTGGACATAATAAATGTTGATTACTGTGGGGGTTTTTTCTTCTCCCTTTTTGCAGTCCTGGAGAGTGAACCCTGGGCCTCACACATGCTAGGCAAGCTCTCTACCACTGAGCTACATCCCCGGCCCTTGATTACTGTTTTAAAAGTCTGTTGTTGGGTCAGGTACAGTGGTGTACGCCTGTAATCCCAGGGGCTCAGGAGGCTGAGGTAGAGAGGTTAAGCAAGTTCAAAGCCAGCCTCAGCAATTTAGGGAGACCCTGTCTCAAAACAACACATAAAAAGGGGCTGGGAGCTGGGGATGTGACTCAGTGGTTGAGCGACCCTGGGTTCAATCCCCAGTATGAAAGAAAGAAGGAAGGAAGGAAGGAAGGAAGGAAGGAAGGAAGGAAGGAAGGAAGGAAGGAAAGGTAGGTCTGTTGTTGGAAGAAGAAAGAAAGCATTTGTGTGGGCGGATGACAGGACAAAAGGAAAATTGTCTTATATTGAGGGAACTTGTTTGCTGAGAGGAGAGTCCAAAAAGATGCCAAACAAGGAAGAGATTAAAGATCCAGAAGAGCCAGGCGCAGTGGCGCACACCTGTAATTCCAGCACTTGGGAGGCTGAGGTAGGAGGATCAGGAGTTCAAAGCCAGCCTCAGCAACTTAGTGAGGCCCTAAGCAACTCAGTGAGACCCTGTCTCTAAATAAAATACAAAATAGGACTGGGGATGTGGCTCAGTGGTGGACTGCCTCTGGTTTCAATTCCCAGAACAAAAAAAAAAAAAAAAAAAAAAAAAAAAAACAAAGATCCAGAAGAAAGAGAAGATGGTTAGTGGCAAGAGGTCCTAGGAAACAGAAGGAAGGGGACAGAAAACCCTGGTGGAGAGCTTCAGCTCCAACAAGAAGGGGAAAAAGACAAAGAGGGGAGATGGAAGTCAAGTTGAAAAGGTCTTCTGTTGATAGGCAGGGAAGGCCTCGGGGAGAGTGGTGTAACTTCTGTAAGTGGGGAACTGCCACCAGACTGAGTAGAGATCAGTGGTAAACTGCCCCTTACAAGGACTTCCCACCTCCTGAGGGTTAGATTCAGGAGCTTCACTCCTCTGGCCTGCCCAGTACCTCCTCCTTCCATTGAGCTAGTCTCCAGCCTGGCGTGCCTCCCTGGGAGGTATTCACGAACATCCTGTCCTCCCCAGCCCCATTTCTCAGGGCAACATACTCTCTCTTTCCACAGGGCTTTTAAACCTGCCTATGTTTAAGACTCCCCACTTGCACTCCCCATCCCCTACCCAGTAGGGGACCTCTCTGCACACTTTATAGAGAATGCAGAAACCATCAAACTCAACTGCCAATGATCAAGCAGACACAGTCTCCATACCTGCACTCTCCTTTCCTTCTAGCACAAAGAGATGTTGATGCCCCTTTTATTTTATTTTCTGAGTCAGGGTTTCCATATGCTGCTCAGGCTGGTCTCAGACTCTTATGGTTAAGTGATCCTCCTGCCTCAGCCTCCCAAGTAGTTGGGACTAGAAGTGCATAACACCACCCTGCCTGGCTGATGCAATGTCTTTAAATAGTGATTTAATTTAGGGTAGCCTTGACCAACCGTCTCTTAATACAATAGAATAGAAAATATTATCTATCCATGCATAGTAAATTTGCTACTGTTTTAATTGTACTACACCTGTTTCCATGGATTGATGTTCAAAAGTCTGTGTACCAGGTATAGTGGTACATGCTTTTAATCCCAGCCAATTGGGAGACTGAGGCAGGATCTCAGGTTCAAGGCCAGCTTGGACAACTTAGTGAGATCCTGTGTCAAATTTTAAAAAATAAACAAAAAGGTCTGACGATGTAAATTAGTGGTAGAGCAGCCCTGGGTTCAATCCACAGTACACTAGAAAATTTTCACTTAAGGTTGCTGGGCACAGTGGCAATACTCCTATAATCCCAGTGGCTAGGGAAGCTAAGACAGGAGGATCACAAATTTAAGGCCAGCCTCAGCAACTTTGTAAGGCCCTAGGCATCTTAGACCCTGTTTCAAAATGAATAAAAAGGGTTGGTGATGTAGATCAGTGGTAAACTGCCCCGGATTAAATCCCCAGTACCCTTCCCCCCGCCCCCCCAAAAAGAAAATTTTCATAATCTAAAGTCCTAGCCGAGAAGTTTTGTGCATGGCTATAGTCCCTGTTATTTGGTTGACTGAGATGGAAGCATCACTTGAACTCAGGGGTCTGAGACCTGCCTGGGCAACATAGTGAGACTTCATCTCAAAAGAATAAGTTCTGGCCAGGCGTGGTGGCGCTTGCCTGTAATCCAAGTGACTTGGGAGGCTGAGTCAGGAGGATCGCGAGTTCAAAGCCAGCATCAGCAACTTAGCGAGGCCCTAAGCAACTCAGTGAGACCCTGTCTCTAAATAAAATACAAAATAGGGCTGGGGATGTGGCTCAGTGGCCGAGTGTCCCTGAGTTCAATCCCTGGTTCCAAAAAAAAAAAAAAAAAGAATAAGTTCTAACAACCACTGTGCAACAGAGAAGCTGTCCCTTCTATCTAGGACTAATCCTTGTACCTATATTTTCGGTCCCCCTCCCTCCAGCTTTTTCAAAATCCTAACCTTATATCTTGATGCTTTTCTATAGGATTTTTTCCTCTCAGCTGGATCCTCCTATTGGCCTTTAGACCCACCTAAGTACTACAGTAAAAATTAAATCATAATAGAAACGCCTCACTGGCTTCCTCCCATCCCTCAGTTCCCAGTTCCTCCCAGTTCCCCTTTCCAGTAAACTTTTCCAAAGAGTTATCTATGTCTGTTCTTGGCTCTATTACCTACTCCCACCCCTCACTTCCCACCCCTCCAGTCGGCCTCCTACCTGCAGAACCCCTGCCACAATCACCAGTGACACAAACAAGCCCATAGATCTGAAGGCCACTTTTCAATGCTCACTTGACTTCTCCCTGCTGACTTCTACTCATCCTTCCAGCCTTGACTAAGTTGCCTCCAAAACCCTTCACTCACCAACAGCTGATGGACAACACCCTGCACCTCTTCCCTTTATAAAAGTTGTTGTCGCTGTTAAGTTTTACATGGTTGTGTGATTATGGGCCTAGACTCAGCCGCCTTATGGAAAAGAGGGGCAGTATGTGTCTTTATCACTTTAACAACCTTAGGGCCTCCCTGGCTCAGCACTGGGCACAGTTAGTGCTTAATAAGCAGCTGTTAGATGAATCAACAGATGCGAGCCTCTATGCTAGACATTGTGTATAACGATGGAAAATGTTCCAGAAGGTGAAGGACGTTGAGAGGGCAGAAGAGAATCAGGGGTAAAAGCAGGAGGAAATACCTGTCCTGCTTCCAAGATGAATCTGGAGTCTTTTTAACAATAGAGCATACCTTCACATCTCTCCTCTTTGTGCCAGAAAAGTCAGCAATTAAGGTAGGAAGATTTATCTAATATTTGTACTTAAATTGAGCTCTTTAATGAATGCTTTACATCCCATATGTATTCAAGGCTTGCTGGAAGATGAATAGGTGATAACACTTTCTGGCATCAAAGTACTAGAAAACAGGGCTCAGGGTCTATCTTATTTGCCTAGATGTGGCTAGCATCTTCCACCTGTACATGGCCTCTGATGAACTCCACAGGGCACCAAGGGGCCTTATTCCTATGTTGGGTCATACCCAACAACTGTTTTATTTTGCTTAAATGGTCTCTCATTACTTGCTAATTTATTTCTTTAGGCATACAACTACAAACATAAGATTTTAAAAAATCAAATGCATACAGATCTAACAAATACCACAAGAATGTAACCAGCAACATCTAGGCTCAGAAACTGCTGAACAAATGATCATTTGCTCAACGAAGCAACTGAGAAAAGAAGGAACCCACATATTAGAAGGGATATAAGGAACATGATAACCAGACAAACTCTATGGCAATTGTTTGGATCCTTATTCAAATAAAATCACTTTGAGTAAAGGAAATTACATGATAATCAGGAGATGCGAATATAGACTGGAAATATGATTTTTTTTGTTTTTTTTAACGGTGCTGGGGATTGAACCTAGGGCCTTGTGCTTCCAAGGCAAGCACTCTACCAACTGAGCTACATCCCTAGCCTGGAAATCTGATATTAAGGACATTTTTAAATGCTTTTTTGGGGTGTGCTGATGACAATGTGATTCTTTTTTTAAAAAGGAGGTCCCAATCTTCTTCAGATAGAAACTGAAATATTTGTAGATTATAAAATATGAAAATTATATAATCTCTGGGATCTGCTATAAAATAATCAGGGTGGTTTGGAGAAGTGACCAGAGTTTTAGAAAAAGCTTGTCAGTTGATCATTGTTGGGGGTAGGTGATGCATTTTACTTTTACGTGTTAGAAAGTTAAAAAGTAAACCTATCTAACAAATAGAAGCACAAAGTATCTCAATTATTATCAAATAAATGTTAAAAGTCCACAGAACCTTAGAATTCTTTCATTTTCAAGATGTTTATAAGAGTAGCACTTTGATTCACAAGCCCTTTCATTGCAAAGCTGGATGCTGAACATATCCAACTGCTTGCCTTTTGCTGTAATGTATCCCCCTCTTTACTTCCATCAGAATAGGCGCTTACCTTTGATGAGCATCCATTTCAGGGATGCATGCTGGATCCACTGCCCTCAAAGTCAGAATGAGAACACAAATACAATCTGACACCACCAGCAGTTTTGCAGCCTTCCTACTGCTTTTGGAAACAGAAATGTAGCTGTATATCCATGTCTTGACCACCTACCCCAGCCTGCAACTGTGCTGGGGGATGTGAAAAACTGTCAAGCCAATGCTCAGGACAACCTTACCGCTGACCCCTATCCACTGACACTAAGAACTCACAACAGTTTTTCAAACTTTACAACACTGGGAGTCAACCAGGGGACTCAATGTTTGTCCTTTTCTGTTTCTTTCTCTTAAAAGTTAAAACTAGCCAACTTAAAACCTTCCAACTCAGAACCTTCCAAAGCCTATTGGACTCCCTGCGAAAACCTGTTGATGGGCAGAAATTAAGTTCCTGAAAGGGTTTATGACATTCAGTTTCATTCTGGATATAGCAGACACTTACAACTATCAAGAGATTCACTAACACAGAAATTTCACTCTAGTTGCAACCTTCAAGTCCAATAAACCTCCTTTGGCTACAAACTTTAATTTGAGTGGAAAGGTTCAACTACTGAAAAATTTAAAGGAAACAAGTCGGATTTTCTAAACCTTGTTCAGTTAAACCTTCTTTACATAAAAGAAAGCAGCTATTGCATTTCTCCGTACGACCTGGACAACAGTATATTTCATTCACCAACCTCTGACTTATACTTCTGTGAAATAAAAGTGCTTTTTCGGAAAAAGCAAAAACAAAAGCTTAATTTATGCTGCCTATGAAACAAAACTAATGAAAACGATGAACATATATTGCAAACCTACGCACTGCACCGTTGTATTGGGGCACCACGGATTCCATTGGGTGCATGCACAACACACAACTACACCCCTCCGGGTCCCCAGCGCCCCCGCGCGGCCTTTGCCACATGGTGTGACCTGTGCTGACACAGCGGAGGAATACTCTCTTCCACCCGGGAATTTATGTGTTTTGTTCTTGAATTTGGGATTTTTTTTTTAATGGTTAGGAAAGGAGGCGAGTTGGACGTGAAAACTGGTTATCAGTCTTAATTCCAATTTAATTCAATAGCTCTCTTTCCTCCCATCTTTCTCTGCATCAAAATGCAGGCATATCGGGGAAATTTCAAATGACAGTTTGTGGGGCCGTTTAATACCCCAATTAAAAACGATGGAGGCTGGGAGCCGAAACGACAGGGTGAAGCCGAGGATTGGAAGAGCGGGCCGGGTCAAGAAGGCCCCGGAGCTCGGCGGGACTGAACTCTGCACGCGAGGCTGCGGCGCCCGGCAGCCGGCTGCGTCGGGGGTTCTCGCCGGCCGGCTGCCGGGGTTTTTGCCAGTGAATGCGCGGTCTTGGCTGCCCACTCACACCTCGGGTTGGTCCCGACTTTAGGTTAGGCTCGCTCACTTCCGGTGACAAATCCCTCCCACCATCTCTAGAAATAATGTACCGTTTTCCCCATCGCTTTCCTAAAGACGAACGGCCCTACAGAGAGGCGCGGAGTCCGGGGCTGGGGTCTCAGCCCAGCTTGGCCAGTGGCGCTCAGCAGCGAAGGGAGTGGCCGGGACCGAGCGGGCGGGGGCGGGAGGCGGGGGAGGAAGGGGATGGGGATGTGGAATCTCACCCTCCCCTGCCCCCACTGCTCCGACTGCAGCAATTGGCCAAAAAAATAGTAATGTTTTTAGATTCCCCCAGGTCCCCCGAAAACGGTTGCAGCGAGGAACCCAGTCTCTCCCATCGCGGTGCCCCGCGCCTTCTCCCGCCCCAGTAACAGTCTGTGGGGACCCAGGAGCCCCCAGGCCGCGCCGAACTGCAGTGGATGGGGGAGGGCGGGAAGGATAAGGTTATGGGGCGGCGGGAATAGGTTGGGGGAAGGGGTAGCGGAAGGGAAGAGAAAAAAACCAGAGACATGCAAGCGGCTCCCTAGCCAGCTGTTCCAGCTGCTGCTTCCTCCGGCGCGGGCCGGGAGGTGCAATTTCCCCCCCCCTCCATCTTTCTCACCACTACCTGTCCCCCCACCCACCACAAGCACACATTCCTCCCACCACCCAGTAACGGATCTCCGGCCTGCAAGGGGGTAGTAGGAAGGAGCTGGGGGGAGGGGGAGGCCTGCGAGTTTCTAACCTTGTTCTTATAAACAAACCCACATGTGCAGCTACCGCTGCTGCAACTCACCCCACAATCCCGGATATAAGTCCTGCCCCTTTAAGAGGAAAAAAAAGCTTCCCCCGCCTGCCTCCCACCCCACCCATCCACAAGGACCTTTGTCTCCCCACCCCCCTTGTCAGCCGGCCCCGCCCCCCGCCCTGCCCCTCCAACGCCGAGAAGCCAATAGGCGAAGAAAATAAGGCCGGGGATCTGACGTAAGCGTTCCTGGCCAATCACAGGACGCGTTGGTGGGAGGCCTCACGGAGGGCGCGCCCCGAGGAAGGAAAGCAGGAGAGAGGAAGCTTGAAATCAAAATGGAGAGTGCTAGTTGCTCCGCTGCCGCTGTGGGAAACGGGGATGTGGGATCCCAGCGGGACCTGAGCCTGGTTCCTGAGCGACTTCAGAGACGCGAGCAAGAGAGGCAACTGGAGTTGGAAAAGCGGAAGCAAAAACGGCAGAACCAGGAGGTGGAAGAAGAAAAGAGCGACTTCTTTGCCGCCGCCTTCTCTCGGGAACGAGCGGCCGTGGAAGAGCTTCTGGAGGGCGAGGAGTCAGCCGAGCGGTTGGAGGAGGCGGCGTCTCGGCTCCAAGGGCTGCAGAAGCTTCTCAACGACTCAGTTTTGTTCCTAGCACCCTACGACTTGAGGCAGGGACAAGAGGCGCTGACGCATCTCCAGGCTGCCCTGGCCGGGCGGCGCCAGGAGCTGCAGCCCAAGAAGCGTTTCACTTTTAAGACCCGAAGGAAGGATGCTGCTTTGACCACCAAGGTGGCTCCCGTCGTTCCGACAGCTGCTGAAGGCATCCTGTCCCCGTCGTTACCCTTGAAGGAGGAGGAAGCACTTGGTTTCAGCTGGGCCTGTGGCTTTTCCAACCTGGAGTTCCAGGTCCTGGAGAAGAGAGCCGATGAGGTACACCAGCGCGACATCCTTTTGACGGAACTGAGCAACTGCACTATCAAACTGTATGGCAATCCTAACACCCTGCGGCTGAACAAGGCCTGCAGCTGCAAGGTGCTCTGTGGCCCGGTGTCCACCTCCGTGTTCTTGGAGGACTGCAGTGACTGCATACTGGCCGTAGCCTGCCAACAGCTTCGCATACACACTACCAAAAACACCCGCATCTTCTTACATGTGACCAGCAGGGCCATCGTGGAGGACTGCAGCGGCATCCAGTTCGCCCCTTATACCTGGAGTTACCCGGGGATCGAAAAGGACTTCCAAGGTTCTGGTTTAGATAGGAACAAAAACAACTGGACCAACGTTGACGATTTTAACTGGCTTGCCCGGGATGTGGCCTCCCCAAATTGGAGTATTCTTCCTGAAGAGGAGAGAAATATCCAGTGGGACTAAGCAGTTGTCCTTCACTCCTATCAAATACATTTCATGTGTCCCAGCAAATGGGACCCCACAATCTATTATTGTTGTTACATTGCACAGTATTATAAGGCTTGAGATTGTGATAAGCTTCTGCTTGTGATTTCCATTAAATTCATGATAGATGTAACAAATTTTTGCTATTTTGGTAATGTCTTTAAGCTTTTCTTTGACTACGATAATTTGAAGCAATAAAGAAGAAAGAGTATGATTGTGTAGTTTTTGAATGATTTGTGGTACTTAAAACTGATTGTGCATTATAAAGTAGACCTGCAATAAATATTTAATAAGGGAGTTGGTAGGTAGCACTCTAGTAGCTGGCAATTGATATGGAAGTATGATATCAAACCTGTGCAAAGTAACTTTAATAGTTTTTTTTAAATTGAAGATTTGACTTTAAGTATTTCAGCAAGGCAGTCAAAGGACTCTTTGTCAGCTACACACCATCAACTTGGGTTTCTGGAATCCACTGTTGGATGCAAAGTTGATGGACCCCCAAAAGCTAAAGTCTTACCAACTGTAAAACCAAAGTAATAACTATTTTATTTTATTTTATTTTAATTTATTTTATTTTATTTTTTTATTTTATTTTATTTTATTTTATTTTATTTTATTGTGGAGGTTTACAAGGCTTTGAAACCACTGAGCTATGTCCCCAGGTCTTTTTACTTTTATTTTAAGACAGGGTCTCACTAAGTTGCTGAGGCTGGCCTTGAACTTGGAATCCTCCTGCTTCAGCCTCTTGGGTCACTGGGATTACAGGTATGTGCCACTTTGCTTGACTTGGCTACCAGTCTTTTGTGTACTTATGTCAGAGACACTGATCTCAAACCCTTATTCATATCAGGTTATTAAGTCCTCAAAATCTTTATTTTTTCCCCCTAGTTCTGGGGATTGAACCCAGGGGTACTCTACCACTCTTTCTACTTTTCATTTTGAGAGTCTAAGTTGCTCAGGCTGGCCTCAAACTTGCCTGAGCCTCTCAGCGAGGATTACCAAGGTCCATGTCTCCAGCATTTTTCTTTTTAAATTTTTTACCATATCAAATCAACCACAAAAATATTTTTAGGGCTGGGGATATAGCTCAGTTGGTAGAGTGCTTAAGGCCCTGGGTTCGATCCCCAGCACCGCAAAAAAAAAAAAAAAAAAAAAAAAATTTTTAGTTGCAGATGGACACAATTTACCTTTATTTGGTTTTCTTAGTTTTATGTGGTGCTGGGGATCAAATCCAGTGCCTCATGCGTGCTAGGCAAACACTGTACCACTGAGCCACAACCCCAGCCCCCCAGTCATTTTTTTAAAATAACTTCTTAGTTGTAGATGGAGACAATACCTTTATTTATTTATTTTTATGTGGTGCTACAGATCAAACCCAGTGCCTTACATGTGCCAGGCAAGTGTTGTACAGTTAAACTACAACCCAGCCCTCTTCAAAATTCCTAAATGGAAACTTGTTAAAAAAAAAAAGAAAAGGGGTGGCGGGGGGAATGTTGCACAGCAGCAGAAGGCCCTGAGTTTGATCCTCAGCACCATTTAAAAAAAAGAAAAGCTGTTTGGGGACTTGCCTCATAATTGCAGACATGCCTGTTTTTACTGGGTACAGTTGTACACTCCTGTAATCCCACCTACCCGGGAGACTGAGGCAGGAGGACTGCAGGTTTGAGGCCAATCTGGATAATTTAGTATGACACTCAAAAAAGGACTAAGGATATTGATTGGTGGTAGAACCCACTGGGTTCAATCCAAAGTACTTTAGGAAAAAAAACAACAGAGTACCTCAGAAAAAGCTGTGTACTATGGCACACAGCCTATAATCCCATTGACTTTGGAGGCTGAGGCAGGAAGATTGGATTCCAAATTCATGGCCAGCGGGAAAAGACCTTTGTCTCAAAATGAAAATAAAAAGGGGCAGGGACATTGAGGGGTTATGGAAAATAATAGTCTTCTAAGGTAGCTCCTGAAGAAAGAGAGGAGGGAGGGGAAAAATGAGTTTCAACCTTTTTACAACTACCCTCCTAAATTAAAGTTTTAACCTATACAACTAGCCCCTGACAGTCATGTGCACAGCTGCCAATGATCATATCATCCTCATTGTGCCCTATAAAAGCAAAATCCCATCTGTAACTGAGGGCCATTTTTGCATCAGGAAAGTGAGCCCTGAAGGGTTATGGAAAATAATATTCCTATAAGATAACTCCCCAAGAAAATGGAGGGAGGGTGTGGCTTGAGAAGTGGGAAAGGAAATTGGCCAAACAGTAAACCTCTCCCAGTGCATTCCTGATAACAACCAGCCCTAAAAGAAAAGGGCGAATATGGAATGCTAGGCCCTAAACCTTGACCTTCCCATGTCACCTTAATCCTGAATGACAATGGGCAAGATCTGAATACTCAGCCTTCGGGGTCTGGTTTAACCTGTACAAGTAGCCCCTGATTGGTCAAAACTGCGAGTACACAATGATTACATCCTCCTCCTCACACCCTATGAAACCAGAATCCCCCCTGTAACTGAAGGCCATTTTCCCATCCAGAAAGTGGACCCAAATGAGGCCCAAATCTGAGAAGGAATAAAGGCTTTTCTGAATCTGTTGAGTTCTGCCTCCCATCCTTTTGCGCTTACAAGCCCCAAAGGTGCCTGAGTATGCAAACGAATAAAGGCTTCTCTGAATCCCTGGAGGTCTACATCCTATCCTTTAGCCCTTACAGATGTGACTCAGTGATAAAGTGCTCCTGGATTCAACGCCCAGTACAAAACAAAAAAACTTCAAATATTAAGGTACTTGAAATACCTTTTTTTTTTTTTTATCACTGAGAAACATCCCCAGCCCTTTTTTATATTTCATATAAATATAAAAAGTGAGACAGGGTCTCACTAAGTTGCCGAGGCTGGCTTTGAACTTGCGATCCTCCTGTTACAGCCTCCCGAGCCGCTGGGATTACAAGCCCAAACCTGGCAAAATACCTAAATATTTTTATGTTCAATAATTTATATGTTCTATCTCATTACAAAAGATGATTTAAGGCAGCTTCTAGGTTATGTAAAATCTAAAAAGATTAAAAAAAAAAAAAAAGCAAGTTTAGAGTCAATGGAGGCAGAAATCCAACTACTCCTTAATGGGAAGTGGGAAGTAAATCCAGATTTTTCCCCCTCAACTGTTACAGTCTTGAAAAAGGATCAACCAGTTTCAGTTTCTGACACAAAGAAAAGAAAAAGAAAAAAAAAAAGTCAATTGCTCAGGAAAAATAATCCTGATAACAAAAGGAGACAAGTAATGAAATCTTCAACTATTCTTCAAATTAAGAACTGTGACTAGTATTCTATGGCCATGCCCCTCAAGATTAATGGTTTAACACCAAACACCCTTCAGGGAAAACCATTCTTAAAACACTAATGAAGCCAGAATTAAAGATAGGTAGTTAGGGTACATAAATGACTGGGTAGGATCGAGAAAATGGAGGCCAGTTTGGATCCAGGATGTTGGAGGCCACCCCTGGGAGACTGGAATGTCAATGTCTCCAGAGCGCTTTGATTACCACCCCTCCCAAAAGGCTGCAGAGAGGTAGTTATTAATGCCTCCTGGGCTGCTTCCTGCCTGGATCACTCCATTGGCCCTTCCCCCTGCCCATCTGCTTCTCTCCTTTTGGCCCTCCCACTGCCATCTCCTGGGCCTAGTCATGTGTGCAGGAATGAGAGATATAAGGGGTAGGAAAGCAGGAGAACAAAATCTAAAATATATAACTAAAATATAAAAAAGGGAGGAGGATACTCTCACTTCTTGGGATACCAGAATACCAGTCATGGCCCCCTTCCCTCTCCTGGGGGAAGTTTGTGTTACTTTTAAATAAAACCTTCTTTATATACTTGCCTTGGTATGTTTCTCTAACGTTCAAACTTCAACATTTAAGGAAGCAGAACTCATCACCAATAATCAGCGGTATCTTTAATGGGCTTGCAATTTATATTCGTGAACTGATCATTTGTACTGGAAAGCTAACTAATTACATTTGAAAAATAAAATCCTGGGCTGGTAACTCAGTGCTAGTGTTTGCCTCGCATGCCTGAAGCCCTGAAACCTTGAGTCAGGTCAGCACTATAATTAATCAGTCAATAAAATAAAATAAAATCTAATCCTGGTGGCACAGGAGGCTGAAGCAAGAGGATTGTAAATTCAAAGCCAGCCTCAGTAACTTAGAGAGATCCTAAGGAACTTAGTGAGAGCCTGTCTCAAAATAAAACATAAAAAGCCTGGGGATGTGGTTCAGTGATTAAGTGCCCCTGAGTTCAATTCCTGGCACCAAAAAAATAAATAAAATTCTTTGTACCTTTTGCAAACCTTCAATTTCTAATATAACAAAATCACAGCAGTTTGAACCATAGTTGCGAACTAATCTTCTCTGAGCAGGCCCATTGTCTCTGAATAGCTTTTTCCAAATCCTGATGCAAGTATTCCAGACCTTCTTTACTTTCCTAAAGCTTATAATCTTATGCCCATAACTCTGCCAACCTTACCTGATTAGCATATTATAGCGCATCTGACTAGTAGTACCCCCTTAAAATCTATTTAAAAAAATTTTTTTTGTGGGGGGGACAGGGACTGAACTCAGGTGCTCTGGGCCACTGAGCCACATCCCCAGCCCTATTTTGTATTTTATTTAGAGACAGGGTCTCACTGAGTTGCTTAGGGCCTCGCTAAGTTGCTGAGGCTGGCTTTGAACTCGCGATCCTCCTGCCTCAGCCTCCCGAGTTGCTGGGATTACAGGCGTGCGACACCACACCCGGCTTAAAAAACTTTTTATCTTTGCTGATCTTCCTTTCTAGAGGGAATGTGCTTGAGCACATTGCACAAGTTTAGATGTTTAGAAGAGCCAGCTATATCCACCATCATTCCAGGGTTAGAATTCCTATTCCATGTCCCCAGATCAGCAGCAGTGACAGAGGGAAGTAGTAGTGCTGAAAGTCCTGCCTTCCACTATTCCAGACGCTGCGTTCCCTACACTTTAGCAATGGATAAGACCAATCTTTTATTCTGTTTGTACTGCCATACCAAAATAACATAGACTGAGTAGCTTATAAACAATAGAAATTTGTTGGGCTGGGGACATAGCTCAGTTGGTAGAGTGTCTGCCTCCCAAGCACAACAATCCCCAGCACCACACACACACACACACACACAAAAAAAAAAACGATAAAAATTTGTTCCTCTGTTTTGGAGGCTAGGAAATTCAAGATCAAGGGAAGGGCAGATTCAATGTTTGGTGAGGGCCCACCTTCTGCTTTGTAGACTGTCTTCTCAACATGCCCTTATATGACCAAAGGGGCAGGGGTACTCTCTATAGTCTCTTGTATAAGGGCACTAATCCCATTTATGAGGGCAGGACCTAATTACCTGCCTTAGGCCCACCTCCTGATACCATCACATTGGGGTTAGGATTTCAATGTGAATTTTAGGAGAAAAACAACCATCTACTGCAGGAGAGAAACAGTCTAGAGCACCAATAAAGACAATTCAAAGCTACTACTCAACCATTCTGTTCAGGTATTCAAATACTTCATTTATAAAAGACTTTATGTTTTTTTAATTGAATACCTCCCCATTGTGTTTATTTCACCAAAAAAGCTACATGCAATTTTAATTTAAAAACTGACATCAATGTAGAGACTTGATTCTAAGATTACAATGCAATGGTGTTTTTTAGATACAGGTAATTCCTGTAGAGGCACAAAAGGGTTAGAGTAGAAAGTAAATGTTCCTTTTTCCTTTGTCCCAGATTCTTTGATTCTCTTTGGAAGACAATCATTCTTCATTAATTTTTTATCTTTTTGGTCTATGCATATATAAACTTATATGAAATACTGTATATTCTTTCATTCCCAGATCCAAATAGAAACATGCTATATATATTAATCTGTGCCTTATCTTTGTCATTAACATTATACTTGGAGATCTTTCCATGTAAGTGCACAGAGTCATTTTACCTTCCTTTTTACTTTTTGTCTTTCGCTGTTATATGTTCTTTTATATGGAATGTACCATACTATTTTACTAAAAAATTAAAATAAAAAAAATAAGTAGGCAAAGTACCTAGGACTGAAATAACTGAATCAAGTTATTTATTTATGTATTTACATTTTGCACTGGGGATTGAACCCAGGGGCGCTTAATCACTGAGCCACATCCCTGGTCCGCTTATCTATCTATCTATCTATCTATCTATCTATCTATCATCTATCTATCATCTATCTATCTATCTATCGTCTATCTTTTTGGTACTAGGGATTGAACTCAGTGGCACTCCACCACTGAGCCACATCCCCAGCCCTATTTTGTATTTTATTTAGAGATAGGATCTCACTGAGTTGCTTAGGGCCTCACTAAGTTGTTGAGGCTGGCTTTGAACTTGGCGATCTTCCTTCCTCAGCCTCCCAAGCTGCTGAGATTACAGGCATGTGCCATGGTGCCCGGCCCTTTTTATTTTTATTTTGACACAGAATCTTGCTAAACTCCTAGGACCTTCCTAAGGTGATGAGGCTAGCTTTGAACTTGCCATCCTCCTGCCTCAGTCTCCCAAATCACTGGGATTACAAGTGTGTGCTACTGCTCCCAGCTGTTGAATCAAGTTATGAGCATTTATCATATTGACAGATGTTATCAATTGCTCTCCCAGGAGGTTATCTGTTTACACATACATTAGCAAGGTCTGGGAGCATTGTTCCTTCACATCCTTATCACCACACTGTGTTATCAGATTTTTGGATTTTTGCCAATCTGTTAGTTCCAAAATGTTTTCTTCTTGTAATAGTAATTATAATCATCTCTTAACTTGTCTCTCCAGTTCCAATCTCTAAACCATTCTGCATTCAGCTACCAAATTCATTTTCTTAAAGTATGTCACTCTTGGTTTAAAACCTGAGGTTCCCATTATCTCATAGACTTCCTGGCCTGAAGACAAGCCCCTCTCCCATCTGTTCTCAGTCTACTATTCTTACGTGATGTTCCACTGTCTCATCACACACGCTCCGTGCTCCAGCTAGTCTGAACTAACACCCATTCATCAAACACACCAACACAGTCAGGGCCCTGGCAGAAAACAGATGCCACATTCGAAATAGATAATTGGGAAGAGCTTAATACAGGAGTCATTTACAGAGTGGTGGGCAGAGGAAAAGCAAGAAGGGATGGCGTGAGTGATACCCATTTCATTTGTAGGATCTAGGGTCTCAGGGACAAAACTGTTAGCTAAGGGAGGGAGGAGAGTGAAAGGGAGAGGAAGAGGGGGAAACTGAGAATGCTACAGGACAGGATTATTGCCTTCAGAGGAAGAAAGAATGCAGCCAATCCATCTGAGTGGAGGAGAGGCAATTAGGGAGAGAGTCGTGGGAATGGAAAATTGCCACTCTTCTTGCCATTGACTTGTTATAGCAACAGAAAACATTTAAATGTTGGTGCTCCCCAGGGAGATTCTCCAGCTCGACCTGGAGAGTCAGCCCCACCCCAATCCTGAATCCCCTCCCTATAGCCCCACCCTAATCCCTTCCCGCACCCTATAAAAGTTGGCAACAAAAGAACTAACGCACGATTTCCCGGCACCCCGCTTTTAGGAGTAAAGGCAATTGTTGCTAGCCAGCTAAAATAAAGGCTTTTTTTGGCTTTATGTGATCAGCTTGGATGATTTTGTTTTCTTTGTGTACAACATTTGGAGGCCCCAGTGAGATCTGATTTCTCCAAGCCCTCACGTCTAAATTGGCCTCCTGTGATGGTTGCCTGGGAGCCCCCACCCTGAGTAGAGGGGAGCTCCTGAGAGACATGCCTCAGCGTCACTCTTGGGGGGACCCCAGCCCATCTTCAGGACGCCCTTCTGGATGAAGACACCTGGTATCCTGTATCAGTGAGTCGGATATCTGTATCTGGGGGCTGTGGTCAGACTGGACGCAGTTGCTTACACCAGTCCCAGGTCAGGGCGAGATGTCGCTCCTGGCCACTGGTAGCCCTCCTCGTGAGGCCTAGTCTGGTGGGCCTCCTTTGGCGGGTCCAATCTGGTGGACCTCTTCCAGGGGGTCCAGTCTGGTGGGCCTCCCTTTGGGGGGTCCTGTCTGGTGGGCCTCTTTTGGGGGATCCAGTCCGGTGGGCCTTCTCTGGGGGTCCCCGCCGTCTGGGGCCAGTCTGCTCGGCTGCCACGTGGCTGGTTGCCACGTAGCCACCATCTGGGGCTGGGTCCGCTCTGCCGTGGCGTGGCTGGCTGATGGGTAGCTGCTGTCTGGGGCCGGTCTGCTTGGCCTCCGTATGGGCCCCAGTCCAATAGGCCACCCCGGGGGGCCTAACCTGTAGGCCTCCTATGTGGCCTAATCAAATAGGCCTCCCTGTGGGGCCTACTCCGGTCGTTGTCTGTTTGTCTTGTTAGTCTGGTCTGGGCTGCGAGGGGTCTGCTCAGCTCGGCCTCCACTTGGCTGGCTGCCAGCATAGCCGCCGCCTGGGGCCTGGGCTGCTCAGCTGCCACGTGTGGCTTGGGCCTAGTCCCGTAGGCCTCTGTGCAGAGTCCAGTAGGACCTCCGTGCGGGTCTGGTAGGCCGCTCCCCGGGACATGTGCCCTGGGGACAAGTTGCTGGACGCCATGATGTTGCCCGCTGTTGCACACCTGCCAGAGTTGGGGGTTCTGCTGCCGCTGCCGTGGCTGCTGCCTATCTGCCTCACCGCATGGCGGGGCGCAGTGATGCCCCCTGCAGCTGGGGCGATCCACGGGAAGGGCCCAACTCGCCTCCAGAGTCGCCTTTGCCACTGGCCCCCTGGGTGTCCAGGCCGTTTGTGTTTTCTGTGTTTTTTTTCCTTGCTTTCTATGTAGTATCTCTCTTAAGGACAGTCTACTATGGGACAGAATCAGTCAACCACGTGCCCCACCGATCTAACTTGTTTTTTAGATACTTTTCAGGACTTCCAAGAATGTGCCGCTGACTTTGGAGCTTTTGTTAATGGATGTAACTTAAGAAAGTTTTGTAAATCAGAATGGCCCACTTTCGAGGTTGATTGGGGCCCTCAGGGCATTGGGTGGCCAAACCATCAGGACTAGGTGCCTTACATTCAAATTTGGATTATGGCTTAAGCATTGCCTTTCAGATTCCGC
>JAJEJO010002722.1:421184-473343 GCA_020662805.1 Glaucomys volans | reverse complement strand
AAAAAATTTTTGGCACCAGGGATTGAACCCAGGGGCACTTAACCACTGAGCCACATTCCAGCCCTTTTTCATGTTTTATTTAGAGACAGGGTCTCGCTGAATTGCTAAGGTCCTCGCTAAGTTGCTGAGGCTGGCTTTGAACTCGCCATCCTCCTGCCTTAGCTTCCCAAACTGCTGGGATTACAGGTGTGCACCACCGTACCTGGCTCTACTATCTTTGTTTATATTCTAGTGACAGAATTTTGACAGAGTTCAATCTGATGAATCAAGTTTGGTCTTTTATTGTTGTTTTATTTTGCATTTCCTTGTATATTACTTAGACTGAGGATCTTTTCCAGATTGTTGGACTTTCCATGTTTTCTTGTTATGATTTGGTCTACCTGTTCTGTTCTTGCCTATTTTCCCAGTTGATTGACTTTTCCCCCTGTGTTGGGGCCTCATGCATGATAGGGAAGCACTGTACCACTGAGCTACACCCCAGCCCTATTGCACATCTGTTTTTTTTTCTTTTTTAAATCTCTTTTTTTAATATTTTCAGTTGTAGGTGGACACAATACCTTCATGTTTATTGACTTTTTCTATGTGGTGCTGGGGGACGAACCCAGTGCCTCATGCATGCTAGGCAAGTGCTCTGCCACTGAGCTACAGCCCCAGCCCTGTGCATCTTTTTTTTTTTTTTTAAAGCAGTTTTTTTGTTTGTTTGTTTGTTTGTTTGTTTTTAGTTGTAGGTGGATGCAATTTATTTATTTATTTATTTTTATTTTTATTTTTTTTGGAACCAGGGATTGAACTCAGGGACACTCGGCCACTGAGCCACATCCCCAGCCCTATTTTGTATTTTATTTAGAGACAGGGTCTCACTGAGTTGCTTAGGGCCTTGCTAAGTTGCTGAGGCTGGCTTTGAACTCGCTATCCTCCTGACTCAGCCTCCCAAGTCGCTTGGATTACAGGCATGCACCACTGCGCCCAGCTGCAGTTTATTTTTTTATGTGGTGCTGAGGATGGAACCCAGTGCTTCACACATGCAAGGCAAGTGCTCTACCACTGAGCCACAGCCCTAGCCCCTTGTTCATCTTTTGATTGTGAATTTGTAGAATTTAAATATTTTTAGCATATTAATACTCCATTTTGTGTGATACAAATGTTCTGTCACAATCTGTTTTTTCTGTCTGAACTTGGATTGGTCTTGTCCCACAGGAACTTTTAAATTTGGAAGGGAACTGGCTGGAAACTTGCTTCTGGGGAGACATGCTCTCAGTCAGCCCTCTATGTACAGCCCATTTTTCTGGTTAGCCTTTCCCCTTTTGCTTCTGATTCTGCACACTGAACCCAGACCTCTCTGGCCCAGCATGTACGTGAAGCTTCTTTTGGCCATGTTCTGAGTCTGGCATGGTTTTATCTAATGGGATGAACCTGGTTAAAGAGATTAGCAAGATGTCTTGTGGATCCCACCTTTAATCTGCAGCGTTCAGCTACTGCTTGGCTGGGAAGGGTGCTGCAGAAACGAGGCCCCAGACTTGCCCCTACTGCCCTTACTGAGTTAACAGGGGTCCCAGCATAGGGGGCCCAACATGGGCCACCCCCAGAGCAGCTCCCTGCAACTCGGGCAGTCTGCACCCTTCTCAAGGCCCTGAGTGGTCAGCCCCTGGGCTCACTCAGGTTAGGAGTGGGAGCTGTGCTGCAGGAGGCTGTCTGGGCTGCATTTGGCAAGGATGGCGCTGCTGAAAGTCAAATTTGACCAGAAGAAGCGGGTCAAATTGGCCCAAGGGCTCTGGCTTATGAACTGGGTCTCCGTGTTGGCTGGCATCATCCTCTTCAGCTTAGGGCTGTTTCTGAAGATTGAACTCCGGAAGAGAAGTGATGTGATGAATAATTCAGAGAGCCATTTTGTGCCCAACTCCTTGATAGGGGTGGGGATATTGTCCTGTGTCTTCAACTCTCTGACAGGCAAGATCTGCTACGATGCTCTGGACCCTGCCAAGTACGCCAAGTGGAAGCCCTGGCTGAAGGCATACCTGGCCGTCTGTGTCCTCTTCAACCTTGCCCTCTTCTTCGTGGCTCTCTGCTGTTTTCTGTTGCGGGGCTCACTGGAGAGCACCCTGGCCCAAGGGCTCAAGAATGGCATGAAGTACTATCGAGACACGGACACCCCAGGAAGGTGTTTCATGAAGAAGACCATGGACATGCTGCAGATCGAGTTCAAATGCTGCGGCAACAATGGCTTTCGGGACTGGTTTGAGATTCAGTGGATCAGCAACCGCTACCTGGACCTTTCCTCCAAAGAAGTCAAGGAGTGAGTAGCCTCTAGTCCTGGAGTTAGAACTATGTGGGACACTGAGGCCCAGGCCTCTGACTCCCCACCCCAGTCCCTTTTCCTCCCATTGGGTACACAACTTACTACTATGTTATGAGGGGGCATTAGGTTGGAACACATGAAATTGCCATTATCTTGACCCCTTTGACCCATGAAAATGGCAACTTCATACAGTTCAACCTAATGTTTGGCTGAGGTGGAAGGAAGGTGTCTAGTTATACAAGCAACTCGAATAAGAATCCCCAGGAGGGAGAAAGAGTCAGGTATATGTGTATGCTTCATCCTGTAGGAATGGGGTTATTCATGGTTCACATATATTGAGACCAAGGGAGGTAGATTCAGTCCAAGAAGTTTAAAATTCCTGATACATTCCCAGGTTTTCTAACCTTTGAACCCTGAGCATCTACTCCCAAGGTTTGTTCTCAGATACGGTGGAGCCATCTAATCAATACCATTATCTCTATGGGTGTGGAGCAGGAGATGGGAGCAGTCAGAGCTGGGCTCTTGGTTCTGGCTTGAGGCCTTGGGCAAGTTGCTGGCTGCTAGAGTGTTTGCTTACTCATCTTTCAAATAAATGCAGGTGATCTTGGAGCTCACCTTTTAGCTCTATGTAAAGCCTGGCATACAGCAAATGTTCATTAAATGCCTGCTGGTATTTACTTCTTAAATCATGACAGTGCAGTATGATCAGATATTTCTAAAGTTTTCTTGGCATATATAAAAAGGAAATCCTGCAGGGACTGAGGGGAGGTGTTGGTGAGAAAGCATCAAGGCAGGTGCATTTGCGAAGACAGTCTGTGTAGTGACTCCAGCAGACTGCTCTTTCCAGAAGGCCCATGACAGTGGGTCTGGAGGGACTGTCCAGGGAAGGGCAGCCTGCCCTGAGCCACTGGCTCTCCTTCATATCGTCTGTTCAACTCTCCGCTGGGCTGTTTATACAAGTGATTTATGCAAGTGGTTTCTCATTTGAGTAAGCGTGGCAAGTTCCTGGGGGAACTTGAACACGAGGCCTGGGGCGCACCAGCAGTGGGACTTGCTTGAAGTCCAAATAATATTACTGGCTTCAGAGGGCTGTTGTTAGCTCCCCGCAGGTGCAAGGGAAGTCAGAGTGAAGGTCACTTCTTGGGATTTTGTTTTCTCTGTGGATGGAGATTACCGCTACAAATCCCTAGCTGAGGAGAGGATTGTAAACAGCTCTGTCCTTCCCAGATGACAGGTCTGCAGGGACAGCATAAGGTGGCATGATTTACATAAGTCACCCCAGGAGGTTTTGAAGCCAGAGGGAGGAGCAGAATTCCTGGGGGGTGTGAGAGGCCAATGGCAGAACCAGCTTTTGTGAGCAGATCTTTGTTTTCCGAAGAGGGTCAGTCTCCTGAGAGACATATGAAAATGGCTCTGTAACCCCAAGTCCCTTTTTGTCCTAGAGTGGAGAAATTACCCAGGTTGCTCTACTCCCAGTGACCAATGGATACAAAATTTCAGGCAAATATTTAGCTCACTCAAAACTACCTTAGTGCCCTATACCAACTTGTTTGAGTGAAATTATCCTGACTCCATTGACGTGGAGAAAAGTTTCTCTATTACCTACACACAAAAATATGATGATAATAATATTGAGAGGAATAAAAACAGAAAAATTCAAACAGGATTCTCAGCAACAACTGATTAATGGCTTTAATTTTTTCACATTTCAGTCTAGTTTTGTTAGCATTGACATGACGTAGTGTAACCATAGTATAAATGCAATTGAGTATTCCATTTTGTTATCTGATTACATAAACATTTGCATAATGTTTACAATGATCCTGTTTAATGGTTGCATACTATTTCACTGAATAAATGTGCACACTTAGGTATGTAGGTTGTTATTTGTGTCTGTTATACGTAACACTAGGATCAGTATCTTTGAGTCCCATGCCTCTCTCTGTCTCTGTTCTCTTATTTCCCTTTGGCTAAATTTCCAGGAAGGAAGTGTACCTGTAGGCTTTCTCTCTCTACCAAGCTGATCTTAAGACACAATTGTAGAACTGAAATCTTCTTCTTAGTGAAATCTCCAGTGATGTCACACTATAGAGGAACTGCTTGTCCTTCTAAGGGGACAGCCTGATACAGTCATCTGTGCATAGACTCTTAAATTAATGGCCAGTAGGCAATGCCCAGGAGAGGAGTGGGGCTCCGGGGGTTCTGTCTAGAAAACTCACTGGAGCTGTAACTGCCTGCGGCCAGCACATGGATTTGGTGCTGATCACAGCTCTTACCTGTGGTGGAAAATACTAGGGAAGGAAGGAATGAGAATGCAGAGTGACACTCACTTTCACTTCAAGCAATGCTGACATTATTTTTCTATTCATAGTTTAACTCCTTCATTTAGGAGGATCAATAAGTTTATGCAACAAAGCTGGCTCCCACAAATGCTCCCTTGGGAAAAAAAGTATATTGATTTCCCTTTTGACATCTCAACACTGAAAAGTAGTAAGCATTTGTCTTCCTCTGGAACTTCTCAGCAGCATCCTCGTCCTACGATTCTGATGGAAAAGAGATGGGGTACAGTGGGAGGCAGGGGGAGGAAGCAGTTGTCATCTGCCAGGGTCTTTTCAGGAGGAATTCTCCCTTTGTCCTTTCCCCACCAAATCTGGGCATGTAGGCAAAAAGGCTGGGCTGAGCCTCGTGTCCCTGAGGTCTTCAGGGAGGTCCAGGAGCATTCTGACCAGCAGTGGCAAGCTGCCCAGAGGGTGCCAGTCATGGAGCCTCACAGAGGCTGGTCCTGCCTGTGGGCTGTGTGATTTCTGGTCATTTCAAGCTGTCACTGGAGCAGCTCTGCTCATCCTATGCAAGGCACACCTACCTGGACCATGATAGGGAAGGCTGAGGCTGGCACGTCCCAGCATTCCTAGTCCAGATCCTGATAGGGGAGCTGGGTTCCCGTACCTGGGCTCTCCATGAGGCCTCAGAAAGCACAGAGAGGGGGCCAGTTTTTGAAGATTTTCCCCAGGGATTGATGGACGAATGCTTGCTCAGTGCCTGGTGGAAACCTCAAATGATCCAGGCTGCTTTGCTGGGGGGTTCTCATCTTTCTCTCTCTTCTTCCTGATTTTCTATGGCTTGTTCTCTATTTCTCCTCCAGAGAAACAGTGAGTGGGTGGGCAGAGAAGATACAGGATTAAAAAACATCTTCTGTGGCGCACACCTGTAATCCCAGGGCCTCAGGAGGCCTCAGGAGAAGGAGGATCAGGAATTCAAAGCCAGTCTCAGCAAAAGTGAGGTGCTAAGCAAATGAAGTGAGACCTGTCTCTAAATAAAATACAAAAAAGGGCTGGGGATGTGGCTCAGTGGTGGATGCCCCTGGGTTCAATCCCTGGTACAGAAAAGAAAAAAAAAAATCAACCAACCAAACAACAACAACAACAACAAAACAGAATCTATGGATTCTGACTAGATTCTGGTGCTTCTGTGCACTGGACAGGGTCTTGCTTAGTTGCTTAAGGCCTTGCTCATTTGCTGAAGCTGGCTTTGAACTCGTGATCCTCCTGACTTAGCCTCCCAAGCTGCTGGGGTTACAGGTGTGCCCAGCTCAACCTGTGTTTTTTTGTTTTTGTTTTTCTAATATTTGAGATTACTCAGGCCTCACACAGATTAGATTAGGGAATCGCTCTACCACTGAGCTACACCCCCAGTCCTCTTGCTTCCATGACTGGCCTCAAACCTGTGATCCTCTTGCCTCAGCCTCCAGAGTAGCTGGGATCACAGGTGTGCACCACAGTGCTGGACTTCAGTTAGTACTTCCTTTGTTTTAGGGCCGTGGCTTCGCCATCAGATTGGACTCCCTCAGAGAGGAGCCCAGGTTAGCACAGGGGAGATGGGCCACGCTTGACAGAGGTAGGTGTTCCCTGGGTCCCCAGCTGCTCACACCTCTGCCTTGTTTACCGGGGCCTGCCCTCCTTCCAACCAGGGATTAAGGTCCCATTTACCTCTTAAGACAAAGCCAGGCCAGAAGAGCTTCTTAGGTGATGAGCTGGCTATTTTTAAACATGAGGTGTTTCCCAGGCTACAGTTTTTTTCTCTGCTTGGAGGGTCACCAGAGTTTGTAGAGTCTTGACTAAGAAAAGGCCTGCGTACTAGCCTACTCCCTGCAGCCAAGCCACATCAGAGGTTTTTCCAGAGAAACAAACAATTTAGTAGATGTACCAACAAATTGAAAAGGGAAGACATACGGAAATGAGTGGGAAGGGAAGAGGGTCATAGGAGTATAACTGACAGTGGGTCAACCCCCAACCTAGGCTAGCTGAGCAGCAGCTGGGGACACTGGCAACTCCCTCGACCTTTCTGAGCCTCAGCTGTGCCATCTGAGAAATGAGAATATAAGTGTGGAGATGTGGTGCAGATACAATAGGACACATGGAGCACCTGGAATACAGCAAGGGCGTAGTATTTCCTTTAAGGTTTATTTTTTCATTAGACATAAAGAATTGTAGGTATTGAGGGAAGACACAGGAGGAGGAGACACAGTCTTGTCCTCAGGGAACCCCAGTCTGAGGGAGTCCCCATCTCAGAAGACATGGCCCCATCCTCAGAGAGCCCTAGTCTGAGGAGACACAGCCCTGCCCTGTGGAGACCATCAGGGTGACCTGTCCACTGGGGTTGGGGAGGTGAGGTGGGGAGACCAGGCTGTCCAGAAGGCTCACATGCAGACTGAAGGCGGCTCGGAGCCTCTGCTGACCTCACCCCAGGTCTGCAGGCCTGGCCCTCATTTCACATACACGTGTAAAATGTGTGAAATGTATAGGCAGGTGGGGTGTTGGAGACACCAGGAGGATGGGTGATGGGTGACGATGATTAGGAAGTGGCTGCCAGGACAGGGAACAGGGAGGGAACTTGGGCTTTCCCAGGAAAGTGTTTTTTTTGGTACTGGGGATTGAACTCAGGGCACTCAACCACTGAGCCAGATCCCTAGTCCTATTTTGTATTTTATTTAGAGACAGGGTCTCACTGAGTTGCTTAGCACCTCACTTTTGCTGAGGCTAGCTTTGAATTGGTGATCCTCCTGCCTCAGCCTCCTGAACTGCTGGGATTACAGGTGTGTGCCACCACACCTGGTGGTTTCCTAGGAATTTAACTAGAAAAGCCAACAGGCAGGAAGGCCCTATGAGGCTGGGAGACTGAGGCAATGCAGAAACCAGTGGGCACCTGCTGTGGGCTGGTCTCTGACTTCCTGAGTGGCTTTGGGGTAGGTTCTGCCCTGCTCTAAATCCACTTCCTCCTCTGCAGAACAAGTTGGTAGTTTTCGAGGTCCTGTCCTGATGGCTCGAAGTGGAGAGGAGCCTGAACTTTCTAAGGGCCTCGGGAATGCCAACCCCCGTCAAAAGTGCTCCTTGCACCACCTGAGAGGTGGTGGGATCATTCGGCCTCACATGGTCCAGAGAAGTCAAGCCCACAGCTCACAAATGTACTTTTGGGACTCAAAGGTCTGCTCTCTGGTCACCTATGTCTGTTCACGGGGACAACTGAGGATAGCTCCAGGGTTTTCTGTGCTGGGGAGAGGGCTCAAGGGACACGTAGGTCAGGAAGAGGGATGAACACATTGAAGTTGGAGACTCCCAACCTTGAGGAAGGTAAGCTGGACATTGGAGTGGGGTGGAAGGAGCATTTCAGATGCTCAGTGTTCCCAGGACTGCTGGCCCCTTAAGAGGTGGGTGGGAGCCCCCAGCTGAAGGCCTTGCCAACACCCTTCCAGTCACGCCCTCGAGGTACCCCTGCCTGGTCAGTGCAGTTCTTGGACTGCTGTGGGAAGCAGAGGAAGTCCTGGTGTCTGTTCTCTCCACACACAAGGAGGTGTCAGGGAGATGGGCACAAGTGAGAACTGAAGCAAGTGTCTCACAGCATCTGCCTCCTATTGGGCCTGAGCTCTGCACTAGGCCGGCCTCAGTGAGAATCCCACATGGCAGCTGCCCTCAAAGACCAGACTCCACAACTGGTAGAACCTGAACCACCAGCTCACCAGTGCCTGCATCCTGGGATGCTGTGTGGTCTGTCCTGATCACAGCCTGATGCAAGTTGCCCAGGCACATGTGCTGCATGGTGCGGCTCCTGCTCTTCCACCACCCATGGAGCCAGCCGTGGCGAGTGAGCTCACGTTTATTGTGCGCCTCCACCATATTGGCTCCCTTCAAGCATTTCATGCAACCTCATGTCAACTCCACTTTACAGATTGGGAAACTGAGACAGGGAGAGGTTAATGAACTTATCCAGAGGAATGGAGCTGGTTTGAGAGAGAGCCAGGAGCCAAACCCAGATGCTCTTATCCTTCTCATACCACTGTGCCACCAGAGCCACCCATTCTCTAGGCAGTGGTTCTTGCCCATGAAGTAGAGGCCAGGACTGCAGGCCGTGTGGAAATGTGATCACCACAGCCCAGGCCACCGTGCAGCCCTCCTAGAGTATTTTTTTTTTTTTTTTTTTTTTGCGCTCCTGGGGATTGAACCCAGGGCCTTGTGCTTGTAAGGCCGGCACTCTACCAACTGAGCTATATCCCCAGCCCCCTCCTAGAGTCTTAATCGTCATGGATGGACATCTACAGGCAGTTCATAAAAAGGGACAAATGGGTTATAAACATATGAAAACATGTTCAACTTCTCTCATAATGAGAAGGCACAATTTTTATTCTATCAGGTTGGCAAAGTTCAAAAGTCAGACCTGTGGGGTGTGTCCATGGGGGGGTCGGCTTTCACAGGCATGGCTGTATAGCCCCCGAAAGGGAGAAAGGCTGGAGGGAGCTGGCAGGATCACATTTAGATGTAGAAGTGCCTCATCTAGAAATTTGTTATATCCCAACATGTGCAGTGACGCATGTCCACGTTCACATTAACAGGAGAATGGGAGAAACCCAAACTTGTCAGTAGGGAATTGAGCAGAACCTCCCCTGTGGGCCGTTTTCACACAGCCTGTTAAAACAGCAGCAACGCTCCAGGACAATCTCCGTTGGCAGGTGTGATGAGACTTCTAAGAAACTGCTAAGGGAAATAGGAGAGGTTAAAGGCAGCATGGAGATGATGTTACCATTCGGATTAAAGGAAAACAAAAGAAAACAGGAAAATTACCATCTGCAGAGTTTGTGCTTGGTTGTTGGTGCACATGGTCTCTCTGGATGGACAGGCAAAGCTGGCCACAGTGGTGGGACCTGGAAGCTGAGAGACACAGGAGGGCTAAATGTTTCGTATTAAAGAGATTTTATTTAGAAGCTAAATTGGACATCTTTTTGAAGAGTGTAATTACCACTTTTCAATGAACATTGTTAGAAATAATGTCTATTTTAAAAAGTGGCATGCTTTTTTTTTTTGGTACCAGGGATTGAACCCAGGGGCACTCCACCACTGAGCCACATCCCCAGCCCTATTTTGTATTTTATTTAGAGACAGGGTCTCACTGAGTTGCCTAGGGCCTTGCTAAGTTGCCGAGGCTGGCTTTGAACTCACGATCCTCCTGCCTCAGCCTCCCAAGTGCTGGGATTACAGGCGTGCACCACCGCACCCAGCCTAAATAGTGGCATGCTTTCTATTGTATTTTAAAAGTCTACTGCTATTAAGTAATGTGTGGTTCACAGGCAGCTTTTTCACTCGAGACGAAATGTACACAATTGAATGTGCAAATATTGTGTGCAGCTGGATGAATTTTGCATGTTCAAGTCAGGCAGAACAAACCCAACCTGCTTGAGGGAGAAATATGGGAGGGAGCTGGCAGGATCACCCTTAGATGCAGGGGGAGTTTACACCATAAAGATTCCTTTTGAATTCTGAACCTGTGTGAATGTATGTTGTGCTTTAAACAACTGCACAGAGAGTAGGAAAATGTAAAAGTGCATGGAGCCCTGTCAGCCTGGAAAGCCAAGGTTGCAGCCACATCTTTTAGGTGAGTAAGGAGCCACCACCTGGCTAGAGGTGGAGTTCACAGACCTGCCTCAGGTCTCAACTGCTTGCCTCTGCACAGGCCCTGGGCCAGAGCAGGCCTTCTGGAAACATCTGGTTGGAAGGGGCCTTGGTTAGGAGTGACCCATTAGAGAAAGATAAAGTTGGTGAGGGATTTGGGGATTAAACTCTGATGGTTGCCAAGAACCTTGTCCATGGTCACTGCCTTTCCTGGCAGCCTAGCATGGGTCCCCAAAATTATTGCAGGCTGGTGACCTGGCAACAGGATGGAGGGGTGAATTTCTACATTTCCTCAACAGTTGCTTCTTGGGTTACCATCTGCTGCCGCCCTCTAGAACATAAGCTCCAGGAAGGCATGGGCACGGGCTGTGTGCTCGTTGTCTTCCTACAGTGCCTAGGACAGCAGCCAACATGCAGCAGGTACACAGCAAATATTTATCAAGCCAGCAAGTGAGTGAAGGAAGGAAGGAATGAAGATGCCAGGTTTTCAGAGGCAGGGGGTAAGAGGAACTGGCACCTGGTGAGAAGTCTGGGAAGCATGACTCAGGTTCTCTGTTTCTCCTCTCCAGTCGCATCAAGAGCAATGTGGATGGGCGGTACCTGGTGGATGGCGTCCCTTTCAGCTGCTGCAATCCCAGCTCACCACGGCCCTGCATCCAGTACCAGCTCACCAACAACTCAGCCCACTACAGCTATGACCACCAGACTGAGGAGCTCAACCTCTGGCTACGCGGCTGCAGGGCTGCCCTGCTGAGCTACTACGGCAGCCTCATGAACTCCATGGGTGCTGCCACACTCCTGGTCTGGCTTTTTGAGGTAGGCCCCAGGCTGGCTGCAGGGGAGAAGGAGTTCCCAGCCCCACTTGGGTTTAATGGGGTGCAGTCAGGCCTGGAGAGCACACTTTCCTTCACAGCACCCACCTTTGGCCTAGCTGTGGGTCACAGCTCTGGGCTTGCATCCCACTGTCTCTGCCTCACTTAGTTTCTTTCCCATCATTTTTTAAAAAATATTGAGTTAATTATCTCAGATCTTAAACTTACTATTTTTTTTTTTTTTATTTTGTAATTTTGTGGTGCTGGGGATTGAACCCAGGGCCTTATGAATGTGAGGCAAGCACTCTACCAACTGAGCTATATCCCCAGTCCCATCAAATTACATTTTAAAGTGTACAATTAATTGACATTTAGTATATCACAATATACTGAGACTACCACCTAATTCCAAAACACTTCTATCACCCCAAAGAAAACCTCATGTCTATTAAGCAGTCACTCTTCATTCTCTAACACCCTCCCACCCCTGGTAACTATCAGTCTGTTCTTGCCTGTGGATTTACCTGTTTTGGACATTTCACATAAATGGATCCATTCAATATGGAAGCTTTTGTGTTTGTTTTCTTAGCATGTTTTGGAGGTTCATCGCTTTTTTGGAGGGGGGATACTGGGGATTGAACTCAGGGGTATTTTTTTTTTTTTTTTTTGGAACCAGGGATTGAACCCAGGGGCACTCAGCCACTGAGCCACATCCCCAGCCCTATTTTGTATTTTATTTAGAGACAGGGTCTCACTGAGTTGCTTAGGGCCTTGCTAAGTTGCTGAGGCTGGCTTTGAACTCGCGATCCTCCTGACTCAGCCTCTCAAGTCGCTTGGATTACAGGCGTGCGCCACCACACCTGGCTAAACTCAGGGGTATTTGACCACTGAGCCACATCTCCAGCCCTATTTGTATTTTCTTTAGAGACAGGGTCTCATTGAGTTGCTTAGTGCCTCATTTTTGCTGAGGCTGGTTTTGAACTCGTGATCCTCCTGTCTCAACCTGTGGAGCCTCTGGGATTACAGGCGTGCGGCACCATGCCCAGCTTGTTCTTCCACATTCTGAGATCTTGGACTGCCTCCACCTCTCTGATATGGGGATAACAACACTTAGCCTTGGGACTATTGGGAAGCAACATGTATAGCAGTACTTATATTAGGGATGTTTGATAAATGGGAAAGAACTATTTGGAATTGTGCTTCTTCAGATTCTGGTCACCATTAACATGCTAATGGAGTTATTTGAGAGTTCATCTTATGAGTCTTAATTTCTCTGTAGCTTAGATCTTAAAATATCAGCAAGCCCCCAGTTAATGTGTTGAATTCATTCATGAAGAGAATTCTCAGACAATAAACATGTTGGGTGCTGTTCTAGGTGCTGAACAAGGGCATGGGAGTGACTGAGATAAGGTTGGCTTGGATTGGGGGTGGCCACTCAGGGTGCCTATTTTTAGTTTCTCTGACAGCAGAAAATTCAGACTCATTAGGTAGGGAAGCTTTTTACGTCAGAATTTTCCCTGAAGCGTTCTTTTAAGTAAGTCACTCTTCCAGTATGGAGATTCATAGGGTGTATTTACTTACTGTACCTGTGGCTGATACAAACCTCTTTTAATTCACCATATGAAACTGGAGGGTGACTACAGTGCCCAGGAAGCTTTATTAATTAATTTATTTTTGGCCCTGGGGGTTGAACACAGAGATGCTTTAGCACCGAGTTATACTCCTTTTTATTTTTGAGACACTAAGTTGCTTAGGGCTTTCCTAAATTGCTGAGGCTGGCCTTGAACTTTTGATCCTTCTGCCTCAGCCTTCTGAGTCACTGGGACTAGAGGCATGTCCCATGGTGTTCAGCAGCAAGGTTTTTTTTTTTTTAATTTTTTTTAGTTGTAGATGGTCCATCCATTCATTGCCACACTAATCAAAATAACATAGTAAAGAGAAACCACACATCATATTGTTTACAGGAAAGGTATCTTTTGAATCCCATTCAATGAAGTTACCCAACACGCGATACATGCCAAAGAATGTGCTAGGAATGGGTGGAGGGCATCATAGTGAAGTAACCAGGACTGAGGGAGAATGAGTAGCAGAGGAGCTCTCCAAGGGCTGAAGCTGAATTAATGGTAAGGTAAATGTTTTGGGCCTCTCTCCGGAGGGGAGAAAGGATTTGGTGTGGATTAGAGGCAGACACCTTGAGCCAGGGTGGCCTTCAACCCAGACCCAACAGTGCCCCCCTCAGTTTAAGCCCTGCCCCGGAGGCACTGACTGGTGGCACCCATGGTTTCTTCCTAGCCCAACTCCTAGATCCTGCCCCTCATTTCTCTCTCCTCTTCTCATCAGGTGACCATCACAGCCGGGCTGCGCTACCTGCACACAGCCCTGGAAGGCATGTCCGACCCCGAGGACCTTGAGTGCGAGAGTGAGGGCTGGCTGCTGGAGAAGAGCATACCTGAGACCTGGAAGGCTTTTCTGGAGAGCTTGAAAAATCTGGGCAAGGGCAATCAGGTGGAAGCTGAGGGCGCAGATGCAGGCCAGTCCCCTGAGGCTGGCTGATGGCCCCCGCCCCACCCCTCATGAATACTGAGTAGTGGACTCCAGGAAATGTGGATTCCCCCTTGTCCAACTCAAAGTCTGATCTCCCAAGAAGGCTGGCCACCTCTCAGAGATTCTTCTTGTCTCTGAGAGACAAGAAAGACTAGGGTCCCTAAAGCATGTGGCAAACATTTGTTCAGTGACTCCAAATGTGAATGAATGAGGCCCTGTAGGCCCCCTACCTGGGATGTGCCCTTATGAAGGACTCATGGCCTCTCTGGGAATGACTGGCCAGGATTCATTCTTCTCCCAGCACATGAATCCAGTCTCACCTCTAAACTACTGGCTACACTGAGCGCTGCTCCTCCTTTAGTCTGCATGTTATGAGCACCAAATTGATTCATTTTATATCCAAAGTGTCACTTGATGCATATAGGAATCTGAAGATAAAATGGCCATTTTTTTTTTGGTACTGGGAATTGAACCCAGGCACTTAACCACTGAGCCACATGCCCAGCCCTTTTTTGTATTTTATTTAGAGACAGGGTCTCACTGAGTTGTTCAGCACCTCGCCAAGTTGCTGAGGCTGTTTTTGAACTCTTGATCTTCCTGCCTCAGCCTCCTGAGCTGCTGGGATTAAAGGTGTGCACCATCATGCTGGCTTTTTTTTTTTTTTTTTAATGCCAAGATTGACAGGTAATTTTGTTTGCTTAATGCCAGGAAGGTAGGGGAGAGTTACTCTTTTCTAAGGGTAATGGACTCTCCAAAAGCATTGATGGCTCTATACAGGAATTCTTCGATCATAAGGAAAAAGAATTTTGAGGTAGGGGATTATTTCCCACCAAAAACACACTGAAAGGCTTGCTTTTCTGTCACATTCCCATGTTCTCAGTCATTTAGTCCAAATAAATCATTTGCTGTCAGCATGTTCCAGCAATTCCCTGAAGTGCTAAATGATCACCTGCAGCTCATCCTAGGAAGCCCTGGATTAGCCCTGCTGTGGAAAAGGAGCAAATAATCAGACAAGAATTCACCCCTTTGGAGGTCAGCCCTCACCTTTTGGTGCACCCAGGGACACCTGTACAGGTGGCTCTGACAACCCCCGTGGACAACGCTATCTATAGTGGAGGGTGAGGAATCCTCTGGGAATTTCTCCCCCCAGAAACCCATCCTGCAAAGCACTATTTTTGCTGTTTCTGCATCAAAGGTTCTTTGAGAAGCCAATGTTCCTGAGCTAGAACTTGTATAAGAAGGTTTCACTTTTCCAGTTTCCTAAAGGGGAAGGAGAGCACAATTTTACTGGCACACCCGGCCCCTGGGGTCCCGATCACAGCAGGGCTAAGCATAATTCTGCTAATTGAATGAACATTCAAGAGAGTTTATTCCTACCTGGCTGAAGACCAAAGCCAGAGGTAGAAGACAGAAGGGTAACGTCCTATTACTTACCTCTGCTCTGATCAAGCAATGGTGTTGGTAATAGGTTACTTTGGAATGAGTCTGGGTTTATTGTTCTAAGAACCTCAGTATAGAGACTGACTTCTGGAGCTGCCTGAGGTATGTTCTGGGGTTCTAATTCTCCCACACAGACCAGATCAAAGATGTTTGGATACCCTGTCAAATACTGGTTCCAGGCTTACATAGACCTTTGAGTTTGAGACCAAGGAATGATCCACTCTGAAAACACTGAGTCAGCCATTTCTGCTGAGGACCCTTGAGCTCTGCAGCTCCCAAATGTCCCTCAGGAGTGCTGAGAACCATCGTGAAACTGCTGTTCTAGGCCCATATGTGTATCTATGCTGTCAACAGCTGTGTAACATATTAAAAACTATGTCACAAAATTTCCTTTTTGTTAAATGACTGTCTTAACCCATTCAACAGCAGGTATACCAGGATATCCAACTCTAGCTAGCATCTGTTAAAGACAAGAAACCAACTCTAAAGGGAAGCATGGTTATCAATCACTTACCTAATTAGGTACCTAATCATGTCTTAGGTACCATTTCAACTTAGTGATTTAAGCAAAAATTCTAAACCTTGTGCTGGGGTGTAGCTCAGTGGTACAGTGCCACCCTAGCATGTGGCAGGCCTGGATTTGATTGTCAGTACTGTAAAGAAAAAAATACCCAAAGTTTTTTTTTTCTTTACCACCCCCACCTCTTTGGCCATGATATAGTTACCCAAACAGGGAAATTGGAGTCTCCATGGGGATAGGTAATGGGGAGGATGTGAGCAACCCGAGAATCTGAAACACTGTTGGGAGCATCAAGGGTCAAATGACCCTCTGATAAATCTCAACAGTTGGTTCAGAGCAGATTTAGGGATAACTGAACTCGAACAGGTTTTAGTCAGTCAGGTATTTGCCAGAGAAACTTGTCCATTCCTTTTGGTCACCTATCAGTGCCTAGTAAGACTGGTACCAGGTTCTTTCTTGTGTATAACTTCAGTCTTTCCTAGGGCTAGTGTAAATTCACTTCTCCCAAAGGACTCGGCCAATTTTTAAAGTTGTCAGCTTGGCTCTGGGGTGGAGCTGGAGGTGAAGATAGGGCTTTAGGACTTCTACTTTTTCTTTTTTTTTTCTTCTTCTTTTGCAGTACTGGGTATGGAATTCAGGGATTCATACATGCAAGGGAAGTGCTCTACCACAGAGCTATATTCCCAGCCCAGGACTTTTACTTTTAAATCACTCCTTAGAGAAGGAGTAAGCAATGGTTTCTAATACTGAATATTTAGGAAGCCAGATAGCCTGGAATTTGTAGCCCCAGCTCAAGAACCCACAGCTTCTTCCAACATGCTTCAAGCCCAGGGCTGAGCTGTCAGCAAATAAAACCCCGAGTAACCTCAATATGGGTTAATAAGATTACATTCTTGTTTGGCACGCTCCCCTCCCCTCGTTTGGGTATCTGTCAAGCTAGGCCAGCAGGTTTGCAGCTTAGCTGAGGCAGTGATGGACCAAGACAATTAGGGCCTCTCACTCACTACTGGGTAGCAAGTTAGCCCCTGAGAACAGCATGTAACATCTGGGGAATACTGTGTATTCCAAGAAAGACAGGGGATGCCCATCTCGGTTCTCAGTGGACAGTTTTGGCTAGGAGGGAGAAAACATCAGAATTTAATTCCTGGTGGCATTTTATCCTGTCCTCCAAAACAGAGGATGAGAATGGACAGCCAAGTTAGAGATCAGAGAATGCTGTGCTCAAGGACACTGCACAGTAGGGGATTATGATAGAAGGGACAATTCCTAGCTATTTTCTCAAGGGAAATGAGAATTCAGGTCAACACGAAATCCCATACACAATGTAGCAGTACTCACAAAATAATCACCAGAACCACCAAATATTCACCACCCAGCAACTGTATAAACATCTGCACAACCAAATAGTATTCAGCAATCAAAAGGAACATGGGCGACTCAAACGCATTATTCTTTTTAGAGAAGCAGACTCAAAAGGTTACATACAATAATTCCATTTATATATCATTTGACAAAAGGAACAGAGGGACAAATTATTAGTGGGAGCCAAAGTCTGGGCATAGAGAAAAACTGGCTACAAAAGGGCATGAGAAATTTTTTTGGGGTGATGTAACTGTTCTATTTCTTAATTGTGCTTGTAAAATATCTTCAATAAACTTTGCTTGAAAAAACAAGTAGGGACAGAGCACTGAGTATATCAGAGGGGGTTGAAAGAGTCCTGGAACTGAAGACTACACAAGGGCACAGAGTCAGCATTAACAAATAGGAGGTAGGGAAGGTGCAATGGAAACCCAGGGTTTTAGTTTCATGCTTTCCTTTCAAGAGGATTCTGAGAAGCACAGCAGAACCCCTCACAGCTAAGGGCTCTCCTATCATTAAAAAATATCACTTTCTTCCTATGTCTCAAAAGCATAGTGTCTGGCAAGCATGTGAGGATAAGAACCTGGAGACCACCAGGAATGGATAAGAGTTTAAACCTGGGATTCGTCTCAAAGTGCCTTCTTTCCTAGTGATTTTAGGCCTGAAATGGTCCAGAAAAGTTGCAAACTGTCATTGAGAATGAAATAAAATTTAATCGGCTGAAATAATGACTAAGCTTTCTTTGGGAAGGTCAGAATGATTTGGCCAGTGGCCACAGTTGACACTAATAATATAAGCCTCTTAAATTTCAAGCTAATACAGAAGTCCCACTTCTACAGCAAGGTGACACAGGGAGCACTGCTGTGGCATTTATTTTTATTTATTTATTTATTTATTTAAAAAATATTTTTTAGATGTTGGTAGACCTTCATTTTATTCATTTATATTGGTACTGAGAATCAAACCCAGGGCCTCACACACGCCAGGCAAGCACTCCAGCCATAATCCCAGCCTGTTGTGGCATTTAAATGTGTGAAATAAAACCAAAAAGATGTAGGCCAATCCAAAGTAATGTCAACACCTCAATCATTTATTTGGTTACCTTTTTTACATATGATACATCCCAAATTTTACAAGTTGTTCACAGATATTAAAGTTATATCCAATTCATTAAACAGAAATGATTCCCTGATATGGAAAGCATGTTATATTAACATTTCTACAATAAACAGAAAACATGCGAAAGCAAATCATAAAACTAAGATGCTTTGTTAAGTAAGGAAGACAACTAACTCAACTTCAGAAAATAAAAGTTGTGTATGTTGCAAATTCATGTAAATTCATCTTCTTCCAGACGCTTTGATTTTTCTCAGAGAATAGAATCCAGGGATACACACTCTGCTAACTCCAGGTTTCTATGAAGTTAGGCCTGAAAAGCTGGAGCACTGCTATCATTTGGTGAAAATGTTTATAATCCACTTAGAGGGAGAAACCTGATTTTATAATTTAAAGTCCAAGCATGGTAAACACATGGGGGGCGGCGGGGAGAAGCTGAACTTAAAAGCTAAAGAAACCATGTGTCAAAGATCAAAATAAACCTAAATTATGCCATTCATAGCCCAAGCAATCAGACTATACAAATCAAAGAAAGACCAGGAAAAAGGGGAGAGAGATGGATTCTAATTTGGATTTTCTTCCTGCTGATCTCTGCTTACTGTGTGAGCCAACTGCAAGTAAAAGGATTATTTTAAGGCCAAACTTTCAAGAGGAGGAGGTTCCTTCATATACAACCTTGGAGAGAGATGTGGCTTCTGCATTTTCTTACTTTAGTCTTAGGTCTGGATATCTGACTTTCCTCCAGGGAATGCTGTGGATTGTGCACAGCTGAGTGGAATGGAACTTGCAGATGCAATTCAAAGAAAGCTGAGTAACAGGGTTACTTGCATTGGTTATAAAATTGAAGAGCCTCTTGTCATTCATTTGCTCCTTAGCCCCACCTTAGAGAGGCAAGATCTATTCCTCCACTAAATGCATGTCACTGTGAGTTTCCAAGCTCTCAGCACACATGTATCAAATGTAATTGTGTATGTAAGAGTTCTAGGCTGGATGCAGTGGGGCATGTCTGTAATTCCAACAATTCAGGAAGCTGAGGCGGCAGGATTGCAAGTTCAAGACCAGCCTCAAAAATTTAGTGAGGCCCTAAGAAAGTGAGAAAAACTGTCTTAAAATAAAAACTAAAAAGAGTTGGGGATGTGGCTCAGTGGTAAAGTGCCCCTGGGCTCAATCCCCAGGATACCCCACCCCCAAAATCTAAGCTTATTTTACTAAGCAGCTATCATTCTAGGAAGGCACCTCTTAGTAAGAACAATAATTCTTAAAAAGAATAAAAAGCCTGGGTACACGATTGTTCCAGGAATGTACTAAGTAAGCCAGTGGGTAAGCAGCAATTCAGTTATTCCAGAGAATGCTGGACAGGGTGGGGAACTCAAAACACTGAGCTCTTTCTCTTTTTTTTGCTAGTATATGATATTAGATGCATATACTCTCTCCATTTGGCCTTACAAACAACAGATAAAATTACTGTCTGGAAAATTAGATTCTTTCAGTTCTCAAAAAGCCCTTTTTGTGAGTTTTTCTCTCAAAGCTAAAAACAGAATAAAACAAATAAAACCCTCAACCTCCTATAGCCATAAAAAACCAGCCAGCATACTAGGAAATCACTCCTCCCCATGTGCTCCTTCTGCATGGGTGTTCTTCAATCCTCTCTGTCGACAGTGAGGAGGGAATCCTGCCTTTGAAATCAACTGTGTTGCTCTTAGAGGTAGGGTCCAGCCAGCAGAGGGCAACACCACCCAACCCAATCCCAGTCCTGAGTCACCTAGAGGAGCCAGGAGGTATGACCTGGATGGGCACAGACTGCCTCTGCTGAATAAGCACCAGCCCCAGAGTTCATCGCCAGACTCAATATGAGAAATGGTTCAGGTCACTGGCAACAGCTGATGCAGTCAGACTCCCACAGAGGCTGAGCTCCAGTCCAGGAAGGGAAGCTCTTCATTGGCTCTTAAAACCCAAGGCAGGGCATTTGAGGGGCAGATAGTGCAAGAAAATTTGTTGATGGAAGATGATTTTCATCAGTCCCTGGAGTCAGAAACTACAAAGATAAAACTGGGCAGGAAGGCTTAAATAAAGAATTTATTTCAAAATTCAGCTGAACTTATTTCCTACTCTCTTGAAAAGCCAACTGGGTTACAAAACTCCAAGTTCATGTTTTTGGCAATGAAGTGATTATAAATGTTGCCAGTCAATGCCAACCAGTGTCTGATTTGCTTCCTGTGCATGTCCGATCTCCTCTGTGATACTGTGTTGGTGCCAGAGTTTCTGAATCTTCTGAAATCGCTCTTTGCACAAATGTAAAGGATTTCCCCGTCTAGAAGGAAGACACGTGTCACTCAGGATGCATTCTGTTTATTCACCCAATACAACCCAATCCTTCCTGGTTTAGGAAAGGTACAAGTTATTTTTGATCCTCAGTCAAATTTCTGTCCAGAACACAACTGTGGCTGTTAACAAACACATTTGCTTTGAAAGTTTGCTGAGAGCACCAGATGGGGGGCGAGGTGGGGGCACAGGTCTGGGCTGAGAGGCTAAAATTCTCACTCACTGTCCATTTTGTGGGTAACATGTAAAAAGGAAGATGGGGCAGAGAGGAGGGTGAAAGGAGAATTATAGTGGTAAAAATATTCCGCAGAGTGCTCTCTTTCATTCGCAATCTCAGTATAGCAGCCAAATGTGAATACCTGCCAGGTCTAATTTAATGTCGGCCACAAGTACAGGCTTTGGTGTCTTCCCACCTTGGCCCAGGGCCCCAATGCAGGTCCCTCTCCTTCCTGTTCAGTGCACCAATCCTTGCATTGTTGATTCAGGACCCTCCTCCTAGAGCCCATCCTCTTCAGAGCAGAGGGAAAAACTGTTACCAGGGAGCAGAGAGGCAAACTGTGCACTCAAGCAAGCACCTGGGCCAGCTCTTCTAATTACCTTGCCCGGGTTTCCAGGCCTTCAACTTTGGCTGCTCAAGCCTGAATGGTCATATCTAGGTTAAAAAGTTTACCTTCTTTTGTCTGAAGATATAATCTCAAGTTCTCTGATAGTGTTTGGTGCACTGCTAGCATTTTGCTAAAATGCTCTATGATGTACTAGAAGCCACCAGAGTAGAAGTAATAAGCCTCACTTACATACTCTTACATCTTGTTCTATATGTTCTAATCTTTCTCAGTAATTTTTGTTTCTTATATAATAAGACAAGCACATGTCTTAGCAATTAAAATCTGTTCTTATATCACCTGGCGAACCCTTGGTCTCCCCTGCACACCGCTCCCCAAATCAGAAGAGGCCATCCCTGTAGTGCTCCGATGCTATGCGGTAATTCAAATGGTGCTCTGGGGTGACAGATGGAATCCAGTTACACTCTGTCCTCTTGTTTTCCTTTGTCTATCCTGATGTTTCTCAAGGCATTCTCAAGGCTGAGAGAACACTAAACTAGGCAGCCAGGATGCCCTCCTTAGAAAAGAGTTCACAGATGACATAGACATCTCTGCCAGAATCCAACCCTGGGGTCTGCAAACTGACCTCATGGTGTTCGCCATGCACTGAAGGGCCCTGGGGCCCAGAGTTGCGTACCAAACCCTCTTACCTGAGTCCCTGGTCCGTCTCCCCATAGTCATCCAGGTAAGGAGGAGAATAAAAACAGCCTTTGGTTTTGCCAGCTAAAAATAGCACCTGACATTCTCGTACTCTGTAGAGAAATCATATGTTATACACTTATATGTTAGTAACCAAGGTTTGGATTCAGTTCCAAATGAAATGAGGTCTTATTAAAAAAAAAAAAAAAAAAAAAATCCAGTTTTAGAAGAGAAGAAATAGCATCTACGGCAAAGATATAGTTAAAAGTATCACCCCATCTATCTGAGTTTTTTTGAATTTATTCTTTTTAGACATACACAACAGTAGAGTGTATTTTGACACATTACACATACATGGAGTATAACTTCCCATTCTTGTACATGATGTAGAGTTGGATACTGGTCATGTATTCATATATGAACATAGGAAAGTTATCCGAGTTTTTTTTTTTTTTTTTTTTTGAACCAGGGATTGAACTCAGGGACACTCGACCACTGAGTCACATCCCCAGCCCTATTTTGTATTTTATTTAGAGACAGGGTCTCACTGAGTTGCTCAGGGCCTCACTAAATTGCTGAGGCTGGCTTTGAACTCGCGATCCTCCTGAGTCAGCCTCCCAAGTCGCTTGGATTACAGGTGTGTACCATCACGCCCGGCTTGCCTGAGTTTTTAACAAGACTACAAAGACTGCCATTATAATCAATAATGACTGTACTGCAAATCCACATAATGACACTTAGGGATAGGAAATGAGGGATCAAATAACAGAATTTTAAAAATTGTTAAATGTGAGAAGTTAACTTTTAAACACAAAATAGATAATGATACTTTAACCACTATTATGAGGAAATTATTCATTTATAGAACTGAGTGCAAACAATGACACAAAGTAACACACTTTGTATGTGACCAAAAGAAATCAGAAATACATGGGAAATACTACTTTCACAAGGGAAAATATTCCTTGCACATTTCTCCCAGTAGCTATTTAAAAATTGGCTTCTTGATCCCTTGGAGAGATTTGTCTTAGGTTTCTTTTTCTTCCCTTTTTTTTTGGGTTAACAACTCAGCTCAATTCAACAAATATTTATTTATTTAATTTTATTTTTTTTTGGTATTGGGGATTGAACCCAGGGGCACTCCACCACTGAGCCACATCCCCAGCCCTATTTTGTATTTTATTTAGAGACAGGGTCTCACTGAGTTGCTTAGAACCTCGCTCAGTTGCTGAGGCTGGCTTTGAACTCGCGATCCTCCTGCCTCAGCCTCCCAAGTGCTGGGATTACAGGCGTGCGCCACCGCGCCCGGCTCACCAAATATTTATTGAAACCTGTATGTATAAGAAATTGTCAGGGCCCTGAGAGCATAATAAGATGATTAAGATATGGGTAAAAACCTAATTCCCAGAGGAGCTAAGACTCATGTCTCTTCTCTCCTTTAAACCCTGCCATGGCTTCCATCTCTTTCAGAGATGTCACTGGGACACATCGAACGGTGATTCTACTCCTCTGCACAACTCTCCAGTGATACCAGTCTCCTTGTCTTGAACATGGCAGGCATGTTCCCACTTAGCACGGTGGACTAGCTACTCCCTGCCTAGGTTTCTTCCCCTTTTTTTTTACATCTTAACTCAAAAGTCACAGTCTTAGGGAGCTGTCCTTGGTCTGTTAGCTAAACTTCAGCTCCCAGCAGGCATTTCATATGCTCCTCTCTGCTTTATTTTTTCTTTGTAACATATATCACTATATGAATTCTTTATCTTCTCTCCCTTTAGAAAATGAGATCTGTGAGGGAAAAAATTTTTTTTGGGGGTGCTGAGAGTCAAACCCAGGGCCTTGTGTATGCTAAGCACATGCTCCAGCACTGAATACACCTGCAGTCCCAGGGTAGTGGCTTTGCTGACTGCTATATTTTCTGTGCCCACTACACAGTAGTTACTAAGTATTTTTTGTATGCTGTTGAATGAACAGAACCACATGTGTCAGTTTAGGACGCATGAGCAGAGGTAAAATCCAAAAGTTGTGAGCACATAACAGAAGGAATAGTTCTGACTGGATTTGGGCAGAAAAACAGAAACAGTTGCAAGTTTCACATCAGAAGGAAGCAGGAAGAAGGTAGAACAAAACCGTTAACAGGAGTGGTGGTGGGAGTGGGAATGGTAAGAGAAGAACCAACAGAGTTGGCGGGAACCAAATATGAGACAAGAGAGACAGATCCTTATGTTCCTCAAACAAACAAAAAACAACAGAATAATGGTCTCAAAATTCTCTGCAATGACCTAATTTTTGTTTTTGTTTCTGTTGTTTCACTGCTGGGGATTGAACCCAGGGCTTCACACATGACCAGTAATCAATGACTCTACCACCGAGTCATATCCCCAGTCCTGCAATGTCATAATTTCTTGTGAAATACCTCACAAAGCACATACAGAGGTAGATCCAAAGCTAAAAAAGGCCCCCTGCAGGTCCTTACCTCAGGAAGATGCCTGCCCCTGAGCCGCAGGAGTAGGTGTGAGCTGTGCAGGCTCCTACATCCTCCCCTTCCAGCTCAGTCTGGCAGCAGTAGCTCTGGGAGCACAGCAGAGTTCCACACACAAGGCACAGAGTTGGGGCTCTGCTCTTATCACCACCTGATTTGGGGCACCTCCACAGGACAAAAAAAAAAAGTCATTGTTCTAAAAAAGAGTGATGAAAGAGTTGACAGTGAAAAAACCCACCCTGGAACAATGTTTTATAATATCTAGTGCCAAAGATGCATCCTGTGATCCAGATCAAATTAACCCTAGACTAGGGAATGGGAACATCATACACACATACACACAAACACACACACAGATGTCATGTATGAGAAACACTCAAAGAATCAACAATTGGAGAAAGGATAAATAAAATTACCAACAGGAGAAAATCATAAGTTAATTATGCTATTGTCAGGTAATGAAATACTACAGATTAGAGAAAAGCAATAACTTCAAGTTCTATGCCACATGGATAGATCTTAGAAACAATGCCCAGTGATAATGATGTGGAGTATGCGCAGAACCGTGCCATTTTAAAAAAACTTAAGACATCCAAAATAATAATGTATGCTGCTTAAGAGTATACACCTGTGGTTAACATCTAGAAGCACAGGAATACTTAACATGCAGTTTAGATCTATAGGGGAAGGAGGAGGAGGCAATGGAGAAAATATACCCAGGGAATCTAATTTGTTAGATTTCTAGGTAATGTTTAATTTCTTACATTATTGTTTTTTTCAAGTTGCTTATATGTCCAATATTTTATAATATATTAAGAATTATGAGGGTTCTTATTAAAGTACAATTATTATTTAGATAATCTTTTGTGAATCAAACTTGCCCCCTACCACCTCTTATCCCATATCTTATTCTGAAACATGGTGGAGAATGATGCTTTTATAAATGAGGTGATATAAAGTATTGCTGATATTATGAATTTCTTACCCAAAAAAACAAAGAATAACCAAATCCCTCAAATTCTTTGTAGAAAGGTAAATATTTCCAGTGGTAGGGAATGTTCAATGTTCTAGTAACAAAACTTACGAGAAATTGGATGCTTGATTAATGAGGCTGCTGTAATCCTCTGGAAGGTCTATTAATTTGTTAGATTCTCTTGGATAGCTAAAACAAACAAACAAACAAATAAACAAATTTTAAAAATCAGTTAATATGAGGTCACATTATAATGATAGTGTATCTCTTAACTTAGCCAAAACAAACAAAGGAAGACTGAATCTGAGTGATCACATGTTATCATAGTGGTATAGGCCAGAGTAAGAAATGAAAGATGTATTCATGATACAGTGTCTTAGGGTTCACATTTTTTACTTGAAGAGTTCAGAATAAATGGTCAGGACAGCAGAAATGGTACTTAGTGTCTGCACTACTTAAGCAAAAAGGTAGCCGTAGAAAGGAGGAGAAGGGCAGATGAAGATATTCATTTTCAGTTTCTACTTAAACAACACAGTAATGGACAGCCCAATCACCAAACTTAGGATATAGAAGGCAGGAGGGGTATGCTTATTAGGGGTGATCTTAAGGTGGAATGAGTGGAACACAGGAGGCAATAGAAGAGCAGACACATTTTCTTTAAATTAGAGATACCAGGCCATGTTGATTCTGCGTCTCAAGTTTACTTTGAAAAAATTCAGATCCAAATCCAACCGGTATTTGAGGGCCCACTCCCAGTATGAGGAACTTCCGTGTGCACACATACATGTCTGCCCAGCACGGGGACATGGTGTAGCTGTTCACTATTTTACCTACTGCAAAGACAAGGAGGGAACTTCAACTGAAGAGAAATTACTTTAGACAGTAGTTCTTAATCATACCAGAATCATCTGGTGGAGTTCTAGGGAAACACACATGCTAGGACTCCAACTTGAGAGAAATTAGATTTAATAGGTAGTGGTTTCAGTATTTAAAAAAAAAGTTCCAAGGTAATTCTGATGTGTATACCTCAAGTTAAGAACTACTGTTCTATATATTAAGAGTTTCCAGACTGCAAGGTTGAACCATATTTCTGACTTAGGTAAACTGGAATTTCATATGGTTTGACTGCAAATTTTCATATGGTATTATCATTTTTAGATGTGTAAAAACAAATTAATACAAGTGATATTCTCCTCCTCGCTTTTTATTTTTATGGATGATGTATTAAGCAGAACAAAGGAAATATTAAATGAAACACACGGGGCATAAGTGCAGAAGCATACTTTTAATACAAAATCAGAAGAGAACTAATGCAAAAAGGAATAAATTAAAAATAAAAATAAAAATGACTGGCCATGATTTGAGAGTTATTGAAGGTGGATGGAAAGCATGTGAAGCCTCTATTCTTTTTATTCTTTTCTAATTTTTGATAGGTAAATATTTATCTTGAAGTTAAAATTTTCCCAATTTCTTTTCCTCATTATATTATTCTTTATACTTTCAGAGAGTTTAAAATTTTCCATAATAAAAGATAAGAACCTAGAAAAGGACCCACATTTTTTAAGTAAATATTCCAAATATAATAATTTTGCTATCTTCTTTCTCTACCTAGAATAATAAGTACATTTATGTTCTTATTTCTGCATTTTATAAACTCTCATTATTAGATTCAGAAGGAAGTATGAAGGCAAGATACCCTACTTCTCAGAATCACTAAAGTCATGGGAAATCAGTTTTGGAAAAATACAATATATCCTGTGTGTCCTCCCTACCACCCACCCCCAGTCAAGTCTTTGGTCATCTTTAACTTACCTTATTGCATCTCTTTCACCTTCTAAATATCTTTTAACTTCACTGTTATGACACCAACTTTAATGTAAACATGGAAAAACAAAAGGAAAAAAATTTTTAAACAGTTATTAGAACTAGAATTTTTCTTCTTCTATAGTTAATAAAAGGAAAATTATCTACTTAATATATTTATTTCATTAAAAGAAGCCTAGAATAAGATATATTCCATGCTTGTATAATTATACCATAATAGATTCTACTGTCATGTAAAATTAAAAAGAACCAATAAAAAAAGAAGCCTAGAGAAATACCACATTTTCCTGCAATGTTTTAAGATTAGAAGAATATTTTTTAAAAGCAAGAATGCTTAATATGTTGAAATTTGCACTATACACTTTCGTTTGGTGGTGCTGGGGACCAAACCCATGGTTTGCCCATACTAGGCAAGTACTTTACCACTGAGCTACATTTCCAGCCCCTTGCACTATAATACTTTATTACCCAACTAATTTTTTTTTTTTTTTTTGCGGTGCTGGGGATTGAACCCAGGGCCTTGTGCTTGTGAGGCAGGCACTCTACCAACTGAGCTATATCCCCAGCCCAACCCAACTAATTTGAACACTCTGGAAAAACCAGTTTAAAGAGCAAAAACCATTTTAAAATGTACCAGTTCTGTGGCATTAAGCACATTTACACCATTGTGCAACCACCAGCATCTACCTCCAAAACTTTTTTATCTTTCCCAAATTAAACTCTACCCATTAAACATTAACTCCTCTCCCTTAAGCTCTTGGAAACCCTCATTATACTGACATGAATTTGACTATTCTAAGTACCTCATTAAAATGGAATCATATCGGATTTGTCCTTTTGTGACTTGCTTAGTTCACTTAGCACAATGTCCTCTAGGTTCAACCATAACATTCCACTAGGTATGTGTGCCTACCACTTTTTGTTATTCATCTGTTGATGAACATCTGGGGTTGTTTCTACTTTTTGGCTCTGATGAATAATGCTGTTATGAACATGGGTATGAAAGTACTTATTTGAGTGCTTTATTTCAACTCTTCTGCAATAAATACCTATGAGCAAAATTGCTGGATGGTAGGCAGTTCTGTTTAACTTTCTAAGGAATTGCCATAGTGCTTTCCATACTGGCCCTATCATTTTCTATTCCCACCAGTAATGCACAAGGATCCCAATTTTTCCACATCCTTGCCAACACTTATTTTCTCTTCATAAATTAAAAAAAAAAAAAAAAAGCACTATTCTATTCTAATGGGTATAAAGTAGTATCTTACCGACTTTTTTTTTTTTTTTTTTGTACCAGGGATTGAACTCAGGGGCACTCAACCACTGAGCCACATCCCCAGCCCTTTTTTGTACTTTATTTAGAGACATGGTCTCACTGAGTTGCTTAGTGCCTCACTGTTGCTGAGGCTGGCTTTAAACTCGCCATCCTCCTGCCTCAGCCTCCTGAGCTGCTGGGATTACAGGCATGGACATCAATGATGTCGAGTATCTTTTCATATGCTTATTGGTCACTTGTATGTATGATTTGGAAAAATGCCTATTTAAGTTCTTTGCCCATTTAAAAAAAGGGATTATTCTTTTTAAAAACTGTTCAATTGGGCTGGGGATGTAGCTCATTGGTAGAGTGCCTGCCTTGCGAGCACAAGGCCCTGGTTTGAATCCCTAACACTGAGAAAAAAACAAAAACAAAAAAACAAAAAAAAAAACCCTATTCAATTATAGGAGTTCTGGCTATTAATTCTTATCATATTTATGATTTACATATTTTGTGGGTAGAATAGCCGTGTATCTTAACTCAGCCACTAACTTCATGGGATTGATAGGTCAATTCCTCTAGACCTTAATGTTCTCAAATATGAAGTAAGAATATTGGACTAGAAGATAATCCTTAATGTTTCTTTTCGCTTTAAAAAAATCTATGGAATAGATCCTTAACAAGTAAATTGACATAACGAAAAAAGCATTTCAAGCTGGGCCTGATTGTGCACATTTGTGATCCCAGTGCCTGGGAGGCTGAGGCAGGAGGATCACAAGTTTTAAGGGCAGTCTCAGCAACTCAATGAGACCCTGTCTCAAAATAAACAAAAGGACTGGGGATGTACCTCAGTGGCAAAGTGCTCCTGGGTTCAATCCCCATTTAAGGAAGGAAGGAAGAAGAAGAAAAAAAAAGCATTCCTACCACAAGTCCCTTTCCATGCAAGGGAATCTGCTTATGTTTATTCATTACCGTGGCAAAAAGCTTACCTAAAAGTCAAATCCTTGGCTAAAAAGTACTAATTCTTGGGCTGGGGTTGTGGCTAATGGGTAGCACGCTCAACTAGGGCATGTGAGGCCCTGGGTTGGATTCTCAGCACCACATAAAAATACAATAAAGGTATTGTGTCCACCTACTACTAAAAAAAAATAGATGCATATATTAAAAAAAAAAAAAAAAAAAATTTTTTCTCCAAAATCCCCACTCATAAAAAAAAAAATATAAAAAGTATTAATTCTATAGTACAAATTTTATGTGTTGAATTTTACTGGCTCACTGAGAATTTTGCCATGTATGTGAAAAATTAGTTTCATGAAACTAATCAACATAATGAAGAAAATATCATGTATAACCATTACCTTTCAATCAGTGAATTCATTATCTCACTATTTTCTTGAAAAAGGCAAATGAGGTTGGTTGGTAGAGAAAGGTAGTTACATAAATGTTCAAAATGGCTTGGTCCAGAAACTGCAAATGGAGAAGAAAAGAGTAATGCATAAAACATCATCCTGCAAGGGAATTAGCAATAGCAGAGTTTTAAATAAGAAAATTTTAAAAAGTAAAATCTGAGAGTTCATATTTCTTAGGAATAGAACTGGCAGGAAGTTAACAGAATGGCCTATGGAAGGGATCCATGGAAAATGATGCAATAAACAGTGAAATCAGATGACTCCTACAAAAAACTGGTCAATTTCCTGGTGTAACAGTTTTACAAAACATTTGGAAAACAGGGCACCCACACAGTCTACTTCAGAGCGTTATTGTAAACATTAAAAGACAAAAATGATGTGCGAGTATTCTAGAAAAGTTGGTAGCACTACAGAAATGTAAAGTGATTTTATTATGCAGATGCTAACACACAATAAGGGATGAGTAGGGAAGAAAAGAAGTTCACTGGATTAGACAAAGGGGAATGAAGGGAAGGGAGTGGGAATGGGAATAGGAAAGACAGTAGATTACATGGGACACAACTTTCCCATGTTTACAGATGAATATGACCAGTGTAACTCCACATCGTTCAACCCCAAGAATGGAATTCTAATTAGAATAAGCTATACTCCAAGTATGTATAATGTGTCAAAATACATTGTACTACTGTGTACATCTAAAAAAGAACAAAAAGAATTAGAAAAAAATTTAAAAATTAAGTGATTTTATTATGAGAGATGACTTTAAAGACTAACCAATCACTAAATATTTTGGACTATTCTAAATGCCTGAGCAACTGAAAGAATGGAGATGCTAGTCAAAAAACTTTTAAGACAGTTACATGCAGGCATCCTATGACCAGTGCCAGGCACTGTCAGAATACAAAGAGAGTTACATGAACCATTACACTACTTTCATGAAATAAATTAAAAGAGAACATGGAAAACAACTGTGAAAGAGTAAATCAACTCCCACCTTAAAATCAGATTTATGTACAGTTATGGTACTCTGAATTTTAATGCCATACATTTCAAATTAAAAACCACATAAATTTTTTTTCACTTTCTAAAATCTGAGGAACACAGTTTTGAATCACACAAACAATTTAACACTTGAAAGCAAAGTGTTTTTTTTTTTTTTTTGGCGGTGCTGGGGATTGAACCAAGGGCCTTGTACTTACGAGGCAGGCACTCAACCAACTGAGCTATATCCCTAGCCCCAAAAATATTATCTTTATGGGAGTGCTCCACAAATGCAAAAACATTTACACATAGAAGTTTAAAAGTACATTTACTGAGATTCAAATAAAAAGCAGACAAAAACATAAATATGTTTTTATTCTATAAACACGTAGATTCAGTTAATTAGCTATGGTTTAACTTTTACTCAAGTTTCATATTTGCAAGTCAGTTTTATTTACTTATTTATTTATTTTTATTTTTGGTGCTGGGGATTGAACCCAGGGCCTTGTGCATGCAAGGCAGGCACTCTACCAACTGAGCTATATCACCCGCAGCAAGTCAGCTTTATTCTAAACTGCAGAAAGAGTACAAACGTTTCCTGCATTTGAAAAGAAATGAGACATTACCTTGAATGTCAGGTGGGGATGGAACTCCATTTAGGTAATGAAAAAACAATGCAGAGCACTTCAGGAAAGGCGTGATTCCAGCTCTGATGCTCTTCCACAGATGCCAGCCAGAGGGTATTTCTTTCAAGGCACTGCAACAGAAAATGAGTATTAGGAAATCTAGTAAGAAAAGATCATTCTAGTTAAAGCATAGTGTGGAAACAACACATATGCTTAGGAGTAGCTTAATAGGCTAGTAGTAACCTTGACTATGAAAATTTACAAAAGTAATACAGCCACATAAAGAAAGTTTGGAAATTGAAAAACCATCAACTATTCTAGCATCTTATACCAGAAGGTATTATGCTTGGCAAACTATATTCATACTAATTTGCCTTATACAGTTGTAAATATAACATATGAAATTTAAGATTAACACACCTTCTAGAACACGACATGCCATAATTTTAATACATTGATAATATTTTGAAACATGTTAACCATAACCTACACCAAACTATTCCTCCATATGTGAACACTAAGATTATTTTCAATTCTTTGCTAATGTAAATAATATAAGAATGTACATTTTTATATACTTATAGGTTTTTCTATATGTTGGATTATTTTTGTTAGTGTGGATTCTCAGAAATGAGACACTATAGTCAAAAAATTGTTTTATAGGTTTTTGACATACAGTTAAAGCTAAATGAAACTGTTGTATCAAATCACAGTAATTCCAACAATCATGTGATGTTCTAATAATTTCACATTATTCCTGCCATTGCCAAATATTACCTTAAAAAACATACCATGCCAATTTAATCTGCAGTTAAATTTCCAATGAGACCACATGTTTTAGAAAAGCACCTTTCCAAAGTACATGTATCCAGTAGTCTGTGTCAGATCCTCTGAGCAAATGAAGGGCTCCACAAACAAATAAATGTGGGAAGCACTACATATTATTACCCTTTTCTAACAGATTTCCAATTATGTCAAGTATATCAATAGTACTACAGTTTACTCCAGGTTTTTTCCTTCTATTTATTTGTGGTCATGGGAACTGAACCCAAGAGTACTCTATCACTAAGCATCCCCATCCCTTTTTTATTATTCATTTTTTTTTCTTTTTTTTTTTTTTTTTGGAACCAGGGATTGAACTCTGGGACACTCGGCCACTGAGCCACATCCCCAGCCCTATTTTGTATTTTATTTAGAGACAGGGTCTCACTGAGTTGCTTAGGGCCTCGTTAAGTTGCTGAGGCTGGCTTTGAACTTGCGATCCTCCTGACTCAGCCTCCCAAGTCGCTTGGATTACAGGCATTCGCCACCACGCCTGGCCCCATCCCTTTTTATTTGAGGGATTTGAGACAGGATTTTACTACACTGCTGAGGCTGGCCTTGAATTTGTAGTCCTGTCTCAGTCTCCTGAGTCACTAGGTTTATAGGTGTATGCCCCTGCTGTTTAACATCCTGTATCTTTTTTAAACATGTCAATAGATGTGGGCTAGGGATATGGCTCAGTTGGTAGAGTGCTTGCTTTGCAAGCACAAGGTCCTGAGTTGAATTCCCAGCACCGCAAAAAAAGAAAAAAAAACCCAAAAAACCAAAACATATCAATAGATGTAATTTCCCCTAAGTAACAAATGAAATTTCTTTCTCATGCTGACTACTAATATTTAGGGAAATGTCAATCATATAAAGATTATAATCTCACCTTCCTGTATACTGGTGAAGGGTTTTATATAAAGCAAGAACTGCTAATTCTTCTTCACCAGTGGGATTTTCTTGATCCATGCCATTGTCTTCTGAAAGATAAGGAAATATTAGTACTCTAAATTTTTCCAATTGTGTTGTCAAAAGGAGTGAAGACCACATAGGTTAAGCACTTAAATATATTCATACACTCACAAATAACATGAACTATTCTCACAGACTATACAGAATTTTAATCTTTCAAAGTGCAAGCACACTCCTGATCTCCACCAGATCAAAAAGCCAGCTGACATGCTATGGGTAAAATTAGCTAAATGTATCATCTTAAAAGGATGAAAACTAGGACATTTGAATGTAAAACATAACAGTGATCTTACAGGGGCATTAACAAAACATACAAGTTAAAAGAAATGAGCATTCTAAATAAAATTCTAAGGGGCTTCACTATTTTGCTACTCATATATTAGTGAACTTATGAAACAAAACAAAAGTAAAAACATTTACGTTGCTAGGGGATTTTAAAAGGAGAAAAATTGTTTCAAAACTTTTTATATGAGAACAAACAGAGAAAACAAGTAGTCTAATTTTAATTTATATATTCTCACCCAAATACATTTTCCTCTAATACTTTAAAAAAAATTTTTAAGTTATAGACGGGTACAATACCTTTATTTATTTTTATGTATTTATTTTTATGTGGTGCTGAGGATCGAACTCAGTGCCTCACACGTACTAGGCAAGCACTCTACCACTGAGCCACAACCCCAACCCTCCTCTAATAGTTTTTAAACCGAGAAAACTCAAGAAGCTGACAAAAAGGAAGAGGTACCTGTACATGAGGTAAGTAAGATCTGTATGATGTGTGCCATAGTAACCAGATGAAAAATGTGGAGGTCTCCAGTGCTGAGGCTGACCCCTGAAAAATCCTGACACTGCAAGGCCGGGAAAGCAAGCACCAAGCCCACCTAGATGCCAACACGGAACATGAGTCAGCGCCCCTCCTCATAGCTCAACACTGCCGTTTTCTTACCATCTCTTCTAGCTTAGGCCCTTCAAGACATCTTTCATTTTTTTTTTGGGGGGGGGGGGGGGGGGTGGTGCGTTATTGGGAATTGAACCTAGAGGCACTTTACTACTGAGCTACATCTCAACCCCTTTTAAAAAAATTTAAGACAGGGTCTCGCTAAACTGCTTAGGGTATCACTAAGTTGCTGAGGCTGGCTTCATATTTGCAATCCTACTGCCTCAGCCTCCCAAGCCACTGGGATTACAGGTGTGTGCTACTGTGCTCAGTGAAATCTTTGTTTTGAAATGGTATACACATCAGAAAATTCAGGATTAGTGATATGAAATGATTCAAAGGAGGTTTGATGGGCATTATCATTTCATTTATTCATTGGGCTCACTATTCAATGCTTATTATTGATTGATTGATTGATTGATTTTTTGGGTACTGGGGATTGAACTCAGGGGCACTAGACCACTGAGCCACATCCCCAGCCCTTTTTTTGTATTTTATTTAGAGACAGGGTCTCACTGAGTTGCTTAGCACCTCACCTTTGCTGAGGCTGGCTCTGAACTTGCTATCCTGCTTCAGCCTTCTGAGCCGCTGGGATTACAGGAGTGTGCCACTGTGCCCAGCACAAAAAGCTTATTATTATTTTTTTTGGTACTGGGGATTTTTTTTTTTTTTTTGGAACCAGGGATTGAACTCAGGGACACTCAGGCACTGAGCCACATCCCCAGCCCTATTTTGTATTTTATTTAGAGACAGGGTCTCACTGAGTTGCTTAGGGCCTCGCTGAGTTGCTGAGGCTGGCTTTGAACTCGCGATCCTCCTGACTCAGCCTCCCAAGTCGCTTGGATTACAGGCGTGCGCCACCACGCCTGGCTTCTGGTACTGGGGATTGAACCCAGGGGCACTCGACCACTGAGCCACATCCCCAGCCCTATTTTGTATTTTATTTAGAGATAGGGTCTCACTGAGTTGCTTAGGGCCTCGGTAAGTTGCAAAAGCTTATTATTAATGAAAATAAAACACTTGAAATTTTTCCAGGGAATGAACTATGGAAAAAGTATGGGCTTTAGACAAAAAAAAAATCAACCTGACACAAAAAAAAAAAATCTAGATATAAATCCTAAGTATTTTTCTTTTTAAAAAATTTTTAATAATATTTGTATTGGGCTGGGGATATAGCTCAGCAGGTAGAGTGCCTGCCTTGCAAGCACAAGGCCCTGGGTTCAATCCCCAGCACCGCAGAAAAAAAAAAAAAAAAAAAAAAATTTGTATTGAAACCAAAATATCCAAAATAGTATCTTTTCAACATGGGATCTGATTATTAAGACTTTTTTTTATTGTTTGTGCTATTCAGTTACACATGACAGCAGAATGCACTTGATTCATTGTACACAAAAGGGAATACAACATTACATTTCTCTGGTTGTACGTGATGTAGAGCACACCATTTGTGTAATCATACATGTACATGGGGTAATGTTTGTCTCATTCCACCATCTTTCCTTCCCCCTGCCCCCTCCCTCCCATCATTTCCATCTTCACAATCCAAAGTTTCTCCATTCTTCCCTGACCCCCCTGCCCCAGGTATTTTTCTTAGGAGCTTTTAGACAAGTTAACACCTCTGAGCATCAGTTTTTCTACTGGCAAACTTGATTTGGAAATACATCAATAGAAGGGATATAAGTACAATTTGAGTGTATGTGAAAGCAGGCAGGTATACAATTTTAGCTCTGCTAACAGTGATGGTTGTGCAATAGCAGTGGAAGAAATAAAAATACCTAATATTTCAGGTATACATTCCTTAAAACTCTTTATATAGATTAAGGGGACAACACTTGGGCTGCCAAATGTGACAGTGCACTTTGTAGCCTGTGCAAGGCGACCCAGCTGAGGTGAAGCTGCAGTTTGTACACCTACTGCTGGGCCAGCTATGTGTCCTGGCACCACTCTGCACTTGCTTGGTAGATGTCCCTCTCCCTGAATCATAAAAAGGAGTTATCTGTCATTAAGTAGTAAAACTACAGGAATTCTATCTGCCCAGATTTTCTAAAATGCTCAAAAACACTGTATGAACCAGCAGTGACCTAAGCCTGTGGGCTGCTGCTGTTATTTTTACCTCTTTATTATATATAGAAAGTCCTGAGAGGCTAACTTACTGATCTAAGCCACAAAGCAAAATAAGAGGAGGCTATCTAGACACCCAGATCAAGTCTGTCAGCTAGATTCCTGAATATTTTCTTTCTAAGGCTCTTCATAAAAAAATTATATACAGAAGTATAAGAATAATAGCATATGATAGATAACACCTTCTCTATGCCTCTACACTACTCAGGTTTGGATCTAAGGTAAAATTAATAATAAAGAGGACATCGAACAAACTGTAAAATACTCACCAATAAATGAAACATGTCAATATCTAATATGCATGGAAGGTCTTCATAGCTATCATTAGGCACCAATGCTAAAGATTTAAAGAAAAAATACATCAGCACATTTCAAGTTTTTTTTTCATTTTTGCAAGTTATATATGAATTTATAAGCTAGGGCTTACATTTTAAAAAACTAGTACCACCAATTATTTCATTTGTAACTGAGAAGTTATACAGCTGAAAACAAAAGTTCAGAAGAGACATTTGCATAGTGTGTATCATAAACATAGTACTCACAGGCGAACAGTTTACACAGGTGTCCCTGCACCACTGCAAGTGATGCCACTGTCCAATGTGCTGCTGCGAATCTTGTTAGTGACCTAAGACAGTCATTCTGAAATAAAGAAACTGACACAATTATCAACGAAGTTAACAAATGATGCAGTTCTCTTCTTTCAGAAACGCTAATTTGCCGGGTATGGTGGCGCACTCCTCTAATCCCAGCACTTGGGAAGCTGAGGCAGGAGGATTGCGAGTTCAAAGTCAGCCTCAGCCACTTAGTGAGGCACTAAGCAACTCAGTGAGACTCTGTCTCTAAATAAAATACAAAATAGGGCTGGGGATGTGGCTCAGTGTTGGAGTGCCCCTGGGTTCAAGCCCCAGTACCAAAAAAAAAAAAAAAAAGAAAAAAAGAAAAAAAAAAGAAAAAAAGAAAAAAAGAAAAGCTAATCTAAAGCCCAGCTGCGTATACAATGACATTTCTATAGATAGTATGGAAATGAAATTATGACATCTGCCAGCAACACACACACACACACGTATGAACATTACTTTTTTGATAGTCTTACCAAAAAATATGGATTTTACTCTGGAATGGTTAAAAAACTTTCAGGTTTGTAAGTTTAAAGAAGCAGAACCATCTACTTTCCATTTCATCCTTTTGTGAACTGAATAAATTGAGAACTTACCAGTCTGCATGGCAAAGGACCAAACAACGGTTTATCTTCATCACTCAGAATTCTTTCTGCATATTAAAAATAATTAAGATGGTAATTTTGCTATGCATATTTTTTTATGATCTTTTAAGAAGTGAAAAATCAATCTTTTCTATAGATAGCACAATATTGTCAGGGTTTGGAATCTTTAAGTCATGCCACAAGAATTAACTTCAGATGAAAAGTAAAAATAAAGCCATATTCCCTCAACTGATAAGACACTATAACTACCATCGAAACAAATTCTCTGTTGTGGTAGTTAATTTATAAACTGTCAAATCAGCACTGTGTCAGTATACTACATTTCCTGCTTAAGTCTGTTATTTCTTTATGTTGTTGTCCACTTTAAACACCTCATTTAAAACGAGGACTTTACACAGAATTGGAATGACTGCACACCTGTGACTTTAAGAGAAACAACTATCGGCCTCTTACCGATGCTCTGGATGGTGTATGCACAACTACCCCAACACATTATGGGTACCCGGGGATCCTCTTCATTGGGATGGACCTTTAGTCCCACCTTATAAGTAGCAGTTCCAAATGTTGTTAGCATTTCTTTTATGCTCTCAGAATAGGGGTTCCTGAAATGGACATATATAGGAGTAGTTCAAAATAAGTCATATACATCAATAAAAATGATTGTCTCTTTCTCCCCCCCCTGCTTTTTTTCTTTTTTTTTTGTACCAAGGATTGAACCTAGAGGTGTTATACCACTGAGTTACATGCTATTTCTTTTTATTTTTTTATTTTGAGACAGGGTCTTGCTAAATTGCCCAGGCTGGCCTTCAAATTGTGATCCTCCTGCCTCAATCTCCCGAGTTGCTGAGATGACAGGTATGTGCCACTGTGTCCAGTAAGACAGTTCAGTTTCTTTCTTTCTTTCTAGTTATACATGACAGTAGAATGTACTTTGATATATTATACATACATGGAACATAACTTCCCATTCTTGTGGTTGTACATGATATGGAGTTTCACTGGTTGTGTATTGATATATGAACACAGGAAAGTTATGTCCGATTCATTCTGTCTTTCCTAATCCCATCGCCCAACAGTTCAGCTCTTTCCTATATTAGAAATGAACCACTTAACATGTATTTAGAGATAGTTACATGTAAAGGGATAATCAGAGACAGCAAAATGTCCCACTGTCCTGGCCTGAGAGTTTTGCTCTTTGGGTTAGCAGGTGGGAGGCATAAGGTTGCAAACAGGGAAATAGGCAAAAGTCTACAAAATGAACTATGGGGCCCTTAACCCTTTATCTTCCTCATTTGGACAAAATCAGCAATGTATAACCACTGCCACAGACTGGTTTTTCCAATGAAGAATCCTCAGGGGCAAGTTGTTCTACACAAATGAGACTAGTGGTAGCTTGATCACCTTGCTGTGAGGCTCACAAGTCAACAAGCTCTAATCTGTCCACCAGGTATCCAATGACCTTCTTAGCACCAAGGACCAACAAACACTTAAAGAAAACATCCAAGAGATAAAATCAAAACAAACAGGCAGGGAAAGAAAGAAAGAAAGAAGGAAGGAAGGAAGGAAGGAAGGAAGGAAGGAAGGAAGGAAGGAAAGGAAAGGAAAGGAAAAGAAAAGAAAAGAAAAGGAAAGGAAAGGAAAGGAAAGGAAAGGAAAAGAAAAGAAAAGAAGAAAAGAAAAGAAAAGAAAAAAGGAAAAGAAAAGAAAAGAAAAAAGGAAAAGAAAAGAAATGAAATCATGGAAAACAGAGACAAGTTAAAAGAAAATTAGGTGGCCAGGGTGGTGCATGCCTGTAATCCCAGTGGCTTGGGAGGTTGAGGCAGGAGGGTCATGAGTTCAAAGTTAGCTTCAGCAACTTAGGGAGGCCCTAAGTAACTCAGCAAGACCCTGTCTCTAAATGAAATATAAAAAGGGCTAGGGATGTGGTTCAGTTGTTGAGTGTCCCTGGGTTCAATCCCTGGTACACAAAAACAAACAAATTAATAAAAATAAATTAGAGGATCAGTCTAAGAAGGATAACGGTGAACTTTTAATAATACTACTCATAGAACAAAAAATTTAAAAAACCTCTCAGAAAGGAAGGACACAAACCTTCAGATTCATAAGGCTTACTAAAAACAGCCAAATGAATGAAAAAAGATTCACAGAACAGGAAATATCAGAAATTTCAGAACACTGAGGATAGAAGATCCCAATTGTTTCCAGAAGTAATAAAGTTGGTAATAGGAATCAAAATGGCATTAACTTCTCAAAGATCCTAGAAGTTAGAAAAACAATTCCTTCAAAATCTAGATGAAAAAATTACTTCTAACCTAGATTTAAAAAAAAATCTTTTTTTAAAGCTGTAGGTAAAAAGTAAAGTACCTTTATTTTTATGTAGTGCTAAAGATCAAACCCAGGGCCTCAACCGTGCTAGACAACAGCTCTACCACTAAGCCACAACCCCAACCCCTTAACCTAGATTCCTAAACCCAAGTTATCAATCAAGCCTATGGATATAATAAACATTACTTCAGACATGAAAATTTAACATCTAGGTATCCTTTCTTGGGACTCTGAAGGATGTACCAGTACAAACAGGGAATAAGTTAGGAAAGATGAAGATACATGATCTAGAAAACAAGAGGAGCATGGTCAAGGAAAATGTCCAGGGGGTATGGTACAGGAGGACAGAGGCCGTGTGGGGGAGGCTCCAGGGAGATTGTCTGATATGTCTGAGCACTTAGAAACAAAACTGCTCGGCCTCTGACAGACCAACTGTACCATTCAGAAACAAAACAAAACAAAACAAAACAAAACAAAACAAAACAAAAACCCCTAGAAATATTACAGAGAAAATCAAGAACAAGAAAAGGTAATTATTAACTATAGGAAAGACAAAAAGAAATATAATATACAACTTATATCAGAAGGAACAGTTCTAAAAACTGACAATAGATTTAACCAAAATATGTGATACAATTTACCAGTCAACAGAAAGATAATGGTGAATTAGAAATATGGAGATAAATATTAGAAGAGATAAATAAAATGACAGGGCTGGGGGTGGAGAGAGGAGCATGGGAGATAGAGGACTAATGATTTTTTCCTATTAAAGTCTACTAGTTCTCTATGTATTGAATTACTTAGTAAACACCAGACACAGATTCCAGGTGGTTTTGCATGCATGTCACCTTACCCTTATAATAACTATGAGCTATCCTTACTTTATAGATGAGGGAACTGAGGTTCAGAGAGGTTAAGCAATTTGCTTAAAGTTGCACAGTTAACAAGCAGTGGTACTGGGAACTGAACCAAGTAGTCTATTCCAAAATCTATACACTGTGTAAATAACTATGGGGTAAAGCAGGACTAAAAATACTCTGATTTTGATCCTGGGTTACAAAGAGTTTTGTGAGTCCATAGTAGAAACATGGAAATCAGAAGAAACAGTGACAGTTTGGTGGGGAAACAGTAGTTTGGAGTTATATGTCCTGTTGAGGTATCAAGGAGCATTAGAGGGGCTGGGCTGGTGGTTTAGTGGTAGAGCACTTGTCTGGCGTGTGTGAGGCACTGGGTTTGATTCTCAGCACCACATTAAACAAACAAACAAACTGGCAATGCAAAATAGGAGAGGCTGGCAAGAGTCAAACATGCCACATGGTTTAGGTTTTTTTCAGTATACTGAAACAAATACCATCATGGAATGCTTAAATTGCACAATTCAAGATCAGTATCCTATAATATTTGCTTTCTAGCTTGCCAAATCATATTCCTACTAAATGCTGACTTAATTTCAAATGGACTAAACATAAAAGAAGTAGAATAATATACTCACTTAGGATGAAAATTAGGCCTGAACCCTTCAGGAAGCTGTAATTCATCCATATTTTCTGAATTCTTTGAAGAGGCAGTATCTATAGAAACAGGCATTTTATACCATTATTCAATAGAACACAATAGTTCTCCATGTTTCAACCATACAGGCAAAAAACAAAAACAAAATACCAGGAAAAAAATGTCCCATTAATAAAAACTGGCATAATATCCATATATAGCATGAAAAATACTATTGTTCTGGTTGAATGAGGTACTTTCTTCAGTTATTTATGCTTTTCCTCATGATAGAGTCAACAGAACAAAAGAGCATGTTATTTTGTTTCTGTAAAAACCAATGATATAAATCCAGCTCCTATTGCTTCTCCACAAAGTCATAAGTACAGTGCACTGTCTATGAAACTTGGGGGAGCCTTTGGTGCTAAGAATAAAGTCAGCCAGCTCACCAAGAACTTAGTTAGCTTTTCAACAGTGAATCTCCTTCATCCCAGAAGATCTTTGACAAAATGGATTAAGTGGGAAGTATTTACTATAAATACTATGAGTATTTATATGAGTTTATATACTTTTAAGGTATGAAAAGTAATGCAGTAAAATAAAATTCAGTTTATTAAGACAAAAAAATTAAAAAGAATCAAACTTTTAAATGGAAAGTTTCTCTTTTAAACAATTTCTTCTGGAAAATATATTTTCCATCATCTCAGACTTCAGATAAAAAGAAAGAAAGAAAATGGGTTACTAGAACTTACTGGGAGCACTTTCTTCTTTCCTAAGAACCTGTAATGCTTTTATTTGCTGAGATATTGTTCTAATCCACTGAGTCAGATTTGGTTGGTCTGAAAAATTTGACTTGCTAGAAAAGATGATAGAGAACATTTAGTACTTTATTTGTAGTTGCTTAAGATAGAAAAGATTTCTTAAATCATCACAGGTATAGTACTTTTGACATATTTCAAAAGTTTTTTTTGTTTAAAGACCTGAGGAAGGCTGGGGTTGTGGCCCAGTGGTAGAGTCCTCGCCTGGCATGCGTGAGGCACTGGGATAGATCCTCAGCACCTCAGAAATAAATAAAATAAAGACACTGTGTCCATCTACAACTAAAAAAAAACTAAAAAAAGTAAAAAAAAATAAAAAATAAAAAAAGGCAAGAGGAAAATCTGTAGCATTAAAAAAAAAATCTGGATACTGCCCAATGGAAATAAAAACGTTAAGGTCAGTAGATGGTAATAACATTGCTAAACACTTCACTCTTAGGCCGGAGGCAGTGGTGTAAGCCTGTAATCTCAGCAGCTGGGGAGGCCGAGATAGGAGCACTATGAGTTCAAAGGCAGCCTCAGCAACTTAGTGAGACCTTGTCTCAAAATAAAATATAAAAGGGGCTGGGGAGGTGGCTAAGTGTCCTGGGGTTCAATCCCCAGTATCAACAAAACAAAACAAAATTTCATTTTTTCTAGTACTGCAATTTGCTGGAATTTCTTAAATATCATGATCAGTACTACTATTATTTATTAAGTGCTCACTATGTGACAAACTATTAGCAAAAGAACTTTATTGAAAGCATCTCACAGTATTAGATTTAATCCTCTAAATAGTCACATTTATATATTACTGTCTCTATTTTGCAGATGAGGAAACTGAGGTTTAGAGCTACAGAACTTGAGTAAGGCCATAAGAAACAGATTTGGCATTCAAATTCAGTTCTGTTAGACTCCAGACTGTATTCCTTTGTAACTGTCTTCAATTATAACTAAAACATACTTGACTCTAAGGATAAGAAAACATACTTGACTCTAGGGATAAGAAAATTAAAACCTGAACACCAAAACAACAGGTGAAAGCCAACCAACATGATTTCTCCCTATACACAGTTAATATTTAATCATAATGATTATTATTTTTTTGGGTGTGGTGCTGGGGATTAAATCCAGGGCTTTATACATGCTCTGTAAGTGCTCTACCACTGAGTTAAGTCCCCAGCCCAATGATTAATTTCTTTATTTCCTCATTCTTTTATTGGTGCACTACAGTTGTATACATTGATGGGATTTGTTATATATTTGTACATGTACACAATATAACAATATAATTTGGCCAATATCACTCCCCAGCATTTCCAATGATTAATTTTTTTTTTATCAGTTCAAATGCAGGTGTGTCAGTATGCACATATGTCAGTATGATATTCTTTTATGATTAAAACACATCAGCTTACGTTGAAACCTATTGTAGTAGCATACACTAAAACAGAAGTCTGAACTCAAAAATTGAAGAGAAAAACCTGTTTTGAAATGAATGCAAATAATTACACAGAAATAGATAATTTATATCCATAAAACATAAATTAGTACAGGTTGAGTATTTCTTATCCAAAATGCTTTCGACATGAAAGAAGTATTTCAGATTTTGGATATTTTCTGATTTTGGAATATTTGTGTATTGTTTATTGATTGAGCACCCCTAATCTGAAATCCTCCAAAATCTGAAACTTTAAGTGTTAGGTAGGTCCATTTTGGATTAGATATGTACAACCTGTATTTGTGCATGTAAAGCAGACAGCAAATTCTAAATTGAGAAATAAAATTCAGATTTGAATAGTACACAGTACCAAATTAACATGTGAAATGAATATGTCCAATACTGCTATTAAGGTATCCTAAGAATGTGCTGTTAAATTGCCTAGACTGGCTTTGAACTTGTGATCTTCCTGTAAGGAAGTACCCTTAGTTGGCTCAGGAATTTTCCATTTTATTTGCTTGCTTTTGCGGTGCTGGGGGTTGAACTCAGGGCCTTGTGCTTGCGAGACAGGCACTCTACCAACTGAGCTATATCCCCAGCCCAGGAATTTTCCATTTTAAACACCCTGTTAAGGCTGGGTGTGGTGGTGCAGGCTGAGACAGAAGGATTGCAAGTTCAAGGCCAGCCTCAGCAACTTAGCAGGATCCTCTCTCAAAATAAAAAGAACTGGGAATGTAGCTCAGTGGTTAGGTGACCCTGGGTTTAACCCCCATCCCCCCAAAACAATAACAGCAAATAAAAACACACTGTTATAGTTTGGATATGAGGTGTCCCATAAAATCTTGTGGGTTAATGTAGCAATGTGCAGAGGTGAAAGACTAGATTATGAAAGCTGTAACCTAATCAGTCCAATCCTAGTCTGAATAGACTAATTAAGTGGTAAAGGGTAGGCAGGTGAAGCATGAATGGAGGAAGTGATTACTGGGGTCATGCCCTTGAAGGGTTCTTCTTCTCTGAGTCTTCCCTTCCTCTATTTTTACTTCCTGGCCACCAGAAGCAGAAAAGTTTTCCTCCAACTCATTCTTTTTTTTTTTGCAGTGCTGGGGATTGAACCCAGGGCCTTATGCTTTCAAGGCAAGCACTCTACGGACTGAGCTACATCCCCAGCCCTCCTCCAACTCATTCTTAGTCCATGATGCTCTACCTCACCTTGGGCTCAGAGAGGAAGAACCTGCAGACTAGGAACTGAACCTCTGAAGCTATGAGCCAAAATAAATGTTTCCTTCTCTAAGTTGACTTGTTAGGTATTTTGGGCACAGTGAGAAAAGCTGACATACACACCAATAGATTTTCATTAGACTACTTTGAGCATTTTTATAACACGTGAGAGACATTTAAAGTAGGATCCCTAGAAATAAAAAAGACTAGTTTTTCATGAGTACACAGAGATTTTAATATCTTCTATAGTATTTTTAAAAATATTTTTAGTTGTAGATGGATGCAATACCTATATTTATTTTTATGTGGTGCTGAGGATCAAACTCAGTGCCTCACACGTGCTGGGCAAGTGCTCTACCTTTGAGCTACAACCCCAACCTCCCTTCTATAGTATGTATGTATGTATGTATGTATGTATGTATGTATGTATTTATTTTTGGTACTGGGGATTGAACCCAGGGGCATTCCACCACTGAGCCACATCCTCAGCCCTATTTTGTATTTTTTTATTTAGAGACAGGGTCTCACTGAGTTGCTTAGGGCCTTGCCAAGTTGCTGAAGCTGGCTTTGAACTTGCAATCCTCCTGCCTCAGCCTCCCAAGTGCTGGGATTACAGGCGTGCGCCACCGTGCCCAGCTATAGTATTTGAGTGAGTAAGAAACCTGAATTTTGGCCTGTTCCTCCCTGAAAATCAAAATCATAACCCAGAGGTCTGTTAGAAATAATACCTAGATAAAAGTTATTTTATTTTCCAGGAAAGTACCTGAAAAACATTATGCAATTATCTAGGGAGAGTTTCTCCTCCTAGTTTATTATTTTATTATCTTTGAAACAAACTACTACTTTGTTTTAAGGCATGATCAGCCAAAACTTACCTGTTAAAAATATTTCTTGGAGGGAGCAACAGAGGAATAACGGTATTACTCAAGCATTCACAAAGGGGACAAAGGAACTCTCCATTTTCTACATCATAGCTTGTATGTAAGCGTAACCTGTGTTGCCTTCGCTGCTCTTTAGCTTGAACGGAATCAAAATACCTTTATAATTAGAGAACATGAGGCATCAAAAACAATGGTATTTTATTTCAATGAGAAAAGCATCAACATTTTAAATCATTTGTTTCAATGAATGCTTAAAAAATGAACTGAATTATGTTTTACACTGGTACTATGATTTTTTAGTTGTTTCAGTAATCAAAATGGTTAACAGTTCTAAAACAGGAAGAAAAAAAAATGACTTGCAAACAAGCACTTCAGAGGCAACATTAGAAAGTTCTGGTACTATGGCCATCTGGTCACTTCCACAGGGCAGACTTGTTTGGGGCAGTTCATGATAACTCAGTGAGCACAGTGCTAGGATAGTAATACTGCCTTGTTGATTTTACAGAAACATAGAAAGTACTAAGGTAGAACAAGTTCAGGGTTATCCCATTTTAGCATAGGGAGTTTTTAGAATTCTTGGGGAGTAACAAAGTAAGGACTAACATCATCATAATCACGAGCTATTCACCTTGGATCTGAGGGGAGACAAAATTATTCTTCTAGAGCTTTTCCCATTGTAAAAAGCCCTTTTCTTCCTTTAATTTATTACTTAACACAGATCTATGCCTTTGCAGGGATAAACAGGAGACAGATATAAAACTACATTAAAAATATATTTGACATGCTCTGAAATTTCTAATAACTCCTTTATATCTATGAAAAAACAAATCTCTTGTTATTAAGTAACAATATAGTTTTTCTGCCAACATCTTTAGTTCTTTTTAATTTTCACCTACAATGGAATTTATTTAAAAATTCAATTTTGCACCTTCAAATAAGCTAGTATTAAGAACAAAGATTACCTTTGCCAACAATGGGCATGCATAATGTGTCCACAGCTACCAGTGTGTGTTCCACAAGACAGATCAGGGTGCATGAATAATGGATCATATTTTTCTGCATTACAAAACAAAGAAAAACAAAACAACAAAAAAACCCCCCAAGCATTTAGTTTTCCTCTAGTAAATGTGCAACTTTAAATTTGTGAAATCCTTGATAAGGACTTGGAAACTTGAAATGAAATGCTAGTTTATTGCTTTCATTTAGGATATCAATAATTTTTTTTAGGGTATCAATAATTTATTCAAGACCCTGGATTATTTAGAAAGCTGAACTAATTTTCATCACTTTGAGAAAATTACACATTCCCGAACTGAAAACTGAAATTGGAACTCAGTCAGTATTTAAGTAGTCAGTCCTCCATATTCTTGAGTTCTGCATTCATACATTCAACCAAAAGGAGAACAAAAATATTAGGGGAAATAAAGTGGCATCTGCATAGACAAACAGACTGTTTTCCTTATCATTATTCCCTAAACTATATAGTGTAACAACTATTTACATAGCATTAACACTGTATAAGGTAATTAAGTAATCCAGAGATGATTTAAAGTATATGGGAGGTTGTACATTGGTTACATACAAATACTATGCCATTTTATTTACATAAGGGTCTTGAGTATATGCACATTTTGGTATCCATTGGGGGTCCTGAAACCAATTTCCATGACTATATGTTCAATCTTTGGGCATCAAGAGATTCCATCCATCATGTCCTCATGCACTGAGCTCAAGGTAAAAAGATTAGTCTTCATGGGTCTGCCCTTAACACATTCAACTCAACTGGGTCACAATGATCTCAGATAAAAAAGATGTTTTGACAATAAAGGGTATTCCCTAGAAGACTCTGCTTATAAAGACACTCATGCATACAATAATCACAGTCACTGTACCAGAGCTGAAATGATAAAAGAATATCTAAACTTATACTAGATCAGATGAGAAAGAAGATTAATCGAGAATTTTCTGTTCTGGTGCTAATTTTTATATTCAAAAGGAGAAGAAAACAAAGACAAGATGAACGTCTGTCGTCTTGAGTTTTCTACATATATTAATATAATCCTAAAAATTCCAAAAAACTCAAGGAAGAATTACTGAAGTTTCAATATGCTTTATGTATCAGGACAGTGCAAATGTAACAGCATAAAGAAAATCTTTTATGATATAAATTGTGAAAATATTTGGAAAATCCACCTACAGCCAGCCAGTCTTTTCTTCAAGAAGCATTATTAAACAAAATTAGGACCCGGGCGTGGTGGTGCAGGCCTGTAATCCAAGCGACTTGGGAGGCTAAGTCAGGAGGATCGCGAGTTCAAACCCAGCCTCAGCAACTTAGCGAGGCCCTAAGCAACTCAGTGAGACCCTGTCTCTAAATAAAATACAAAATAGGGCTGGGGATGTGGCTCAGTGGCCGAGTGTCCCTGAGTTCAATCCCTGGTTCCAAAAAAAACAATAACAACAACAACAACAACAACAACAACAACAACAAAAACAAAATTAGGAACGCTGTCTTTGACTTAGAATGAATTTATACAGTTCGAAGAGCCATTTTTTAAAGAGGAAACAGACCAATTTTGCTTCTAGAGAGATAAGCAACCCTACCAGTGGGCTCTTGAACCTTCTATTCTTCACTGTGAAAGTGCTTTAGAAAGTTCTAATTTGGAAATTCCTGGCTAAAGAAGTATTCTGGAAATTCCCAAGACAGTTCCTACTCTAAGTTCACTTGGGTATCACACAGAGGAATATACACATAGTAAACAGGGTGAAGATGACAGACACAAAGGTGTGCAATTCAGATCTCCCTATAGGAATGAAGGACTCTCCCTGAAGTCTTGGAAGACTATTATCCCTCTTTGAGGGAAAACTGGTTGGACCTCTTTCCATGGTGACTTGAGACCAGTCATTTGTCAGTTTTGGGGTAAAAGATACAGTCTCCTCACCCCAACTCAGGATAATTCTGATAGGTTATCAGGCTCCAGACCTCCCATGGGGCTTGCTGATGCCTTTTGAGGACTCTATTATAGCTCAATTTCTTCCTTTGCTCAAATCTGTTTCTTTTCTTTTCTTTCCACAGATGTTGATCCCAAGGCCCTCCCTAATAAGTGTCCTGCACAGTAATCTCTGTTTCAAGATGCTGCTTTCTGGGGAACCCTATTTGTAGTAGCATCACAATTCTAAGTTCAAATCTGGCTCTAGGCTTGCTACTCTCATAGGTAACTCAGCACTGTTCTCAAGATAGTCCACTCTGGCTCTAAACACGAGACAAAGTAATTACTATTATTTCAGTGTATCTACAAAGTATGAGGACTTTACAACTATGCTGAATGACAGGAAAGACCATTAAGTACTACAGTATGTTAATGCCACATCACAAGAAAAGCTTTTCTTTGAATTTCTGGTATTTATCAGTCGTGTGATTCAGGCTTGATACTTAACTGTCTAGAGTGGTTCCACATCTATCAAGAAAGTAATTCCTGCCAAGCCACCTACTAAAGATAGCACTATACCCTGGAGTTACTGTTAGATCAATAAAATCTCCATACATTATCAACCATATTAACTGGTAGTCATTATTAAGAGGACAAGGATCTGGCTACGACTTACCTGGATCCTGAATAAATTTACTTCTGTTTTTTGACAGTACAGTTGATCTTTGAACAAATGCTGCCAAGACCATTGCCCTGCTTTCCACTTTAACTTCTTGTTCTTCTTGACACAATATACAGGTAACAAACTGTCTTTGTTCAGGGACCTGTGTTTGTGCTGGGCCCAGTGCTGTAAGTGTCACATCTGAAACCAAAGGACTGTAACAAAAAGTTATGAACACAATGAATTAGTGCAAGGGATTTCTATATAATCATAAAACAGTAGACTCTAGGTATGGACACATCGTTTTTTTTTTTTTTTTTTTTTTTAGGAAAGTAGTGAGAATTTTTATTGTCCAACAAAAGATCATAATAGAACACAAATAAATTAGTTGTTCTGACAATTCTGGTCTTCAGGTCTTCTCTGTGAGAAGATCATTTCCTTATGTAAACAAAAATCCTACCCAAAACAAGCCAGGAAGTATGTGAGACAGTGTTCAAGAAAAATGTACACAGTGAGGAGAAATAAAAACATGGTTTCTAAGATATGTGTTGCATAAAGATATGAAGCTCATTTTGGTGAAAAATTGTTATTTTGAATTATTCTACCTCCCCTACAAGAAAGTTTCAAGCCCTGATCTGACAAAAATTGAAATAATTGACACTAATTTCACATGAACTTCAAGTGTATAATCTAACTGTACCTACCATGTTCTTTACTCTAAAAATGTTTAACAATCCAGGGCAGGGAGTATAGCTCAATGGTAGAGCACTTGCCTGGCACGTGTGAGGCCCTGGGTTTAATCCCCAGCACCACAAAAAAACAAACAAACAAAATCTTAACATTCATTTATTAATATCTAAAATATCTAATCAATAGACTTAAATTTCTCCCTTTAGGAAGTTCCCAACCAAATTGGAGGTAAATAATCTCATTTTAAAGTGCAAGAAAGGTTATGCGAGACTAGAGTTTGTTGGGCTGGGATTGTAGCTCAGTGGTAGAGCACTTGCCTTGCATGTGTGAGGAACTGGGTTCAATTCTCAGTACTACGTATAAATAAATAAATAAAAATCCACTAACAACTAAAAAATATTAAAAAAAAGAAAAGACTTGTGTGTTCTTTTTTTGGGGGTGGGGGCGGTACTAGGGATTGAACTCAGGGGCACTCAACCACTGAGCTATATCCCCAGCCCGATTTTGTCTTTTATTCAGAGATAGGGTTTCACTGAGTTGCTTAGGGCCTCACTAAGTTGCTGAGGCTGGCTTTGAACTCACGATCCTCCTGCCTCAGCCTCCCACGTGCTGGGATTACAGGTGTGTGCCACCGCGCCCGGCGCTAAGGTGGCTTTGAACTCATGATTCTCCTGCTTCAGCCTCTAGAGCCACTGGGATTACAGGTGTGCAACCCTGCGCCCGGCTAGTGACTGTTCTGTGACACGTAAAAGAGAAGCTTCCCTCCCACAGCAGTGGCCCAAGATCCCAAGAAACATGAAGAACTTGGCTATGTGATAAAGTAATTAGGTTGACAAAAGAGCAAGACGACTCCAGTTTTAGCCTAGAAAAGAGGGGTCCCTGCCAAGTCTGATTGCTAACTGTACCTAGATCTTAAACAGGTCTTAGGCCCTCCTAACTAACAAAGCTGGAGCACAGCATCAGCAGAGTCGAGAAGGCCAAAGTGGGGGGCTGGGGTTGTGGCTCAGTGGCAGAGTGCTTGCCTAGCATGTGTGTCACTGGGGTTTGATTCTCAGCACCACATATAAATAAATGAATAAAATAAAGGTCTATCAACAACAACAACAACAACAACAAAAAGGGCCAGAGTCATCCAAACATGTCAGCAGACACCTCAACACCATGATGTGTCAGTGCTCATGCTGATGGTGATAAAAAGTAGCCTAGGTCTTGGAATAGCATAAACATGATTTACCGAGTAAGTAATGATCCAAGTCCTGGTCTGGGGTAAATGATACAAAAAAGGATAATGAAGTTCCCCAAATATCACTGCTGAGATTTTTTTAAATCTGACTTTAAAGCACTACAAAATGGTTTCTTCCACTCAAGGACAAGCTTTGCACTGATGTTTCTATTTGAATTTTGTTTGTTTATTTTTGAATATATCATTCCTATGTCAGAGTCAAGGTAAAAGGAGAGTAAAGGACAAGAAAACCCTCTATCCTGAGTCCCTGGGAGAGAAAACACTCTAGAAGCCAGTGGGTGTGAGCGCATTCAAGTCATGTGGTTTGAGATTATGGGTCCACAGTAGTTGCTTCTTTCCTTCTATTGCTGGGACATCCATTTGGGTAGCTTGAAGGTTTCTGGATCTTTAGCCATTTGGGTGGCCTGGGCATGGATCAACTCCATGGGAGAGGGCTTTTGGGCTGCTTTTCAGGCCTGGATGGCAAAATCTCCAGAATCAGACTTCTGAAGAGGTCTTGGTCCAAAAAGGCTCCATTATCTGATGAGTTTCTGCCCTTATCCCCACTTCCAGGGTCCATGGTGCTAGGATTTGGACCAGGTAAGGCTATAGAGAAACCAGAAGAAAACTAGCCTCTGGGCCTCTGCTTAGGGAAAGAGTGTGGGGTGCTGCTTGGCGTGGACTGGGCTGATGCAGGCTGCTTCTCTTTTGTTATCTCTCTACTCTGCAGCTTTAGTTTGGGAAATGCTTCTGCTACTTGGAGGTACTTGGCCTCCTTGGTGGTAAGGCCCTTGTGGGGTATATAGCCAGCATCTCTCAGTCCTGCCTGGGTCTGTTTTGTAATCAGAGAATTCATGATAACATGGGTAACTTAAGCATTCACCACTGGGACCTTATCCATACTGTCACTGACAGTTGACAGGATCATGGCAGGGGATATACACTGACCTCTCCTTCCTCTTCCTTGGCAAAGTGCTGATACCTGTGCTCTGCAATCACTGGCTTCCAGGGGATGCTGCCCATGTCTGATGGAGGAAGAATTATGGGTGTAGGGTCCTCAAGGGCATCATCATAGCCAAATGCGCAGCAGCATATCCTGATGAGCAGGGACATCTTGCCTAAAGGCCCACTAGGCCCAAGAGTGGGTACTTCTGGTTGTCTTGAAGCTATTAAAAGACTGGGATCCAGGACTGGGGTTGTGGCTCAGTGGTAGAGCACCTGCCTAACATGTGTGAGGCACTGGGTTCAATTCTCAGCACCACATATAAATAAATGAATAAAATAAAGGTCTATCAACAACTAAAAAAATTAAAAAA